>OZ002740.1:191025190-191625742 GCA_963924295.1 Dioctria rufipes | reverse complement strand
GTTGTTACAAATAAGCATTTATGCAAAAATTGCTTATCCCCAACCACCTAACCTCAAACTGCACAAGCAATAAAAAGTGCTATCTGTACAACAAAAGTCACAATACTCTGCTCCATTATGAGCAAAACGATTGAGTGGCTAATCAATCCACCCAAAATTCCAGTATGGAAACTGAACCAAGCACACCCTTAGCTTGTAGAAATGACGAACAACAAGATCAAAATTTTCTAACCGCCAATATGAAAAGAGCTCTGCTCTCTACAGCTCTGACAAATTTTTACCTCACCATCCGGAATCACAATGACATTCCGAGCATTACAAGACTCTGGATCTATTACAGCTTAAAGGATCTCCAACCATCCAAGAATTAATTGGACTTGGTACAACTCCCACCAATACACGGCCACGGTCACAATTAATACTCTCCACAACAATTTTAAAATAGCGTGCAACATGCTCATAATACAAATCTGCTTCCAACACAGACAATCAAAGTTTCAAATTGGAAACACATAAACAATCTCCCACTGGCAGATCCTACGTTCTCATTTCCAGGAGAAATCGATGTTCTTCTCGGAGCAAACATCTATGTCGCCATCATTAAAAATTGAATTAGAAGAGGATTTAGCAATACACCTACAGCCCAAAACACCGAACTGGGCTGGATTCTGGTCGGAGGAATACCAGAAGTAAAGAGCACAACTACGACTTTGCTATCCACCTATACTACAACAAACCCCAAGTTGGATAAAAAATTAAAGAGAGTTACCACGCCAATGTGTCCACCAAAACATCAATTTCATACAAGAAAACGCCTAACCCCCGGAAAATATGAATATGTGTCCACCAAAAATCATAATACACCTCTACACCACATTTCTCAGAGAAATACAACAAGTGAAACAAGAAAGCACTACACTTTAACCAGTCTTCCACTATTAACACAAAATGGAAAAATGAAACAAGAGTGTCCCATCTCAGTATCAGCAACTTTACAATCTAATAAAATACAAACGGAGCTGGATGACAGAGAAAATATACCTCTCACAACTAGATGGCGTAACTATCATCCAAGCCTACTTCTCATACTGCATCAATATTGCAAGAGAATACTATTTCCCCAGTGATACGAAAAAGAGTAAAATATGTCAGACCTTTTCCTCCTCATCCAATAATAGAAATGAATAAAATATTCTCACCCGTCCTATTTCAAAAAACTATCCTCTCCCCTCACCAACTCATCTGCTGATAATAATCTATTATCCTCATCAAAATTTACTACTCTCTGGCATACCCTAAATTCAAAAACACCCGTTATATTTCAATATAAACGATTCAAAAACCTGTCAAAAATCACTTCAGTTTTGAACAGTGACAAGTGCGCGCAGTGGTTTTTCAAATTCGTTTTTCTTTTATGTTACTTTTTTTTTAATTATTATTTTGGATATGGAAGAATTATTGGAGGTTCTCACTTCCGAATCTCTGGATTCCGTGGACATAGGTATGTCACCCACACCTCCGGAGCTCTTGGCACCTCCGAAGCAAATCAGGCCTATCAGCCTACTGCCACCAATACCGAAAATGGCACGCCGACCCCATCAGCGATCGTGCGACCACCACCCGCCGTGTATTCTTCGCCTATTAAGTGAAAGGCAAGGCCATTTGAGTCACGACTAGCAGCGCCTGAAATCAAAAAGTTCTTATTTAAGAAATCGGAAAACCATGATAGCCTCAAATTTAAACCGAGGTCAAGAGAGTACCGGCCAGAAGTTAGGGTACAAACTCGACCAAGGCTGCCTACAGTAGCACAATCCACGCCATTGAGCATGCTTGTATTGGATACAACAAGTGACAGCAAAGACAGAACCATTCCAAAACTGAGGGAATGCTACCCAAGAGCTCATGCAAAAAGGAAGCCTGCATCAAATGATTCACTACCAAGTCTGCCAGAAGACATGGATTCGATGATATCCGTCACAGAAACAGGATCGGTTAGCATAAGTACACCACCTGTGCCCACACAGAGCGCTACAGTACCTTAATCAGTGATCAGCACAACAATTGACACTAAGTCATTACCTCAAGCGATAATTATCCAGCAAACAAATCAATTATTGAATCATCCAATTACTCCACCAGTACAATTTTTGGATCCGCCTATCACTCGTCCAAGACAGTTTCAACATTTCCCTTCAAACAATGAAGTGTCGCCACCAGGAATTCCAAATGATCTAGTTGGAAAAATTATTGCCACGCCGATTATCACAAAGCCACTCGAAGTCACAGATACATAATGAGTAGTTACGCTATGCCGGTACCAGACCACTTTTTCCATACAAAAACTGCACGTAAAATGCCAACATTTTGGCGGTTTTGGACCAGATTCTGGGCCACTGAGGAGGATTCCGTCAGTGGTCTACGCATCAGGGCCTGCCTGGGGAATTCCTTTAATACCGTCTGGCTGACAAGGAGATGATATAAACTTTTTTTTAGTAATAATTCAAGTTTTTTTTTACTCTTGGGGGTGCTGCGCCTAAATGTAGGCTATTTTACTATGATTTTTCTTGAACGCCTAAATGTAGGGTTTTGGTTTTAAACTAATATTAGTAATAATTAACGTTAATAATAGGACATTTTGTTCATGCCCATGGATTCTAGATGGTTGGGGTGTGGGTATTAGGGGGGATAAAATTTTCAACAGAAATCCTCTACGGGCTTTGGTTTTCGAGATATTAACGACTTTACCTTTTCATGTATAGTTAATATTATTAATAAGGGGGTCAGAGGGGGATGAAATTTTTGTTAGAAATCTTCTGCGGGCTATGGCTTTCGAGATATTAGCGATTTTACATTTTTAGATATAGATAATATTAGTAATAATTCAGGTTTTTTTGCTCTTGGGGTGCTGCGCCTAAATGTAGGCTTTTTCAGGTTGGTTTTGAATTTATATTAGTAATAATTAAAGTTAATAGTGTAAACCTGAAATTGGAAAAACTGAAATCCCCGGTCTTGTATTTGTAATATAACATACACAACTACTTGGACTATGAATAGCCTGCTGGTGTGGCTGAATACTATGCAAAAAGGATATGAGATCCACGAGGAAATCGTAGCAAGTGGCAGTTGCCAGGTACCATTTGTGGTATTTTTAGGAAATCTGATTTAAAACAACAACTTTGCTAACTCTAATCACTTTATTCTACAGAGACTTGATGGCAACTGCCTTTTACATTTATCAGCTTTATCAGTTATCTCTAAGCAAAACTGTACAATTATTTCTGCTGTGACACTGTATTATATATTGAACTTAACTCTATATATGTATATGCGAATTCAGCGGTGTCGTAAATAGGCAGTGAGATGCCTGATGGATGAGTGGATATAATCCTAATTAATCAATATGTATGAGTATGCCATTACAACATCCCCCTTTTTTCAAAGTAATTATTTTTAAATTCATTTTTGTTTTTTGTTTTTTTTTTCATAATAGGAATACTCAAGACGTCTTTTTTTTTTTTTATTATTATTATTATGAACCACTTAGCAACTTCCTGTTTTTATATTGTATTATTATTTTTTTATTTAGAAGATCGAAAGAAATCTGGCTGTTTTACAGTACGACCATATCTGGTCTTATAACTGCCATTATGTTGAAACGGTGGTGCTAAGCTTGGCTGTTGGTGACTGTTTCTTATATTATATTCCTGTTGAATTTGAATTGGAGATTGTGGATTTGTATTAGGTGGTGGATTAGAAACTGAGACAGGGAATGTATTCGGAATTCTTATCTCAGGTGGATGAAAAGATCGTCTCAAATGATGTGAATTTCTTCGCAATATTTGGTTTTGTTCATTTCTTATTATAAGGGATCAAGGTGTATCAGCTTTAGCTTCTACAACTGCAGGTTCCCATCTACTTTCTTTTCTGTATATTACGTATTCACCTATTCTTAAGTCTAATTCTTTAAGCCTAGCATTTCGATCATAGAATCTCTTTTGGTCAATTTTGGCTTTTTCTATTTTTCTTTTTGCATCTGATACAACTAAAATAGGATCCAGAAGTAATTTCTTTACTGGATGTTTGGTTCTCAATAATCTACTCATCAATAGTTGAGAGGGTGAGTAACCAATTGTTGGAATAGTTGTTGTTCGATATTCCAATAAGGATAGTGATATATCTTCATTAGCGACATCACATTTTTTAAGCATGGTTTTTATTACATGCACAGCCTTTTCAGCTAAACCATTGGATTTTGGATAACGCGGGCTAGTGTACGTGAATTTAAATTGCCACATTTTTGCAAAGTTTTGACATGCATGAGAATTAAAAGGTTGATTGTCACATACAACCTCTTCAGGGATACCATGAATAGAAAATATATCTTTGAAAGCCTTTATTACATGGTGAGCTGTTTCTCCCATCATTTCTCTATAATCAGTCCATCTAGAAAAATAATCTATAAATACAATAAATGTTTTTCCTTTATATTCAAAAATGTCTGTAGCTAGTTTTTGATATGGTCTATCTGGAATAGAATGTGGCAAGAGTTCATGTTTAGGATTCGCTGACCTAAATTTTTCACAAGTCTGACAACGACTTATCATGCTTTCGATATCCCTTCGCATAAATGGCCAGTAAAACAAAGTTTTGGCTCTCATAGTTGTTTTACTGATTCCAAAATGATTACTATGCAAAGCTTTCAAAGCATCTGGAACTAATACTTTAGGTACAAAAATTCTATCTTCATAGAAAACTAAACCATTCTCAGCGTATAGTTTGTCTTTAATATTCCAAAAAAATGTCATGTTCTCACATAATTTATCTTTTGTTTTTGGCCAACCTTGCCTATAGAAATTAATTATTTCTTTTAAATTAGGATCTTTAAGAATTTCTTCCTGATATTTCAGTCTTGTTTGATACTAACTTCTGTCAACAGATTTTGTAAATTAACTTCTTTATCAACGGCTGGATTGCGAGACAATAAATCTGCTATATGAAGGTATTTACCTGGGACGTACTGGATATCTAAGTCATATTTTAGCAATTTGATTTTCATTCTTTGTATCCGAGTTGAGTAACTATCACGTAGCGGTTTCATAATAATAGACGTTAAAGGCTTATGATCTGTATGTATGACTACTTTTCTACCATATATATAATCATTGAATTTTTTGAAAGCATAAACTATAGCCAGAAGCTCTTTCTCTATCTGTGCATAATTCTGTTCAGTCTCTGATAGACTTTTGGAAGCGAAACATATAGGGTTCCCGTTTTGGAGAAGACAACATCCCAATCCATATTTAGAAGCATCTGCTTGAATGACTACAGAAGATTTTGGATCAAAAGTATGTAAGGTATTCGACCACGAAATTGCGTCTTTTATTTTATTTAATGTTTCTGTATGCTTGCTTGTCCACACAAACTCAACTGATTTTTTCAAAAGTTCCCTAAGAGGAGCGTTAAGCTCTGCTAAATGAGGTATAAAAGATCGCAAATAATTAATAGTGCCCAAAATTCTTTGCAATTCCTTTTTCTATGCAGGTATCTTTATATCCTTAATAGCTTTTACTCTTTGCTCATCTGGAGCCATACCTTCATTGGAGAATATATGTCCTAAATATTTTACCTTATTTTTCCTAAACTGAACTTTTGAAGGGTTAAATTTTATATTTAAACTTCTAGCTCGTTGTTGAACTGATTCTACATTTTTATCATGTTCTGCTTTCGATTCACCTGCAATTATCAAATCATCGATATAAACAAGAGTTCCCGGCATTTCGCCAAAATATTTATAATTTAATTTTTGAAATTTTTCAGGTGCTATTTTAAGGCCAAAGGGTAGCACATTATAATGATACGACCCAAAAGGAGTGCTAAAAGTTGTCAATTTTTTAGAAGTTTCCTACAGTTCTAATTGCCAAAACCCCTCCTTTAAATCTACTACGGTAAAATATTTCATCCCTTGCATACTAGCTCTAAAATCTTCTAATGTGGGAATCATAAAATGTTCTTCTTTAATGTATTGATTCAAATCTCTGGGATCAAGACAAATACGTAAAGACTTATCAGTATTTTCTACGATGACCATATTATGACACCAATCTGTTGGCTCATTAACATTTGAAATAATACCTCTCTTTTCCATTTGACTAAGTGTAGTTTTTACCTTATGTCTCAAATTTAATGGTATACGTCTTGGGGGTTTACTAATGGGCTGTGCAGACTCATTCACTTCAATCCTACATTTATCAGGAAATCTACCAGTTCCAGTGAAAACATCTTTATACCGTTTCATATATTCTTTAGTTTCATCATCGTGAATAAAATCTATGCGCGCAAATAAGCCTATATGCATACAAGAATCTAATCCTAGTAGGGGTTGCGTTTTTGCATTCAATTCTATGAAAGATATCACGTAATCATTATGTTTATGCTTTACCTTACATTTAATTAGCCCTAGCACTGATAATCTAAATCCACCGTAGGCCTCTAACTTTACATTACAGGGTTCGATTTTTGGGCGTGGATGAAAATTTTTAAGAATTGATTTGGGAAGAATATTGACTTGAGATCCACTATCCAATTTAAATTCAACAAAGAAATTTTCCACTAAAAGTTTCTCAGTCCAACATGATGATATACTAATTATGTCAATATCACTATACACCGCATTAACATATAACTGACTTTCACTAGAAGTATCATCAGAATTTTCACAATATATATCATTTACCTGATTACTTCTTTTACAAGCAGCTGCAAAATGATTCATTTTATGACATGCTTTGCATTTTTTGCCATAAGCGGGACATTTTCCTTTCATGTGTGTACCACTACAATAGTGACATCTCGAATATTCCATTTGCTTTCTGTTTTTTAATATATTTCCGCTCATCCATGGTGGTCGACACTGACAATTTAATCGTCGCGTAGTGCAGTGCGGGAATTTATTGAAAGAATTAAACTAAAGTCTGTTCTCTGCAGTTTAGTGTAGTGCGTGCGGGAGTTTATTAAAGAAATAACAGAATTAAAATAAATTCTGTTATCGCAGTTTAGTGCGTGAAACAAACGCAATATTTCGGGAAGCCTTGAGGCACTTGTTGTGTTTGTGAAGGGCAGCGCTAGGGCTCCTGGATATTTAAACTGGAACGTTCAGCGAGGGATTTCGACATATTTCGGATGACGATCAGCCAACAATTCAGGTAAACTCATGCCTGATAACTCTGGTGAGTATCAACAGTTTCCATTTATTAACATAAATTGTTCTGATTATGGGTATGTTAATTAGGTTATGTTTTGTTTTACTTTATTGTGCGTTGAAGCGAACCAAATGAGGTATTACGATCTTGTTATAATTGTGTCATGCAACATCAACGGCATGAGAGTAGATTCTAGCGAGCTAGTTTTATAGCTTTCGCTTAGATTTCTGTCAGTGCTAACTCGCACCGATTCTGTCGCCTGCGATAATGTGGCTGCGATATTAGTTGGTAACTGGCCAGCTGATATATTTCTTTCTCGGCCTTTTTCAAACAAAAAGGAATACCTTAACTTAATCTAGCTTTTACTTCAATTAAATAATAAATTATAATCTAGTATCTTGATAAAACAAATTTTTTGATGCTGCAAGTAACTCCTTATGAATAGCCCTAATTGGCAAGAGGCGAGTTTTAAATAATAAATTCTCTGGCAATTTTTTAAATTCATGCAAGAAAAATGTAATAAAAAAAACTTACGAATCTTAAATTCAGCAGCCAATTTGTTTTAGTCCTTATTACATTGCGTTTTCCAAAAATGTTGCTCTAAGTGATTGATCCCTTAGTTCTTTGTTAAATTTCTTCATTACAAAAACTCAGACTTCTTTTTTAACAAAACCACTAATTAAAACAGTTCATTTCAAGCTATCGCAGTAACTAAAATTTATTTTACAATTTTTTGTTGCAAAAATTTACGTTAACAATTTTTTCTTACAAGATTTTAACTTCTCGTTTAACTTTTTAGATGTGGTGCACATGAAGGTCAGAGTAGTAGAGAGAGGTCACCGACTGTGTCATGACATTTTCGATGCTCGACAAGGTCATAGAGAGGAAGTTCAATTCGCCGTAGGAAATTTTTTGGTTGATGTGTTCGGCATTTCAGAGATAAGTGTCTTTGCTTTTTAATGCTGTTTCCCATTTGTAACTTTTCCTTTTTTCAGGTTTTCCGTAGGAAAAATTATGCAACACTGCCCCCGTTGTAAAAGAAGGAGCTGTCCTCAGCTCATAGTTTCCCTTTCTTTCAAAGAAGAAAGGATGTCGTCTTCCGGCAGCAGGAAAGTCGGACGTTGTCATCCAGTCATCGCCTAGTTTACATCTCACATGAAAGAAAGACAAAATTAGTAAGTATAAAATACAAATATCTAAAGATACCAGGTGACCGTTAGTCATTTTTTTTGTTTTGTTTTTGTAGGAATTCATTATCCATGAAGTGGGCCTATGTCACGGTGTTACATACATAAAAACTCAAATCTAAAAACATCAATTGCATACCTACCTACCTACATCAGTACATTGCAAGTAAACATTTCACGTATTCCGATCAGGAAATAAAACAAAAAGTTTACGGCATGGTATACCTACATACCTACATCAGTTTCCACTGCATGTAAAAACAAACGGTATACCTACATACCTACATCAGTTTCCACTGCATGTAAAAACAAACGGTATACGTACATACATAATTAATCATCACTGATCTACCTCAATTATTTCAGTGAATGATGTGATAATACCGCTGCGCGCAAGAATTCGCACGTTGAAATACGACGACCTTGCACCAGAGGTAGAACATACTCGTATGTTTGTAAGTAACTAAATTGTTTTTGTAATAAGCCGCAAAGTACGAGTAGGAAAGAAATTAAAATAAACAATGAGTTGAAAGCCCGCAACATGGATTGGGTAAGATATATGTATAAATTTATAAAAAGCAACGAGTGCCGTGACTTGCATACTTCCGTAAATAGTAAAATTAAGTAATAGTTGTTAATGAAATACTTCCGACTTACACTTTGTATGAATTATACGCTAAATAAATAAAGTGCTGGGTCAGAGGTATTTTATACATTATTCTGTGTAGTCAGAAGACCTAGTTTCACCAAGGCCATAGGAATAATAGAGTCCAAGGCATTTCCTCCTCTTTGATTCGATGACTTATGTATGCGGAGTGGTTACTTAAAGGGCGCCTCTTACTCGCCCTTGTAAGGATGCATTTTTTTTTAAATTGCCAGGACTAGATTCTAAGTCAGAATTATCTTATTGCCATTTCTTTATTCAAATTTTAGTTTAATTTCATTTGTTTTTTTCAGTATCTTAATTCTAAGTTTCGTAACTTTAAGTTTGATTATCTTTTTAATTCATGTTGCTTAATTTCATTTTATTTCAGCTAATTTTAAGTACTAGTCTAGTTAGTGCTAATTTTTTCTTACTCAAATTTGTCATTTTTATTTTAGTTATTTTTCTTTTCATCTCACATAAATTTCTTATATTGCTAAATTATCTATTTGCTTTCTCGAACCCAATTTCTATTTCAGGGATACTTTTCAAGGCATAATTCCAAGTTCTTAGTTGTTATTCTTGTTCTTAATTCTCTCTAAGATTCTAAGTCTTTGAACTTTAAGTTTGATTTTCTTTTTAATCCATTCTGCTTCATAATTTCAAAATTCTTAATTGCTATCCTTGTTCCTGATTCTTTTAGTCTTACTTCATCCTAGATATTTAAATTTATCTTAATCTTAGTAGTTCATTTTTATATTATCAACTGGAATTAGCAAGGTATTAGCAATTCCTCTTTTCGCTTTTATAATTTTCAATTCGGGTTCGGTTCTTTGTATTCAGCCAATCGATTCCTGTGTACCACTAGGGTTTTTGTAGATTTGTCCTTTCTTATTTTGTATACCACATCACTCAGCACTTCAGTGATTATATAAGGTCCTTTTCAATCCCTCTGTAGTTTAGGACATCTGCCTTTTCTTCTTTTTGGAGCATATAACCACACTTTGTTACCTTGCTTGAGTGAGTTAGCTCGGGCCGATAGGTCGTATCTATCCTTCATTCGTCTTGTGCAAGATTTTAAATTATCGCGCACTTGTTTATAGACTTCTTTTAATTTGTTTCTCAAATTAACCATGTATTCTGATGCTTCCAAGTTAGTATTAGGTGCTTGCCCTATGCATAAATCTGCTGGAAATCGAAGCTCCCGTCCCAAGGTCATCATTGAAGGTGTCTGACGGATACTTTCATGTACTGCTGAGCGGTAAGAAAGTAATAGCATAGAAAAGTAATCATCCCAATCTCGTTGATGATCGTCTACAAATTTCGCTAAGTAATTGAGTAGGGTTCGGTTGAACCTTTCCACCATGCCATCGGATTGTGGATGTAATGCTGTCGTTCTTGTCTTCTCTATACCAAATATTTTCAGGACTTCTCGGAAGACATTTGATTCAAAATTCCTGCCCTGGTCTGAGTGAAGTTGTAGTGGCATTCCGAAGCGAGAGAAAACATGTTGAATAAGGGCATCAGCTACTTTTTCGGCTGTTTGATTGGAAACTGGGATGGCTTCAGGCCATTTAGTAAAATAATCCATTACTACGATGATGTATTTGTTTTCCCGTGTAGTTAATGGAAGTGGCCCAAGTATCTCCACTGCTAACCGTTCAAACGGAGCACCAACGGTATACAGCTGTAGTTTAGCTCTTGTTCTCCTACTGGGTCCTTTTTGTTGTTGACAGACCTCACAGCGCTCGCACCAGTCTCGACCATCATTTGAACAACCTATCCAGTAGTATCTTGCCTTGATTTTAGCCAGGGTTCGATCGACTCCCAAGTGACCTCCTGCAGGGCTGTCGTGTAGTAACTTCAATACTTCTTCCCTTAAGGACTCTGGAAGTAGTATTTGATAGTGAGTCCCATTCGAATTAGTGTAGATCCGATATATGGTGTCATTTTACATAACAAGCGATGAATACATAGTCCAATAGGCCTTCAAGACTGGATCTAAAGGGCTTATATCTTCCCGAGATGGTGCTTGTCCTTGATTGAGCCATTGTCGTACAATATTGAGAGATTGGTCCATTTCTTGGTAATGAATAATGTCCTGCTGGATTGTAGTTACACGAATGGTGATTAGGTGTTTCTCTTCCAGGCGTGAGCAATATCGACAATCGAATTCTGAGCAAGGTCTTCTGCTTAAGGCGTCAGCGTTGCCATGTTTATTTCCTGGCCGATGTTGAATGTCGAAGTTATACTCTTGCAAACGTTCAATCCATCTTGCAATTTGTCCTTCGGGTTCCTTGAATTGCATGAGCCAACGTTGTGAAGCATGATCGGTGCGTAGTAAAAAATGACGTTGAAGCAAGTAGGGCTGGAAATGTGCAACTGCTTTAACGACTGCAAGAAGCTCTTTTCTAGTTACGCAGTAGTTCTTTTACTGGCGATATAATGTTTTTCTATAGAACTCAATCACTCGTTCTTCACCTTCTTGCACTTGAGATAGTACTGCACCCCAAGCAAATTGGCTTGCATCAGTATCCACAATAAAGAGTCCATCCTCGTTAGGCTGTGAAAGTATGGGAGATGTGGTCAGCTTTTGTTTTAAAGAGCTAAACGCCTTTTCGCAGTCTTCGTCCCACTTGAATTTAGAATTCTTCTCCGTTAGTCTGGTCAATCGTCGGGGATATGCGCAGAGGCCAAGAAAAGATTGGATATCTTTTTGTAGTTCGGTCTTGGCCACTGATGTACAGTGCTGACTTTTTCAGCATCAGCTGAGATTCCAGCAGCTGACACAATATGTCCAAGAAATTTAACTTTTCTGCGACATATGTGGCATTTAGTTGGCGATAGTTTCAGCCCAGCCTCTTGAAAACGATGGATAAATTGTTAACGAGCTCACTAAAACTTTTGCCATGTACGATTATATCGTCAAGGTATACCAAGCAGACGGTAAAAGGTACGCCTTCCAGGATAAGTTCCATCATTACTTTGAATTCCCAGAGCCCGGTACCGATAGTAAAGGCGGTTTTCTCCTGATCAGATGAATGTATCTTTACCTGCCAATATCCTAATTGCAGGCCGAGTGTTGCAAACCAGGTAGATTCACCAAAAGCTTCTAAGGTTAGGTCAATTCTTGGCAGGGGATAGGAGTCTTTTCGGGTTACTTCGTTGAGACGCCTATAGTCCACACAGAATCTCAGTGATCCATCTTTTTTTCGAAAAGCACTACAGGAGAGCTCCATGGACTTTTAGATGGTTGCACAATTAGGGTAGCTCAATCAATCTGTCTTATTTTCAGAAATGCAGGTCCGTATTTAGTATCTAAGCTATTTATGTAAGGAATTTGTTCGGCTTGAGCTATAGAAGTAAAATCAAGCAAGCTTTAGCCGGGTTCTATTTAAAGAGTACTGTTACGGGTGTGTGACTTGCCGCAACTTGGACCTAGGAGTGCTTGCTACTGCGAAGATCACTAGCCCAATTGAATAAATTGAATCACTTAAACACTTTCTTTACTTGACAATAATTTACTTTTATTCAACCTTTAAATTGAATCTCTTAAACGCTTTCTTTACTTGACAATAATTTACTTTTATTCAACCTTTAGTATACTTTTCTTATTTTCTTATCTTTTCTTTTGTTAATTCTAGGAATAGGTTGCCTTACCTCTGGTGGGGGGTCAACCTTATTCTTTAGACTTTGGAAAAACTTCTGCCTTGTCCCTGAGATGCATCGGCTTTTTATTTAGTTGGATTCTGGCATTGCTCAGCAAAATTGGTAAAAATAGGTATGGGGGTAACTATCTAGGAAATTCCATATAGGAATTCCAGAAATCGAATATATCGGGAACGCCCTCTCAATATATTGGTAATAGCCAATTTTGCATATTCCTCAATATTTTGTAGTTCCACAAGAATATTTCCCCTTCATTCAAAAATTCCTTTGCAACCATTGGTCAACTATATATATACGGAAGAAACCAATGTTACAAAAAACTCAGCACTATTGCCCAATAAGTGGGTCAGTTTCCATTTCACTTTACACAAGGGATTTCCCAATTATGTACAAGTAAAAAGTAAAAATGTCACACATGAAGTTTCTTAATTTTGTGTGAGGAAAAAATAAACGGCATGTAATGACTGTGGGTTAGGTCAGGGTTACCCTAGTGCCATTATAATGCATGAAATTGGTCTCATGCCGTGTTTGTATTTCTGTAAACAAAGAGCCGGCGTTTTGCCGCAAAAAGGTTGACGAAACCAAGAATTTATCGTTTTAAAAGAACAACGGAGAAAGTTGTTTCATAAAACGAAAATAGAATTGGTTAACCATATGAACCATATGTGACGTAAAAATTCATAAATAAATTGACGGTGGAATCACCGCGAAATTGCTTGGAATGCAATTTGATGCGCGTACTCGCGTTTATCAATTTATTATATGTTTGTACGTTATATGTATGTACATATGTGCGTATGTTTTGCTTGCTAGCTTCAAGAAGTACGTTATCGTGTATGTACGTATGTATATTTGTAATCTTGTACGTAACAAGATTCTTATTATGGTAACGAGTCGTTATTATAGATATATGCATATGTACATATGTATGATGTATGTACATTAGTTGTACTGATCGGGATATTGTGGCGCTAATGAGATAATGATGAATGCAGGTAATGATTCATTCATTACAGTACAGCATGTCTTAAAACGTGAAATTACAGTAAGAGTAGGCGAGAGAAGTAGGGATTTCTTTCACTCATACGGCGTTCACCTTAACTTAACTTAACTCATACCTCGTCCGCATAAAAAACGTCCAATTAAGTTAGTACTTCCAGGAAATTGAATAATTTAAATGAATAATTTAAATCAAAATACAAAAAAAAAAAAAAAAGGAGAAACCAACTTATCTGCGCACTAGTTAATATGATATATGAGTTGAGGTCGGGTGGAAGGCTATAAGTACAATTAATCCGAATGAATCTGTGGAAAGTGAAGGAGGGAATTTAAATCAAGAGCTAAAGAACAACCGTGTGGATTTTGCCCATACGCCAGTACAATCCAACAAATCACATTTCGCTAGCCGGATTGATGCATTACGATTAGATGATAATAGCGAAGATGAAATGAGTTCATCTTTACTGGTAGCAGGTGCATCAAGCTTAAACCCACTAAGAAGTTAATCATCTGCTGGAGAATTACTTCAGCTTCGGCTCTTCTTGACAAGGGGATTCTCCGTGGTGGTTGTTTCACTGGCATCCCGTGTTAATTCGATGTTGTAGAAGAGAGGTACGACCCAAATCATCTGGTGATAATGAGAAGACTCCACAGTTACTGGTCAATAGCATCCACAATTGCGTTTTGGCGGCACCGGATAAATCTGCGGAGCTTCTTTCGAAGAGATCTAAGAATTTCGGTGAGTGTTCTTGACTAGTCACTCGCTCGCAGGATATCACCTTCGGGTTGCTTTCCACATATGCTATGCTAGTCGAAGCAGGGATGTTGATAGTATGTGTAGTATTATTAGACACTCGGGCGAAGATGCTTCCGTTCTCAGTTTTTCCCAATGTGCAAACAACATCAAGTCCTGCAGGTATAGAGTCAGACGGCGTGAGGAGGATGTTTCCATCTTTCAACAGTGCAGTAGTTAGCCTTTTTAGGTAATCTGAGCTAGGCGGCAGCTGTATGTCGGTGGTAGTATATGCTGTAATAGGTTGTTTAATGTGCTGCTCCAGCTCAATCAACTCTTCAGCTATCGATATCTGGCCTTGTTTGAGGTCTAAACGACATTCGTATTTTACGAGAAAGTCCATGCCTAGAATGCCGTCTTCAAAAAACGAGTGCCGAGTGAAGAAATTTTCAATTCCGAGGTGAATTTCAGCGAGGCGAATTACGGGTATGGTTTCACCGCTTATACTTTTAATTAAAGTATTAGTCGCGAGTAAGCGTGGCTTGCTTTCAGAAGTCTGTAAAATTCGGGGATTCAGGATACTTTGAGTAGCACCTGTATCTATAATTAATCGACACTGTACCCCATTGACGTGGCCAGTGAGCCATAAATGGTGACTGTCGTTGGCTACGTTTACAAAAATTGTATTTGAACTTGGGGCTTCTAGAGCCACTGACCTTTGCCCCTTCTAAGTCAGCGGATTCTAGTTTAAATCACTACGATTATTATTGGCAGTAGGGCGGTTGTCAATCTGCGAGTCTCTTCTTACATTATTGCAATCGGGATCCTGCTTTTGATGGCTGCAATATGGTGGTGTTCCTCTGTTGTACGTCTTGCCTGGCTGAGTATGTACCTTCTGTGAAACATACTTGGCTCGCGTAGTGTGTTGGTTAGTACCAGACGGTTGATTACTTATTTGTTCTATAGATGAGTTTTCGTGAGCAATAAGTGTTGAGTTCTTAGGAGCTTTGCGTTGAAAAATTGTCGCTGGAGGTCTATTGGTGATCTTGGAATCGATGCTGAAGAAGCAGTTTGAGGGCGTTTAACATTAATCGCTTTGGATGTTTTCTGAGTAGGTACTACATCGAATTCCTCTTCCTCATCTTTAAAGAGCATAGGTCTGAATTTCAGGATATTACTGGCGTGGACAAAAACTTCTTCTCCCGTGTCATTTCGTTTGATAAATCCATAACACTTATCGTATCTGTACCATTCGACGCAGCCAGCTATCTTCTTCTCTACAGGCTTAAGGGGTATATTTATATCTATGGCATATCTAGTCGGTGGAGTATTATTATGTGAGTCAGCATGGCAAGCTGTGATCGCTGCTTTGGCAGCCCTAATATGTCGACGGCTCAGATTGGAAGCATCTGTGTTCGCTTCAATTTTTATTGCCTGGGATAAGGCAGCTTCGAGTGTATCTGGATCGGCATCACGTACGCGTCGCTGTGTGTCCAGATCTGCGATTCCATCAAGAAATTGGTTCAGAGCTATACGATTTCTGGCCCTTTCCGGGCAATCACCAAATGCCAGGTAGACTAGTCGTTGCACATAAGTAACAAATTCATTCAGACTATCACTATTTCTTTGAATACGCCCTTTTAATTGACTATGGGCCCAAGACAGCTGACGTTCGTCACTAAACCGCTCATTCATAGCCGCATCGAGCTGGTAAAAGTTGTCCTGTATTTGTTGTGGTAGTGTATCAAAGAAACACTGCGCTGTAGCATGAAGGTAAGGTGCTACATAGAGAGCCTTGAGCTCAGACGACCAACCATTTGCTCAAGAAACAGCTTCAAAATGTCTCCTATAAATAGTCCATGGTTCTTTTCCATCATAGTCTCTCGGAAAGAGACGGATGCGAGCAGGTCCTATATGTGATGTACAGTTACAGGGCACTATGGTGGCAGGAAGATAGGTATCACTGGTGGATTTACTTCATTGCAGGGCACTTGAGTGGGTGCTGGCATATTAGCAGGACCTCTTGTTGATCTCTGTGACTGAGTGGATTCTGAAGTGATTCTCTCAGGAGCCGAAGTGCTGACAGCAGGGGAATTATATGCGCTAGATGAAGGTCTTTGGAAATGATTCGAAGTAGGCTAGTGGAAAGGCGAAGAACACTTTGTACAAGGTGAACATTATGTACACAAAGTGTTAAGTCGGAAGTAAAATATAGTCGGAAGTAAATTGCACATCTTCCGTACTGGGAAGTAAGTACAACATTTTTCCATGTATAGAATAAGAACAATTTATATATATATAGAGTAGCAAAATGTAAAAAAGAGAGCAGTAAAAAAGTAAATTCAGTGGTATTCAGTCGTACATTATTTAGGAGCAGAGCTTCAACAAGCTACTCCATACCGAGTATAACCAGTGGTATTCAGTCGTACATTATTAGGAGCTGAGCTTCAACAAGCTACTCCTTATCGAGTATAACCAGTGGTATTCAATCGAAGATTATCTTCAGTAGGTGCTGAGCGTCAACAAGCTACTCCATATCTTCAATAGGAGCTGAGCTTCAACAAGCTACTCCAAATCTTCAATAGGAGCTGAGCTTCAACGAGCTACTCCATATCTTCAATAGGAGCTGAGCTTCAACAAGCTACTCCAAATCTTCAATAGGGGCTGATCTTCAACAAGCTACTCCACGCGACTCAACGTTCATAACAATAAGTCTGGGAGGAATTAGACGACACAAGAAAGAAGTAATAATAAAAACTCTTTCAACAAATTTGCGCAGCCGGTAGGATCAAGGAAGTTAATTTATACAACACACTTGAAAAACCTTGATCCTCGAATCTACACAGAAGTGAGCGTAAGAACATCTTACCCCCCAAAAACTAGCGTCAAAGGAAGGACGTTAGGGCACTTCTGGTCTAATTCAACTAGCCATCAAAAAGAATAAGCGGAACACCCGTCATCTGAAAGTCATCAGCGCCGAAAGTGTAAAAACACAGTACAAAGAGAAAGAAATTGGCCAGTGAAATCTCCAACAAACCGACGCTACCTGAAGTAAGTTACATACCTAAATTTGTAAAGAAGGCAAAAGTGATTAGCCAAATTTCTCCGGAAAATTCATAACATTTCAAGAAAGAAATTCGCTAGCACTTATTGCCCTCTCCCTTTCCAAATAAGCTACATAGTTAGGTATAATACATTATTTGAACTCAGTGTAAAGAAGGACAAAAACACCTCTACATTCAATGTTCACTGAAGAATTAGTTAAACTACCTCATACTCATTAAAATTCTATTGGGATTGCTTTCATGCACAGCCCCGATCAGAGCTCTTCTTGCTCAAATTTTGAGGTAGCAATAAATTCTTTGTCTTTCGACAATACCCGCCCTCCTGATAGCCCAAGAGCCGAGCGAAGTACATCCCAAGGTAGACCTTCTATAAATTGGTCCCGCGAACATCGTTCAGGTAAACGCATCAGAAGGCATAGTTTGATTAACTTCCTGGCACGAACTCATAGTTTGGACGCCTTAATACCCAAACCACCATTAACCACACGAAATTCGAGTGAAAATACTCAACACATTTCCAACATAGATAAAGCAAACAAAACAGGCAAAATGTCTATAAACTACGAAAAAGTAGTAAAATTGACTGCGCATATGGTGCCCCTGTTCTCTGGAGAAATAAGTGCACAAATTCTCACCGAGTTACAAACATTCATAGGCTGTTGTAAACAGGTACAGCAGTGTCTAGGAGAAGAAGAAAAGACAGGATTTATACAAATTTTCCCAACCAGGTTGAGAGGAAAGTTATCATGAATTAATTACCAAGTTGATAACTTGCCGACAATATACACAGGAGTCATTTAATTCATTTACTAATAGACTAAAGAGTCTATTAATACAGTGCAACGAAGCAGCATAGAGTAAATACGGAGCGGAAAACTTTAAAGTGGTAAAACAACAAATTGAAGACTTTGGTATGGCTTCCATAAAGAGTGGTGCAACTAATCCCCATCTTAGCGCCTATTTACTTACACTGAATGAAAATTCCTTAGAAAATCTCATTCAAAAGGCATTAGATATGGAAATGCTGCAACAAGGATTCCTTTTCTTACCACAACCCACAAATTACATTCCTCACCCTACACATACTTTCCATATGGATCACTTATGTCGACCAAATAGTACAAATCTTTCAAATGTTTATGGTCACCCTATACACAATAGTGTAAATTTTTCTCCTTACCTTTACGGAAATGAGCTAGGGAAGCCTAACATAAAAACTGAATTTAGTATACCTCCCATACCTGAGCCATCAAGGGTACCTTCATTATCTTTTAATATCGACGGAAACTCTGAAAATAAGTGGTGCTCTAATCAAGCCAGTATGACCAGGAAATCTTCAGGAAGTTCACCTCCATATCAGAAATCTTCTTACCAGCAGGAGGAAAGAAAGTACGACAAACAAAAAGTACTTTTAAATAAGATCACCTGCAGCTACTGCAATTACAAAGGGCACACATACGACGAATGCCTAAAACGGAAGAATACTCCCTTTTGTAATAACTGCAGAACAAAGGGCCATGATGCCCAATATTGTAAGCAAACTCCTAAAACCCCACCCGAACATGCAAACACTAGCAACAGTGTTCGGTGGGGACCTGCAAATCGGGAACCGAGAATTCAACATATACAAAATATGTGCAACTTTTGTGGTAGAAAAGGGCATACCGTGTCCACATGTCAACAGAAGCGCCGATGGGAGGCCACACATTCGGGAAACGGCACACTGTCGACCGAAAAATCCCCGGCTCGACATTAAATAAAATCTCTCAAAATACGTCAGGGTGCTCTCAAACAGAAAAACCACATACGAGGGAAAACGTTTCAGTGGTAGAGTTACCATTAGATATAAGTAAAAACACAGCCGTGCGGCTGATAGTAGACACTGGAGCGGAAGTAAGCTTGATCAAACAGAAAGCACTGGATACACCAGAACGGATAGAGCAAAGCCAAAAGGTGACTCTGAAAACCCCATTTGGAGAAGGAGAAACATTGGGTAACTGCCAAGGTAACTTTTTACTAAGCCGCAGTATCCCGTGTAAACTCCAGGTTGTAGAAAATGACGCCCAAATTTCACACGATGGGCTGTTAGGCAATGACTTTCTTGCAAAAAATTGCAATATCGAACGACCTAATAAATTACTCCGGTTTCCTCGCACGGAAACCAACCCAATTGATTTCACGGTACCTCTCGAAACATCCATAGACGATAGAGAGGAAATACCAAGCAATCAAATGGAGGAGCAATTAAAATCACGGGCACCAGATAGCAAGAATGCCTTACCACCAGTGGAAGAAACTTCGAGCAACTTGAGAAACAAGAGTAAAGATGAAAGTAGGCAATATGAAGTAATACTTCAGCGATCTAATAGAATACCCCCTCGATCTCAAATGGTACTAAGCATACCGTTACAAATAGACCAGGAAATGATCTGTTTGTCTCAGGAGATTCAAGAAGGAGCATTTGTCGCAAATTGTCTAATTAGTCCTCATAGAAGTTTCATACCATTATCAGTTCTAAACGTAAACACGGAACCAATATTTCTAACGAGCTTAACGCTTACTCTAGTTCCAATTAATTCTTATAACGTACAGTATTTCCATTTACCCTTGGACGACATAAATACCCAAGGTTCTCAGAAAAAAGGTGGTCCACCTTTCCTTCGTGCACAAAACAAAAGCACACACAAGAGTCAAGAACGACAAGTCAAAATTCGATTCCAATCCACATTCAATAAACGTGAACCGCATTAAATATTATAATCAAAACAGACATGCGGCTTTACGTGAAAAATTACTGTTGGATAAAAACTTAAATCATGAAGAGAAAAAATCAATTCTAGAACTATGCTATGACTATAATGACCTTTTCCATCTAAACGGAGACAAGGGAGACAAGTTAACGTACACTAACAGTATAAAACATACCATTCCCACATTACATAAACAACCACCCATAAACCAAAAAATGTATAGACTCCCAGAAACGCATCGGGCAGTCATAAATGAACAAATCAAGGAAATGTTAGAAAATGACATAATCCAATTAAGTAAAAGCCCGTGGAATTCCCCTTTATTAGTAGTTCCCAAGAAAGCTGAACCTGACGGCAATAAACGTCGGCGAGTAGTAGTAGATTTTCGTAAAATTAACGAGAAGTCTATAGGGGATGCTTTTCCATTACCTAGAATAGAGGATATATTGGACAAACTCGGACACTCCAGATATTTTACTACACTCGATCTAGCAAGCGGGTATCACTTGTTGATCCGAAGGATAGACCCAAAACTGCGTTCAGTACCGCATATGGGCACTATGAATTTAAGAGAATGCCATTTGGGCTGAAAGGCGCGCCTGCGACCTTCCAGCGATTAATGAATTACATTCTAACGGGTCTCCAGGGTTTAGAATGCTTTGTCTATCTCGATGATATTGTAATATACGGAACAAACTTACAAGATCACAACGAGAAATTGACTAAACTATTCGACAGGCTTTGTTGAGCACAGCTAAAAATAAAATAAAAAGATATTAGCATTTGACAAAATTGTATGTTTGTACTTCCCTAGTATATCGTCCAGTCATCTACAACATCATCCTGCAGCTTCAGGAACTAATCTGAAAATGAAAAAAATGCATAGATTAGTTTAAATGCAGCAATATAAAAACTAACAAACAAAACAAGAATAAATTCTACGAATTACATGCAAAACTGCCAAGAAACCAATTTCTTGGCAGTAGAACAACAATTGCATGCAAATGTAAATATTGCTAATTCTTGCAAAATTCATATTCTCTGCATAATAAACATTTGCAAATTATGCAAATATGTTTACATATGCAAATCACATGAATTTGCATTAGGCACAAAGCGTATAATTAACAAAAATCAACAATTTACATCATTGTTGACATGTCAGAAATCAATTTCCAGCATAAATAATTTATAAGAATTTACATATTTCCTGCAAATTATTTGTGCTGGAACTGACACATAATTAAAACTAAACACTTAGAAAATAATAAAACACACTTACCTGGATAATTAAGCCATAATTTGCCGCTACATAAACAAACCCGACACTTTCGAATTAAAACACCGCGATCGCGATTGTCAAATTGAATCACGAGAAACTCAATTAGATGAAATCGACGGCGCGCAAATTATTGAGCACGCTTGAAGGTGCTAATTTCACCAGTTAATTAGAAATTTAATAAAAAAGGTAAATTAAATTCCCATAATAAGTGGGAAAGAGAAAGATGCGAAAAGGAGATGCAAGAAAAATGAGAAATATTTCCGTTCCACATTGGAAATTGTCATAATATGGCAGGAAGCCGCCATTTTGTTAAATTTCAGAAAAATTAAATTATTTAATAAAATAAATTACGAAAATTCATGAATAATTTAAAATAAATTAGTTGAAGGAAATTGGCACATTTTGAGATAAGTATACAAGTCAAGCGAAGTCGAAAAATATGCTTAATTTGCATTTTTCTTGTGGAACGTATTTCAAAATGGCCGCTTAGAGCCTATAAAAAGGGGGCAATTCCTAAGATCTCTCTCAGTTTTTTGACAGCGATCACAAGTGTAGTTTCAAGCAAGTTTTTCTCAGTAGATAATATTTTTTCAGTTTTCAGCAATAAGCATAAAATACTACGTGCCATTAAAGGTACAATATTTTTACATGCTTAAAATTTGTGTGCAGTGGGTGTTGGCAGAGGACAGGAAGTTTTTGGGTTCTTTTTGTTCTACAGATAAGTATTGTGTCAATTAATTTAGTAAATAAGTTTCTTGCATAAAAATTAAATACATGCCAGCTTTCGGCATTTTAATGATACATGCAACGAAACAAATTAGTTAAGTAATTAAGTTAAAATAAGCGCATAGTGAATTAAAATAAGTGTATAACGCGTAAAACTAGAA
The DNA here is from genome assembly GCA_963924295.1 of Dioctria rufipes. Lineage (NCBI taxonomy): Eukaryota > Metazoa > Arthropoda > Insecta > Diptera > Asilidae > Dioctria > Dioctria rufipes. The sequence continues at coordinate 191,603,328 of OZ002740.1, read as the reverse complement.
AAGGCTACAAATTGCATTTAGTTAAATATATGCCAAAATACGGCATAATAACTACATATGCAATCGAACAATTAATAAACAGAATCAAATTAGTGAAAAAATTAAATTGTAGTGAATTTATAAATTGAAGTGTTTCACATTAGAATTATTCAATAAATACAGCATTAAACATAAGCACACATATCTTTTTTTCATACCGTTACACTGTCCACCTAAATGCCGCAATATAGCTTTAGTTATCGATTGCAGCTACATTAAAAAACAGGCTTAGAGCCCATAACCTTAAATTACAAACCGAAAAGTGCCAGTTCCTTCGCAAAGAAGTGATTTACCTTGAACACAAATGTTCAAACGAAGGAGCACTTCCAGATCCCAGCAAAACAAGTTGTGTCCAAAATTTTCCTCAACCCCGTTAGACAAACTCAATCGTTCCTTGTGTTGGCTAACTACTACCGCAAGTTCATTCCGAACTTTTCAAAAAGAGTCAGACCAATAACAAATCTGTTACGCAAAGATGTTAAATTTACTTGGACACAAAAGTGCCAAGACTATTTCGAGGAAATTAAAAAGTCACTGATAAATCCTCCTCTTCTCACATATCCTGATTTTACTGAACCCTTTAATTTAACAACAGATGCTAGCAACGAAGCATTGGGAGCTGTCTTATCCCAAGGGGAAATAGGCAAAGACAAGCCAATAGCTTATGCAAGTAGAAGTTTAAATAAGGCGGAACAAAGATACTCCACAATAGAAAAAGAATTACTCGCTATTGTATGGGCCGCCAGGAGCTTCAGGTGTTATTTACAGGGCAGAACGTTCACGGTCTACACAGACCACAAGCCCCTGAAAGGCGTATTCAATGTGAAAGACCCAACTACAAGATTAGTCAGAATTCACCATAAACTCTCAGAGTTTGACTACAAAATTGAATATAAGCCTGGAAAATATAACACTAATGCAGACGCACTTAGTCGAATACCTACCAAATTAAACCAAGCAAATCCCAATTCGTTCATTGTGGAAGCTCAGGTACACCACCGAGCCGATTCTGACGTAGACGATTGTAGTTGCCCGTCACCATCAAATTCCAAACCAGCACATTGCCATGTTGTCACAAAAGCTCAAACAAGAGAGGCAGGAAATAAGTCGGAAGAAGTAATTGAATGCCAAAAAACTCCTCAAAGAATTCGAAAGCAATTGCAGCACTCCAAAAACAACTCAGTTGAAACTAAAAGCAGCCAGTCTGAAAACAGTACATCTGAGCTAGGCAACTTACCTTCGAATAATCATTCAATGAATTCCCAAAATAAATCACCTGAAATTATTTCAGACCCTGAAGAAATTCAAATAATTTTAAGGGACTACCATGACTCTGCATTTGGTGGTCACCAAGGAGTTATTAAAACTTACAAAAGCATAAAGAGAAAATATAAGTGGAGAAATATGCTCAGTTCCACCAGGAAATATATCCGAAAATGTACTAAATGTCAGAAAATGAAGGCAAGTCCAGAGTATCGTATGCCAATGGTCATAACAGATACTGCCATAATGCCATTCGAAAAAGTATATTCGGACATCGTAGGTCCTCTTGAAGAAACCCATTCGGGAAATAAGTACATTTTCACTTTTCAAGACAATCTAACGAAATTCGTAGATTGTTATGCCTTGCCAAATGGCGAAGCGGAAACGGTAGCAGGAATATTTTTCGATGAGATAATCACTCGTTACCGTATTCCTAAAAAATTAGTAACTGATCAGGGCTCTAATTTCTTAAGCGGTCTTTTTAAACGTGTCTGTAAACTCCTAAAAGTTAAAAAAATGCAGGCTTCCGCTTATCATCCGCAATCCAACGGCGCACTGGAACGAACACACAGACCTCTAGTAGATTACTTAGGAGCTATTGTGTCAGAAAATCCAAAGGCTTGGGATCGATTCCTAAGAACCGCGGCTTTCGTATACAATAATAGCCCACACGATGGCACTAAGCTCACTCAAATGGACTGTCTGTTTGGATTTACAGCGGATGTTCCATCAAATCTAAGAAGAGAACCAGAACCCTTTACAATCACAAGAGTTACTATCACCTCCTAAAATACAAAATACAAAAAGCATATGCTATCGCCCGAAAAAATCTGCTGAAAGCCGAGGAAAAGTCAAAAGTGTACTATGATAGGCACTCACGCCCGGTAACATTCAGAGCAGGAGATAAAGTCCTATTAAAAAATCCAGCAAAAAAACACAAACTTTCCCAGATATGGCTAGGTCCATATCTCGTGGTACAAGTTTTTAACTCTGTTAATACTGTTATTCAAATCGGTAAACGAAGAGTAATAGTACATAATAACAGACTGAAGCCATTTCACGAATAACGGCTATATTTTTAAAAAAACAAAAAGAGACAGAAAAACGAGGCAACAATTCTTAGTCAAGAATAAAAGGCAACCCAACATGCCCATTCAGTAAGAACACACAAAAAAAAAGAGAATTCATTAAAAAAAAAAAATCAGATAATTGGATTTTTATTCAGTAAATTTAACAATATATCACATTAAACCATATCATTTGAATTTTTCTTCCTCTTATTGGCATTTATATGCCTTAACTTGTCCGATGCCAGCCTTTCAAATTTCTTCTTTCCTCTCTGGTTGAGGCAAGATTAGCCCTCATTTTACGTAATTCTACGTAATTTGATGCGCCTGCCACCTCGTGCCGATTTCATGGTGATATTATAACTCAGCCTAATAGGGATACTAAAACTATGAAAAAGAAAAGGAATGTCATAATCAAAACACCCAAAGTAGTAACCATCAATAACCAAAAAGTCCAGTTAGACAATGAGACACACCTTAAACCCTGTACAGAAACTACGGAAACTCTGAGTCATGAGCCCGTAGTAGATGTCAAATCCACAAGAGACGGTGTCGACAAACAGAGTCAAACAAATCACCCAGAATTTCCAATCAGAAATCAGGAAATCTAACAAACCCCGAGTTATCTCACAACCCCCTACCCAAGAAGTAGCAACAACAAACAAAGGAAGAGCTATCTATCAAACTAATCGTTCGCAACTAAAGGACGCAATCAAACACCGATCTGCCGAACCTCCACAGGCAAAAAGCCGGCAAAATTTGCCAACACCACCCCCACCACCACTTCCGCCTTCTTAAAGCCGTGCAGAGCCAGACTCAATGTCACGCACCCGCCATGTACAGGTGGTTTAACTAAGTTTTCAATACAAATTGCAAATAATACAAAATAACTTGAAATATCTGTCTTTAAGATTTAACTAAGTTTTCAATACAAATTGCAAATAATACAAAATAACTAGAAATATCTGTCTTTAAGAGTTAACTAAGTTTTCAATACAAATTGCAAATAATACAAAATAACTAGAATTACCTGTCTTTAAGTAAGTTCTCAATATAACCTTCTAGATAGTACAAAATAACAAGAAATATCTGACTTTAAGATGTAAATTCAAAAATATATACATATATCCTTAATAAACCTGCACACATACATATTACAAATGTATAGCCAGGCTAATCTCTAATGTTATATCAAGAATAAACCTGCACACATACATATTACAAATGTATAGCCAGGCTAATCTCTAATGTTATATCAAGAATAAACCTGCACACATGCATATTTTCAAATGTATAACCAGGCTAATTTCTAATTTTATATCAAAAGCAAAACTAGAGATATACATATTTATAAATGTATTAACATATAATTAAACCTTATAGAAACAAGATGTACTATTGGCACTAATTATTTAACTTTTAGCTCAAGTTTAAATCTATATAAGTAAAAAAAAAAAAAAATGTACGCATATACATACTGTAAATGGACACTAGTTACAAATGGAAAATATATGTATAATAAAACTGAAATAAGGAATGCAAAACAAACCAGTGTCAACAAATAGACCTACTTGCGAAACTATAATGTTAAAACTGGATATACCTAGATGTACGTATGAAATCTAAATGTACCATTAGTATAGTTAATTAACTACCAACTATGTTCAAAAAACAAAAAACTATTGTCAGCCAACTCAAATTAATGTACGCATAAATAAGTATGCTTCCTTCAGTAACTACATACCAGTCCTGGCGCTCGACGTTAAGTATATATACAAAATCACTAATGCTTCCAAAAGAACCATACGCTTGAATCATGTTTTAATGCGTTATTCCTCTTCCAAGAATAACACATTTTTTTTAAAAGGGGGAGATTTGTTACATACATATGCATACCTACATCATGTAGGAAGAAAGTATATTTACATATGCATACCTACATCATGTAGGAAGAAAGTATATTTAATGTACATCCATATACTTAATGCACATGCGTATACATACCTACATCATGTAGGAAGAAAACATATTTCTGGCAACGCATAATTAAAAACATTGTACCTACATACCTATCTACTACATCATTTTCGCTGCATGAGGAATTTCAATCACTGACCTACGTCAAATATTCTTCATGTAAAACAGCGAAGATGTCGCAATACCCCTGCGCGCAAAAAGTCTCAAATTGCAATACGACGACCTTGCGCCGGTGGTGAAGCATATGTATGTAGGTAGCAACTAGCAAGATGTTAATTCACAGTTAATACAGTAAGCCACAAATGCCTACTGTAACCCGAGAATTACATCATAAATAAATAACAAACAGCAAGTGATTCTGGTTCTTGCAAAATATTTGTATGTATACAAACGCGACGAGTGCCGCGATTTAATTGAAGAATGCAATATGCGTGACTTAACACTTTGTACAAGGTAAACATTATGTACACAAAGTGTTAAGTCGGAAGTAAAATATAGTCGGAAGTAAATTGCACATCTACTGGGAAGTAAGTACAACATTTTTCCATGTATAGAATAAGAACAATTTATATATATAGAGTAGCAAAATGTAAAAAAGTAAATTCAGTGGTATTCAGTCGTACATTATTTAGGAGCTGAGCTTCAACAAGCTACTCCTTATCGAGTATGACTAGTGGTATTCAATCGAAGATTATCTTCAGTAGAAGCTGAGCTTCAACAAGCTACTCCATATCTTCAATAGGAACTGAGCTTCAACAAGCTACTCCAAATCTTCAATAGGAGCTGAGCTTCAACGAGCTACTCCATATCTTCAATAGGAGCTGAGCTTCAACAAGCTACTCCAAATCATCAATAGGAGCTGAGCTTCAACAAGCTACTCCACGCGACTCAACGTTCATAACAATAAGTCTGGGAGGAATTAGACGACACAAGAAAGAAGTAATAATAAAAACTCTTTCAACAAGGATAATGCGACCGAAAAAGAATACTTCGACCCAATGTGTCATAAAATACCTCTTTAATGACTACATGGTGCGGAACAATTAATCCGAAATTTGGTAAAAGAAAAGTCTGTGTCCTGAATGTAGGAATTTTACATTTGTAACTATCCCTAGGCATTTTATACTTTATTTTATGAGGATGACCTCGTGTCAGAATTTTTAAATTTAATTATTATTTTAAGACAATTGTGGAAAGGTAATATCCCACTTCTGAGAATTTGTAGACCGGAACGAACTCACCATGTTTCTTAATGTGTAGCCAACCCGCCGTCGCGCCCCTTGTGTAGTTCCATTTCGCACATGTTTTCACTACCCTTGTCGGCATCTTATCACTTTAAAGAGATTTTAGGAACTGACTAGTTGTTGCACTAGTTTTCAATTAAACAAAAGGCTATGTAGTTGAAAGGGATGCCAACTGTACTCCACCACGACGACGGGCCGCTATGTATGAATGCAGTTTTTGTTAGTATTGATTGCATCTAGGGGGATTTTGACCTACTGATGTTTACACGATTTTCTTCCAAGAAATTGCAATATAGAAGGGCCTAACAGATTACTCCGGTTTCCTCGCACGGAAATCAATCCTATTGAAACTGCCATAGAAGATTGAGAGGAAATACCTAGGGATCAAACAGAGGAGAAATCTGAATCTACTACCATTTCACGGGCACCTAAGAACAAAAATTCCTTATTTCCAATGGAAAACATTTCAAGCACTTTGAATGAAGATGAAGGTAGGCAATATGAAGTAGAACTTCAGCGATTTAATAGAATACCTCCTCGAACTCAAATTGTAAATGGTTGGGATGGTAAAATAAAATAAAACTTGAAAAAAATAAAGGAATAAAAATCTGACAATATTGGAATTGTTATTAATTTTATTTGGTATAAAAAGGAAAGGTGTACACGACTCGAACGGTTTTACTAGACTCTTCCATTTAAAACAATTAATTACGATTAATAAAATATTTTACATTCAATAATTAAGTATTGTCAGCGATTTGTTGCTTGCTGCGGTGCTCCCTGGTCGATGACCGCGGTTCATGGAATCGTCGCTGCTTCGCTGACGCTGCAGTGACCCAGAATGCAACCTGTAGTATTTGATATGGTTTCGCAACATTCTGCCCGCCTTGAAATGTCTTCATTTCAATCTATAAATGAAAATAATAAAAAATAATTAATTCTACATTTTGGGTTTAATGGCATTTCCTCCAAATAAACCAATGTAGTTAAGGTTTTAAGGCGCCTATACTCGCCTAAATGCTATGAGGTAGGAAAATAAGGAAATGAGAAAGAGGCGAGGAGAGAAGTGAGTGTTGTATTAAACATTTTCATCAAGTGCTGGATATATTTTGGACGTTCGGTTAGTATCGCCTAACTCTCTTAAACTTTCCTGCATTGCTGCTTTATCAGAGGTATTTGATTGTGGATTTGGATCTCTTGGGTGTGTAATCACTGATGTTAGTACTGCATCGCTTTGTTGTACTTGTTGTACTGTTTGTTGTTGGTGTAGTACATGGGTGGTCATGATATTCCAGGATGCTGCTGCGAGCCGCCAATTCCATTACTGTAGTTGTTACAAAGAGCTTGAGGAATCGTATTATGGCGTACGTTCCTATGATAATAAGGTAGATACTTCCGATTTCTTGGATGATATTGCTAACCTTATCTTTAAGTGAATTTAGGTCATATGGTGTTAATACATTTACCATGTTTATGTTTTGGTGATCAATCTCGGAACCCAGTAATCTATGAGTCATAATGTTGTTTATAGCTTCACGCTCTGCTGGAAACATAATTTGCCTTCGCAAGTCCCCTAATGCTTCTGAAGAATATATTCCTGCTTTCATGAGATTACCAGGGTCTTCATAGGCCCAATCGTTAGAATTTGTAGATGGTTTTAATTCTTTTGGCGTTTTAATCTTTTGTAATGTTGGTGATCGTCCATACCATTCTCCTAAGATATGGTACCCTGGAACAGTCAGTGATGAACATGGTATTTCGTTACCCAGTCTTTGCACTATGTGTGTTCTAGGCGTCATAAATGCTGAATTGTTTGCATAGGTTATTGGCAATTCGTTATAGCATTTGTCGATATTACGCACATAGACTTCTACCGGCTGACATTTAATTATGTATAAGAGCTCTCCACGTGGGATTGCTGTGTGACCTAATTCTTTCATATATAATAAGGCAAATGCATCCGGATTTTGTCCCGCAATACTTAATTGTGTTCGCAATACTTCTGTTTCCAGTTCACATCTCTTTAACATCAGATTTTTATACAGTGTTTCGATTTGGACTTTCCAATGTCTTTCCGTGTATACAAATTTTGAGTTTACGTAGGTCAGTAGATCTAAATTGTTCGCGTCAGCTGATTTTTTGGTAAACCAATACTCTGTTCCTACCTTGGGTACAATAATCAATCTTGGATGTTCAGTTTGGTATCCATGGACACGACAAACTGAAATAGCTTTCCTCACTTCCAATGCAAATACAATGTCTTCTGTTTGCACAGTATACATGATGTTGGTATTAGTGTTGGTGTTATTTTGACCAAGATTACGGATCTTCATTGCTTTTCCTTGCCAGAGCACGTCATGTTTGGTAGTTTCGCAGGACTTATTGGTTATCAATTCCCAGAATGTCATTCCAAATTCGGGATCAATACATTTTCTGTCCAAATAGGAACAAGCAATATTGTTTCTAATGAGAATTTTGCCCTCTTGCAATAGTACTCTGCTTGTATAGTCTGCAATTGTTATTGTTATCGCTTGATTGACTATAACGTTGGTCCATGAGTTCGTACCCACGGAATAGGGTACTCCATAACATGTACCATCGCTAGTAAGTGTCCCAGCTACAATTGCTGAATAGCTACTAGTACTGTTTGCTTTTATTTCCGCAATTGTTCTTTCTCCATTTAACTTGTATGTTCCGTATTTGTGCAGTGAGAGACATTCTTCGTGTGTAATTTCCCTTAAATAAGTGGATAACCCACCAGAAACTAACGATAGGTGGCTAAACATTCCGCAATGGAATATTGTTTGAATAATATTAATCTTGCATTGGAATGTTTTAATTGAAGCAACGTCACTCAGTTGTAGAAGCTGAATGTCCTCGTCTTCATGTTCAGTTCTTATCTCTTCAACCTGACATTCTCCTAAAGTAGCAAGGGACATTGACGTTATATTTATGTTGTTATGGCTGCAATCGTATGCAATAATAGCTTGGGACATTCTACCAGCAAGTATGAGCAGGAAGCAACAAAGCGGCATCATGGTTGAAGCTAATAAATGAATGTTCATTATTATTAATATTATTCTATTATTATAAGTATTCTTAGTATTATTAGTTTAAAGTTATTTTTAATCGGATATGAGTCATATTTATTCTAGTATACCTACGTATTTCGTTACAATCTAGAATAACTTATATATTTGTTAATTATCTTCTTTAACTTCACACAAATTGTTATTGTCTTCTATAGGTAAGATGCATATTTTGGTGATTGGTCTTTTTAGAGTGCAATCCTTGCATTTTAAGGTTACACCACGAACCAATCCATCATTCCCAGGATGTAATTCAGTAATTCTTCCCAATAGCCACTTCGTTGGAGGTAATCTTTCATCTTTTACTAATACTAGCATGCCTTCCTGAATATTGGGAGTCTGTTGGAGCCATTTTGGACGCTGTTGTAATCGGCTCAGGTATTCTGTGTTCCATCTACGCCAAAAGTCTTGCTGTATTTTTTGTATCTGATGCCATCTGTTTAATGTGGATACTTTATAGTCTACTAAATTTTCTTCTGGGTGTGATACTAAGATATCGCCGATTAAGAAATGTCCTGGTGTAAGAGCTGCAACGTCTTCTGGATCATCAGTCAAAGGAGTTAAAGGGCGAGAATTAAGGCACGCTTCTATTTTTGTTAGGCAAGTAGCTATCTCTTCATATGTCCACAACATGTTTCCCATGATTCTCTTTAGATGGTGCTTGATTGATTTGACTCCACTTTCCCAAAGGCCTCCAAAATGGGGTGACCCTGGTGGAATAAAGCTCCACTCTATTCCTCTTTCAGCTATTATTGGGTATATATCTTCAGAGAGTCCCCACTGTTTGTTTAGTGCTTCTTTTGTGAGGCGGTTCTTTGCTCCTACAAAATTTGTACCGCAGTCAGAGAAAATTTTTGTACATAGCCCTCTTCTACCAGTAAATCTTCTGAGTGCAGCAAGAAATGCTTCGGTTGTTAAGTCTGACACCGCTTCTAGGTGTACAGCCTTTGTGGCTAAGCAAATAAAGATGCAAGCATATCCTTTAGAAATTCTTGATCGCCCTCTACATTTTGATTCTTTCAATGTAAATGGGCCGCAGAAATCAATTCCGGTGTTCAGGAATGGTCGGCTTACAGTAACCCTGTATTTTGGTAAATTACCCATTAATTGTTCTTGGGCTTTTGCTTTCAATTTATAACAGATAATGCATCGATGTATTTCAGATTTAATTAATTGTCTGTTGCACGCCACCATGTAATGTTTTCTTATGTATATCTCGAACAATAAGTTTGGTTAATGGTGCTGCCTTTGGAAGAATTATGGGATATTTTTGATTATAAGGCAAATTAGAATGTTTTAATCTTCCCCCTACTCTCAATATACCATTTTCATCTAAGTGGGGATGCAAATTTAATATATTTGAAGTTGAAGATAATGATTGAATAGATCTTAATGCTTTTAATTCTGATTCGAAGTGAAATAATTGTGCTTCAATAATCAAGCATTCAAGGGCTTTGTCGAGTTCGTATTTAGTTAGGTAACCTTTGTATCTTAAATGTGGAAATAATTTGCAATTAACTATGAAGCGCTTGCACCAAGCGGTCACATGAAGAAGTCTATTCAGTGTCGAAAATCGTTTTGTGATATCATTTTCCGTAGTATGTACAGTTGTGGATATAATTTTCCTTTGTTCAAGTTCCGTCATATAGTTACTTTGTACATTTTTAGGCCACTGTGATATATTTTTACTTAGCCATTGCGGACCCTTCCACCACAGAGGATGATTGTTAAGTTCGATGGTGCTTATACCTCTACTTGCACAGTCGGCGGGGTTGTCGGATGACTTGATATGTCCCCACTGAGCATCATTCATGTTCTCTAATATCTCAGTTACGCGATTAGCAACAAATGTTTTCCATTTGGAGGGATGGTTTCTCAGCCATGCGAGAACTATTGTCGAATCTGTCCACAAAAATGTATCAACATTTTCCATCTGAAGTGATGATTTAGTTGCTTTTATTAATTTGGTCAATAATACCGCACCAGCTAGCTCTAATCTCGGTAAGCTAATTTGTTTTATAGGAGCTACTCTTGTTTTTGCGGTTAATAATTCGACCTACACAAATGCATCTTCTGCTACTCGTAAGTAAATAGCTGCTGCATATGCTTGTTCGGATGCATCGCAGAAACCATGGAATTGCCAATTTTGGTTATATTTCTTGTATGAGATCCATCTGGGAATGCGTATATTTTCAATTAACTTTAACTCATTATTAAATGTTATCCATTGGGTTCGAATATTACTTGGTATATCCTCATCCCACTGTGTCCCTGATAACCATAATTGTTGCATTAAAATTTTTGTTTTGACTATAAGAGGTGATAGCCAGCCGAGTGGATCATATAATTTGGAGATTTGTGACAGTAATTGTCTCTTTCTCTGAACATTGTTCTCGTATTCTTTTATTATAAACTGGAGGGCATCGCGACTAGGGTTCCAATATATTCCTAGTGCTTTAATTGTGTCATTGATGTCTAGTTCAGTAGCACCCTTTAATTCTAAGTCGTCTTTCGGTATGTCGGTAAGAATTTCTAAGTTATTACTTGCCCATTTACGCAACCGTAATTTACCCCGGTATAAAATCTGACGTACTTCCCTCTGTAGGTTTACTGCTTCTTCTGCTGAATCTGCACCAGAAAGCAAATCATCTACATAAAAGTCATTGATAATAGTTTCAGACGCCTTTGCAGACATAGACTTTTCATCTGAAGCTAATTGCTGTAACGTTTTAATGGCAAGATAGGGCGCACTTGCTGTACCGTAAGTTACAGTGACTAATTTGTATTCTCTAATTGGTTCTTTAGGATCTGCACGCCACAAGATTTTCTGATAATTTGTGTGTTCTGGAGTAACGAGAATCTGTCTATACATTTTCTCTATATCTGCCGTAAATGCTATCCGATGTTTTCTCCATCTCAGAAGAATGGTGTTTAGGTCTTGTTGAATCTTTGGACCGATTAATAAGGTATCATTCAATGATATTTGATTGGAAGTCTTTGCGGAAGCATCAAATACAACTCTTGTCTTTGTTGTAGTGCTATCCACTTTAAATACAGCGTAGTGTGGCAAGAAATAATATGGAGATTGATCATCATTATCAGGTTCTTCTATACGTCTCATGTGTCCTAGCGCTTCATACTCCTGCATAAATTTTATATACTCAGTTTTTAACTCGGAATTGGCTTGCAATTTCCGTTTCATGCTTAGGAAACGTTTAATTGCCATATTTTTAGAATCTCCTAATCTTGGTATATCAGGAAATGATTTGAAGGGGAGAGCTACTACATATTTTCCATCATTAGTACGTCTATGTGTAGTATCAAAAATGTTCTCACATAGATTTTCCTCAGGTGTTCGAAATTTGCTTGTCTCATAATGTTCGACTTCCCAAAATCTTTTGAGTAAGTCATTTACATTTCTATCACCTTGTACGCTTATCAGAAATGAAGCTTTGACCTGACAATATCCATCCTAAAGTGGTTTTCTGTGCCAGAGGTGTTCCTAACGGACCACGTATTTGTTCTATATCAATGAGAGTAGTATATATATCAGCACCTAGAAGCATATCTATTTCACCAGGGTTCAGATATAGCGGGTCAGCTAATTGCAGATTTTGAATGTGATTCCAATTTGATCCTCTTTCTACTTTTTGGGGTGGAAGGAGTCCTGTTATGGTTTTAATTATATATGCTTCTACATTATAGCGCTTTTTGGAATCAAAGTGAGATGCAATATCAAGATTGGTCTCGTATTGTGTTGACTTTGTTTTGGTACTACCAATTCCTGTGACTATTGCATTTGTCGGCCTGCGTCTTAGCGATAATAATTGTGCAGCTTTTTCGGTTATAAAGGATGCTTGTGAGCCTTGATCAAGTAAGGCTCGTAATGTAATGCAACCGCGGTTAGTGGAATATACATTTATTAAAGCAGTTGCTAATAATACAACTCTTGTTGCAGACGATTGAGTATACAAGTTACTTATTTCTGGTTGGACATTGGAAATTAATTCACCATTTGTGATTTGGTTTGCTACGTAAGATGACTGTACATTTTGGTAAGAATTTGTAGCAGTTGGCATTGGCATTTTATTGTAAGGAGATGATGTATTGTGGTGTTCGAAATGTAGTAAGGTATTGTGGCGATTATTACGTTTTCTGCAGCCAAACTGTTGAAGACAATCCTTGGTGTTATGTTTGGATGAAAAGCAATTAATGCAGCGATGATCCTGCTTAATCAACTCATACCTAGTCTTCGGACTCATTGTAAAAAACTTACTACATTCCTTTATTTTATGATTCCCTTTACAAACAGGGCATGCAGGGATATATGAATTATTTGGTTTGCCTTTAAAATAGTTATTTTGATAGTTCGACCTTTTAGTCGTGCTCTGGGCCACATGAGAATCAACTTTACGGGTATTAATTCCACCTTTTACCCCATGTATTGCTTCTAATGTTCTAAATCGGGTTTCTAGATATGCGGTAAATAATTTAATTGTCGGTAATTCAGTTGCATTATCTCGCGAGCTTAATTTGGCTTCCCAGTGAGTTATTGTTTCTTTAGACAATTTCGCAATTAAAATATGGATTAATAAGGGATCCCATTTTTCTACAGATATGTACCTTTAATCCTTTTAGTGCTTCTAGAACTTCATTTACTTTATCAAGCATTCGCCTTATAAGAACCGAGGTTTCTACTGTATGAGAGGGCAATGAAGTTAGAATTTGTAGTTGAGTATTAACTAAAATTCTATGATTATGGTAACGATTCTTCAGTAATTGCCACGCAGCAAAGTAATTGGCATCAACTAGCTGAAGATGTTTAATCAGTTGTGCAGCTTCACCATTTAAACTAGTTTTTAAATAATGCAGCTTCTGCACATTGCTGATTTGCGTATTTTTATGCACAATTGCTTCGAAAAGATCATGAAAGGATGACCAAGATTCATAACTTCCAGAGAATGGAGGAATTTTAATGTGCGGTAATTTTATTTCATTAGAGTGCTCACAAACAGTAGTATTATTTTGTGATACACTTATATCACTGGTGACAGGTTGAAGATTTTGCAATTGGTCTGTCATTAGACTGCTAATTGTACAATATAAATCTTCCATTTCACTAAACTGATCCTCTTCAAAATATGCGTGCTTTTCAAATGCACTGGAATATCCACTAAGTATTAATCTATGCGATTTATAACAATTTTTCCACAATTCGTCTAAGAGAGTTTGTTTCTTTTTAATAAATTCTACATTTAACCGATCTTTATTAGTTTTTCTGTAGTTTCTACAGAACCGTTCAATCTCAAATTTATTACTTGCTTGCCCTGTTAACGCTTCTTCTACGGCTACCTTGGTAGCTTGAGTTTCATTTGTAGTGTTTAGCATAGCGAGTTTTTATTTAATATATATATCTCAACAATGAGCACTAAAATGATATAAGACAACTCTCACTTACCTTGGTATACCAGGAACGGGTCAGTATTGATTTATTGTTGGCTTTTCTCTTACTTTTCTTTCACAATCACAAATAATTATACTGATTTGTTGTTATGTATAATGATATTTTACTGTTTAATTTAATTTGATTTAATTCAAAGCCTTTTTCGATTTAACACTGATCACTGTAAAATCCAAATAGTAAAAAATTCTTTTAATTGTTATCGACAGTATGACTCGTTTGATTATTTCAAATTTTCGTGCTCACACGAGATATATATTTTTCGCGATAAACTGCAGACGTAAGTAACTTCTGGAAAACGATAAAAATACGAAAATATTCGTAATATCCGTAAGATCCTTAATATCCGGCTCGAAGGACCAAAATGTAAATGGTTGGGATGGTAAAATAAAATAAAACTTGAAAAAAATAAAGGAATAAAAATCTGACAATATTGGAATGGTTATTAATTTTATTTGGTATAAAAAGGAAAGGTGTACACGACTCGAACGGTTTTACTAGACTCTTCCATTTAAAACAATTAATTACGATTAATAAAATATTTTACATTCAATAATTAAGTATTGTCAGCGATTTGTTGCTTGCTTTTGTGCTCCCTGGTCGATGACCGCGGTTCATGAAATCGTCGCTGCTTCGCTGACGCTGCAGTGACCCAGAATGCAACCTGTAGTATTTGATATGGTTTCGCAAAACAAATCGTACTGAGCATACCAGTAGACCACGAAATGAAAGTATACACAACATAAAATCTCTCTATTTACCTTTGGACGAAATAAATTAAAGTTTTCAGAAATAAGGTGGTCCACCTTCTCCTAGTGAACATAAAAAAGCATACAACTTCAAAATGATTCGAAAAATTTCAACTCCAATCCACATTCAATAAACGTAAACCACATTTAAAATTACAGTCAAGATAAGCTAGTGGCTTTACGTAAAGAAATACTGTTAAATAAAAACTTAAATCAAGAAGAAGAAAAATCAATTCTCGAGCAATGCTATAAGTACAATGACATTTTCTACCTAAAGGGAGACAAACTGACGTGCACGAATACAATAAAACATACCATACCCATAGTACATAATCAACCCCCCCCCCTAAATCAGAAAATGTATAGACTCCCAGAAACGCATCGGGCAGTCAGAAATGAACAAATCAAAGAAGTGTTGGAGAATGACGTAATTCAAATATGTAAAAGCCCATGGAATTCTCCGTTGCTTGTAGTCCCCAAGAAAGCTGGATCTGGCGGCAATAAACGTTGGCGAGTAGTAGTAGATTTCCGTAAAATTAATGAGAAATCTATAGGGGATGCTTTTCCATTACCCAGGATAAAGGATATACTGGCTCAACTTGGAAATTCGCGATGTTTCACTACGCTTGACCTTGCAAGCGGATATCATCAAGTACTTGTTAATCCAAGGGATAGACCCAAAACTACGTTCAGTACCGCATACGGGCACTATGAATTTAAGAGAATGCCATTTGGGCCGAAAGGCGCACCTGCGACTTTTCAACGCCTGATGAATTATATTCTAATGGGTCTTCAAGGGTTGGAATGCTTCGTATTTCTCGATAATATTGTAATATATGGAACAAATTTACAAGATAACAACGAAAAATTGACTAAGACTTAGAGCCCATAATCATAAATTACAACCTGAATAGTATCAATTCTCTCGCAGAGAAGTGATTTACCTCGGGCACAAATGTTCAAACGAAGGAGCACTTCCCGATCCCAGCAAAAAAATTGTGTCCAAAACTTTCCTCAACCCCGAACTGTTAGACAAACTCAATCGTTGCTTGGGTTGGCTAACTACCACCGTAAGTTCATTTTACGGAAAGACGTTAAATTTACTTGGACGCAAAAGTACCAAGACTCTTTCGAGGAAAATAAAAAGTCGCTTGTAAATCCTTCCCTTCTCACACATTCTGATTTTACTTAACCCTTAATTTGACAACAGATGCTAGTAACGAGGCAATGGGAGCTGTATTAACCCAAGGGAAAATAGGCAAAGACAAGCCAATAGCATATACAAGTAGAAGTTTAAGTAAGGCGGAACCAAAATATTCCATAATAGCAAAAGAGTTTCTCGCCATTGTATTGGCCGCCAGGAACTTCAGGTGTTATTTACAGGGCAGAAATTTCACGGTTTGCACAGACCACAAGCCACTTAAAGGCCTATTCAATGTGAAAGACCAAACATCGAGATTAGTCAGGTTTCACCATAAACTCTGGGAATTTGACTAAAAAATTGAATGTAAGCCTGGAAAATATAACATAATGTAGACGCGCATAGTCGAATACCTGCCGAGCGAAACCAGGCAAACCCCAATTCGTTCATTGTGGAAACTCAGGTACATGACCGACCCGATTCCGATTTAGACGAAAAGGAGCTTAGTTCGCCGCTACCTTCAAAGCTTAAAAAAGCACGTTGTCATGTAGTTACAAGAGCTCAAGCAAGGGAGGCAGAAATGGAAGGCGTAGCAAAAAACTCCCCATAAAATTCAAAAACATTCACAGAACTTCCTAAAAGACTTAGTTGAAATTGGCTCAACTAAGAACAGCCAATTTGAAAACACGGCATCAGAACACAGAAAACTAACTGCAAATAATAATCTTATAGATTCCCAGAATAAATTACTGGAAACAATCACAGACCCGGAGGAAATCCAAATAATTTTAAAGGACTGCCATTACTCTGCATTCGGTGGTCACCAAGGTGTAATAAAAACCTATAAGAGGATAAAAAAAATATATAAATGGAAAAACATGCTCAGCTTGATTAGGAAATATGTCCGTAAATGTTCGAAATGCCAAAAAATGAGGGCAAGCCTGGAGTATCGATACCGATACCGATACTGCCCTAATGCCATTCGAGAAAGTATATCTGGACATCTTAGGTCCTCTTGAGGAAGCACACTTAAGAAACAAATATATTTTGACTTTTCAAGACAATCTAACGAAATTCGTAGAATGTCACGTCATGCCGAATAGCGAAGCAGAAACGGTAGCAGGAATATTTTTCGACGAGTAATCACTCGTTACCGTATTCCTAAAAAGGTAGTAACTGATAAAGGCTCTAACTTCTTAAGCGACCTCTTCAAACGAGTTTGTAAGCTATTAAAAATTACAAAACTGCAGACCTCAGCTAATCATCCACAATCCAACGGTGCACTTGAACGAACCCACAGACCGCTAGTGGAGTATTTAGGAGCTATTGTATCCGAAAATCCAAAGGCTTGGGATCGATTCCTGAGAACTGCGGCTTTTGTGTATAATAATAGTCCACACGAAGGCACTAAGCTCACTCCAATGGACTGTCTGTTTTCATTTACAGCGGATATACCCTCAAATCTAAGAAGAGAGCCAAAGCCAATGTACAATCCCGAAAGTTACTACCACATTCTTACGTATAAATTACAGAAAACCTACGCTATCGCCCCGAAAAATTTACTTAACGCTAAGGTAAAGTCAAAACTTCAGTACGATAAGCACTCACGACCAATACCTTTACAACCAGGTGATAAAGAATTATTAAACGATCAAGCTAAGAAACACAAGCTTTCCCAGATATGTGTTATGGAACTATGTTGAGTGATTGGCTTGGACGTAAATTCCAGACTACCAGCATGAGCTGACAGATCACTCGACGGACAGCGTTGACTGCAGAGCGGCACGCTAGTTCGCCTCAGCTATTGGCGGAGAGTGTGGGTATGTTCAACGAAAAACCTGCCGCTGCCGTCTGCCATAATAAAAAAAAAATCATGCCTATTAACTAAAAGCCGGCACACATTCGGTCCTCAAGGGACCCTTACGTCACTTACCATATCCATCAACGAAGGCGCAGATGGTTTGCCTTCTGTGTGTGCCCCAGCCACCCATCTGACTCTGAGGGCAGACGTTTTGAGAGTACCTTGTTGACCTGGAAAGAGAGACTAGGCGGACCTAGGCAAACTTCATGCGGGAGGGCTCCGGAACAGTGATAGGAGAAATAAAAGTATTTAGAGCATAATTACGTTATAATAATTCATTGCCTTAAATATGTCTTAAAGTACAACATTCCTAGATATTAACACTTTCAAAGACGTAATATATTCCGCGTGTATTGCCTGTAGTCAGAACGTACATGCATTAAATGAAAAATGTGATGAAACTAATGCCACTGTTATAAAGTTAGTGGTTTTATTTGTTTTTTCACTGCACTAAATGTTTCAAGTTCAATAACTACTATAACTTGAGAACTACAATATATATATATATATTTTTTTTATAATATAAAAAGGTGAAACCAATGTTTAATAAATGATTAATATATAAATTTGTTTTATACAACTGTCGCAATTGACTTGTACTCACCTGAACGATATATAGCAGCGGATTACTTGACTTTTTATTTTATTAAGGTTTTGGAGTAGGATATTCTTTATTGCAGTCGATACCCGCAATAAAGTGGCTTTGTTAGGAATTGTCTTATTACAGTCGAGACCCGCAATAAGACTCTTTATTACAGTTGATACCCGCAATAAAGTGTTTTGTGTTAGTGATCTTCTTATTAGAGTCGATACCCGCAGTAAGAATCTTCATTACAGTCGAGACCCGCAATAAAATGTTTGTGTTAGTAATTGTCTTACTACAGTCGATACCCGCAGTAAGACTCTTTATTACAGTTGATACCCGCAATAAAGTGGTTTTTTTAGTAGTTGTCTTATTACAGTCGAGACCCGCAATAAGACTCTTTATTACAGTCGAGACCTGCAATAAAGTAGTTTGAATTAGTGACTTTCTTATTACAGTCGAGACCCGCAATAGGAAACTTTATTACAGTCGAGACCCGCAATAAAGTTATTTGTTAGTAATATATTATCTCAGTCGAGACCCGAGATAATATTCTTTAAGTCAGTCGAGACCGGACTTAAAGTGAATGTTAGTATGTATCTTAACTTCAGTCGAGACCCGAAGAAAGATTCTTTATTTCCGTCGAGACCAGAAATAAAGTGTATTGTTAGTAATATTTTTTATTGCAGTCGCTACCCACAATAAAAAACCTTTAATTTAATCGCTATCTAAAATAAACTCCTTAATCCAGTCGGTACCCAGAAAAAGGATATTTTATTTTAGCCGTCAATTAAACAAAGTATTTAATTTAGTAATAAAATATTACACTAGGAAAAATCACAAGTAAAGAACACAAAGGAATAAATTGCCAAGTTAATCACTGCACTGCTAAATCACAAAAGAGGACGAATCAAGTCAAACTGCTGTTTATATAGCCAGAGTTTGCGCACGGCACCAAAGAACGGTAGTCAACGGCGCGTGGCAGCAATATTGGCATAGCAACAACTTGCATAGCAACAATAACCTGTCCTAGCAACTGCACTTCATCATTGGTTCATAAAGTGTTACCATTTTAGTTATTGTTGTTAACAAGCTGCACTCAACTTATGAATATATAAAATATTTGAAGTAAATTCAATTTATTCCTAATCCAGTGTAGTCTAAATGTCAATAACAAATAAAACTTACACATTTTGTTGAATGAGAAAGTTTACTTACCCGGCACAATTTGTAAATTTCCAAAACCAACACCTTCAGCTGACTTAGAAGTAGCTAGAAGCAGCACGCACGAGTTGCTGCCCTCGTACTTAGATATACCGTCACAATATTCTGTTGCGCAGTAATTCCTTGTGTAATTATCGCAGTTCATATGCTGCTCATGTTGCAAGTTAGAACTGGGAGTCTTAAAATGTCTCATATTTTTGATCTGTTCACTACTTTGTGTACTCCAATGCCTGTTAGTAGCGTGTACGCCTCACGCAATGCTTTAGTGAAAACAATCATGGCGGAACGTGACTCCTAATGAGAATTATTGTATCTCGATACCGTGGTGGCCATAATTGTTGCTGTCAAGCTGACTTGAGTTGACAGCAGCAATTTGTTGATGTGCAGATTTGCTTCGTGGGAATACATTAATTAGGTAAAATGTTTGTAATTTAAAAGTAAGGTTGATGCTTTGTGGTTATTTTTTCCATAAACATCCATTTATTTGAGTGCCCGTACCAAAGGCACGCCAAGCGCCGAGCACATCACAGCGATCCACATAGTAGATACATATTCTAGCAAAACAAGTCAGGAACCCAATCCTGAACACCGCGTTTGTTGTTTGAATTCATTCCAGTGATAAACGAAATAATAATCATTTTTTCTTATGTAAATAGGCTCTTTATTTTGTAGCTCTTTGGCTTTTTTTCAAAATTCTTAAAAATAGGTGGCAAAAGGCTCTACAATGTGTCAAAAAAGAAATCAGACACTAACTAATATAAAATAATACAAAATGGGTCAAAAGTGACAACAAAACAAAACAAACTAGACACTAACAATTAAACGACGATGTGCAGTTGAATGTGTCTGCGTTCGTTGCCAGATATTCAAGACGTAAACGTCTCTTCAATCTGTCAACGAAGTGGCGCTTAAGTGCTTGTGCGTGGTGTTGTGGGTCAGTATTTTGATTCCCATCTCCGGCTCTCATGTAGTACAAGTGAATTGTAGATTTGGCCAGTGTCAACACAAAGCTAATCAAATAATTCACCCGACTACAAACCTTTGGTCCCCATAGAAACGATGTCCTAGTAATGCTGAAATTCGGGTGGATCAACTGACACAAATCTCGCACCAGTTCCATCAAACTCTGCAAAGCTGGACAAGTGAAAAACCTGTGAAACAAGGTGCCTTCACCAGAACAAACTGTGCAGATCCTCTGAACCCGCCGGTCGATATGTGACAACTGATTAGGATGCATAAGACTGTGATGCAGCAATTTGAATGCTACCTCAGCATCTTTGTAACTAGAACGATAACTGTAGACTACTCTGCAAGTTATCCCTCCCATCACGCCCATATTCACCCCGAGGTGTGTTCGCCATCTGTTGTATCCTGTGTACTCCGGAGATCTTATTGACATACGCACGTCACGGAGCACACGTGTTGTAAGTGTACTGAAATGTGTGGGAGGCGGTCTGTATAGAACGAAAGCATCTTCCAACTTAGTGCTAGGGGCACTGGTCCCAAGTTGGCGAAATCCCTCCCGCGCAGAAGCCACCGGGTTGCGTAGTTGTGGAGTGTCACTGTTTATCCGACAGTTTCCAGAGATATCAATAATAAATCCGAGAACTGTCAGTGTATGCGTGTCAGCTTCAAAACCTCGAGCATTACTGAACACTGAATCTATTAATTCAGGATTAAACCTGATTGGAATCGACGCGAATTGCGTGCACCGTAGAGCATTCTACTTAAGGTGAAATGCTGGCCTGATTCTGCCCCAGGTCTGAATCGTTGAGATTAGATCCTGCCGCCAGTCACGAGAATAGGGTGGTCGAACCGAGAGCAGGTAGTAATACTCCCCTATGCCGATCCCTCCCAGTACATTCACCCACAGTTGAGAAATCAAGGTGTCTCTCTGGCAAAATACTCGCTGGAATGCACGCACTTGAAGACACCTTGATTTCACAGCCAACTTAGTGAGACCCAACCCACCTATCTTGACTGGCAGGCAGAGCGTGCTTTCAGCAACCCATCGTCTTCCGCACCAAAAGGCGTCTATCGATTTTGCTTGAAGAAGACTAACGAAACCTTCATCAAACGTCTCAGACTTTAGCAGATGAACGATTGACGAGGTAACCAAATAATTTATCACGACTGACCTTCCCATTAGTGATAAAGGAAACAGTCGACTACGCAATGAGTTAACAGCTCTAGAGAGTTTCTCAAGAGCGATGCGGATATTATTTGATTTACTCGCGCGTCCGAAATAAACACCTAAATAATTCAGGCAAGTATTAGTCCACTGGATGTTCAGTGGAGTATCTGCACGATCTGTCCAGCTTCCACACCACAAGCCTTGGTTCTTGCTAAGGTTGATTTTAGCGCCCGCTATACGTTCGTACTGTTCGAAAACAGCTTCATCTCTTGTCACGAAAATAGAAATGTCATCCGTATATGCCAACATAAGAGGCCTCACATTGGTATATTGTAGATGCATTGAATATTGTCCGAGCTTTCGACGAAGATTCACCAGGAGCGGCTCCAACGAAGGATCATAAAGCATACCTGACATTGAACAGCCCTGTCTGATACCTCGATGAAAAGAGATAGGAGCCAGTACATGTCCTCGAGAGCAGTCAGGAGATACTCGGATACTCGTGCGAGACGTTATCAAAAGCCTTTTGCTGGTCAAGAGAAATCATGGCCATTTGTTTACCTGTCGGTTCATGGTAAGTAGATAAGCTAGGAGAGTTCTGGGACACTTTTTCCATACAAAAAGTGTCCGGAAATTTCAAACTATTTTACTGGCTCTGGACTGGGTTCTGGGCAACTGAGGGGGATTCCGTCTAGTGGTATACGTCACAGGGTATGCCTGGAGAATTCCTTTCCTACCATATGGCTGACCAGGAGATGACGCCAACTTTTTGTTTGATCTGGTCTTGGAGGCTACAATTTGACCTTTGACCTTTCCTGTGTCTGGGTGCTGGAGGTTGTCTGAGAGCTTTAGTGACAATATCTGATATCGGGGATGTATACTTGTCAGCTTGAGTTTGTTGTTAGTTGTTTACTTTAGTATGAGTGCCTGTGGTGTGTTGGGCTGGGCTACTTGGTGGCTGAGCCTGGCTGACTTTTTCCATACAAAAAGTGCAAGGTAGATTCCAACTATTTTGATGGCTCTGGACCGTGGTTCTGGGGAGGGGAGTGGAGAGGGGAGGGGGCTGAGGTCGCTTTTGTACTGAAAATTTGACATCATCTTGAAGTTTTCTTTTAGGAGGATACTTATGCCAACAACAACAACCCATGTAGGCAGGTATGTTGACTTGGATATGTCCGATAATCAAATTCTGAATAATGTAAACAAAATCGCAGCCGAGTAAAGTAAACGAATTGGGCGATCTTTACACACACAGACACACACACACGCACACGCACACACACACACACACACACACACACACACACACACACACACACACACACACACACACACCACCCATACCCACACACACACACACTATGTCATACCAAAATGTTTTCTACACGCTATATTCAGTACCATGTTATTAAATTAGCAACAACAACAACTAACGTAGGTAGATAAGTTGGCTTAGATAAGAAATGGCTTAATTTTTGATCTTCAGGTGTAATGCTCCTAATTTGATTCAATGCATATACAATTCATACAGCCGAATAATGTAAACGAAATCGCAGTCGAATAATGTAAACAAAATTCTCACGAAAATAGAATTGTCATCCGTATATGCCAACATAAGAGGCCTCACAATGATTATTTTAGCAGCAGGATCATTCATGTTTACAAACCGTTCCTATAAAAGCACAAGCAAACCGCTAGGAGCCATCATTCAGTTTCAGTAAGTCTCAGTGTTAGTTTAAAATATAAAAAAATTAAAAATGACCGCGGTGTTAGTAAATAAAAGTTTTTCAATAATTGAAAATTTGCGAAAAGATGTGATAGAGTGTTTAAAAAATTCAGTGAATAAAGACTATATTGTTAAAAAGTGCAATAGAAACATGCATAAATTTCAAGTTGAATTTCGGAAGTGCAATAAGAGTTCTAGGAAACGACATTTCGAGAGCTGTCTCGAGGTGGAGGAATTACTCGCGTAAGAAGAAGTGATTTTGTAAAGTGGGAGGAAATAAAGACAGCGTTTGCAGACAGAATTCGACAAGGTGTTATTGCAAATTTAAAACATATCGATCCGAAGCTATTTATGCAAGACGCCACCAAATTATTTACGCGTCGTGTTAAAAATACCTAAAAACATTATTTTAATATTAAAGTTTCTACAACGTTTTGCGGTGAATTTGTTAAAGAAACTGGTGACAATGAAATTATAAAAGACATTAAATACCTCCAAGCGAGAACTGCTCCAATTAGTACAGACGATAACTTAGAGGAGTGGTTTAAATCAAACATTTTGGATCCAATAAACACTCAGCTGGAAGAATTCCAGGAAAAAGATAGTGGTTGGGCACTGCACTCAATAATACATCTAGCAGTACACATCAACAAGTTTGAGCAGCTTCGAGGATCTTCGTATATACCCTTACCGAAGCAGATTGCATCAAAGAAAGCTTGCATTAATTTGAAGAAAAATGATGAAGAATGCTTCGCATGGGCAATAACATCAGCGCTATATCCTGCAGCAGCAAATGTTAACTCCGCTAGTACCTCATCATATCCACATTATTCAACTGTGCTAAGTTTAACTGGGATAACATTTCCCATGACACTTAAGCAAATTACGCAATTTGAAGCCCAGAACGAGATATCAGTAAACGTATTCATCCTAGAGAAAGAGCTTTTCTTCACCACAGTTCCAGTTAGACTTACGAAACATAGGATGGAGCGACATGTAAATCTCTTAATGCTACAAGATGACTATGACCAGGATGAAGATCATATGGATGTTGATGATGATGATGGCAGATATCATTTCTGCTGGATCAAAGATCTTTCACGCCTTGTATCGAAACAAACTTCGAAGCATAATGGTAGAAAGTATATATGTGACAGATGTTTGCTCTACTTTCGCTCTGCTGAAAAATTAACAACACACACTCCTGAATGCGAGAAACAAAACGATTGCAGAATTATGTTTCCCTCAGAGGAAAAGAAATGTTTGGAATATAAGAATTATAACCATAAGAATCCAGTCCCGTTTTGTGTGTATGCTGATCTTGAATCAATATTGAAGCCGATTCAGGGAAACGAACAAAATACACAGCGAATCCAGGAACATGAAGTTCACAGCATCGGACTCTATTTCCACTGCAAACATTATGCTAAGCTCTCATATTACCGAGCATATCGAGGAAAGGACTGTCAACAATGGTTTGAATTAGAAATGCAAAAAACTGCCTCCATAGCTGCACAGGAAAAGCTGAACATCAGGCCAATGCAGCCCCTGACTAAAGCGGAACGGCGTTCAAATATGGAAAATACTTGCTGCCATATATGTGAAAAAACGTTTGCAGCCGATGAGGAACGAGTCCGGGACCATTGCCACTTAACAGGTAAATACTGAGAATCATAATTCAATTCATTTCTTTTCATAAATTCTTTTAACACGAAAATACCGAGGGCCAGCGCACAATGCATGCAATCTGATGTATCGAGATTGCTCCATAGTTCCAATAATTTTTCACAACTTATCTGGATATGATGCCCACTTCATTATTAAGGATATAGCTACATCTTTCCCAGGAAAATTTGATCTCTTACCAATAAACAAGGAAAGATATATTTCGTTCACCAAGCACACGGACGGCAGCTACATAAAACTATACATCGATTCCTTCCGTTTTATGGCAAAATCATTAGATAAGCTATCATCATTGCTACCAATGGATAAATTAAATATTACAAGAGCTGTATGGTGGGAATTGGATGATGATGATTTTAAACTACTTACGCGCAAAGGTGTCTCCCCATACGACTTCGCTGACGATTGGGCAAAATTGGATTTCCAACACTTACCGGCACAGGAAGCATTCTACAATAAACTGACTGACAGTGATATATCCGCTGAGGACTACAATCATGCTGAAAAGGTCTGGCAGACATTTGATATACAAACACTTGGAGAATATTCCGATCTATACCTGAAAATTGATGTCCTCTTATTGGCTGATGTCTTCGAGAACTTTCGAGAAGTATGTATGAAGACGTACAATTTTGGATGCTATGCTAAAGTACAACAAAGCGAAACTAGAGCTGATAACCGACGTAGATATACTGCTTTTCATAGAGAGAGGTATTCGAGGTGGTATAAGTCAATGCTCGAACAGACATAGCAAAGCAAATAATAAATATATGGATGATTTTAAGCCTGACGAGAAAGAGAAATACCTGATGTATTATGATGTAAATAACCTTTATGGATGGGCCATGTCACAGCATTTACCAACCGGAGGATTCAAATGGGTTGATGCTCCCAATATCAACGTTTTCGAGATTCCTGATGATTCACCAATTGGATACATATTCGAAGTCGACTTGGACTATCCTCAACATCTATATGATACACATAAGGATTTACCGTTTTGCTCTGAGCATGCAGCACCACCTGGAGCAAAATTAGAAAAGCTTTTGACAACATTACATCCTAAAACCAAATATTTTATACACTACCGAAATTTGAAGCAATGCTTATCACATGGTCTCATCCTAAAAAAAAGTGCACCGCGTTCTTCAATTCAACCAGTCAGCTTGGCTTAAACCATATATTGACTTAAATACCACCAAACGGAAACAGGCTACCAGCGATCATGAGAAGGACAGCTATAAGAAGATGAATATTGGAATGGCAGTCTTGGAAATTTCAAAGATATGCCTCTATGATTTCCACTACAGTTTTATGCAGCATGAATTTGGAGATAAATGTAAAGTCATGTATACAGATACAGATTCTCTAATATATGAACTTGAAGAGAAAAATGCATATTAGTTTATGGCTGAAAATATAAACAAATTTGATACAAGTGATTACCCAGAAGTCAATCAATTCAATTTACCGCTCGTGAATAAAAAGATTCCTGGTCTAATGAAAGATGAGCTGAATGGGAAAATCATGAGCGAATTTGCAGGCTTGCGCTCGAAAATGTACAGTCTACGTATAAACGATGGTAAAACTGTAAAGAAAGCAAAAGGAGTAAAGACTAATGTAGTCCAGAGGCATATCAATTTCGAAGACTACGTCGAATGTTTGAATAACAAGCGAATATTAACTGCTAATCAGAGCTCCATACGATCGCATAACCATAATGTCTACACGATCAGCCAAAAGAAGATTGCATTGAATCCATATGATAACAAGCGGTATATTATAAGTGGAACAATGGATGCTCTTCCATGGGGACATTACTCTATTCAATCAGAACAGCAAGGAACAAGCACAGAAAGTTCAGTTTCAAATCAACAAGGAACAGGCATGGACAGTATAGAAATCTAAGCTCATTATTGTAAATAAAAACATGTATTATAGTTTTAGTTTCATTTATTTAAGTACTTTGTTTTAATTGTAGTACAGTCTAAGATATTTTAATTATAAATTTATTTTTAAATTGTAGTATAGTTGTTTCTTCAACAAATTATAAAACATCTTTGTTATTAATCCAAGAATTGTGTTTTGATGAAAATCTGAGCCATTTAACGTAAGCTTTATCTCCACTCTTCTTTAAGATTTTCTCTACGAGATATAGGTTTGGGTGTTTAACTTTCAGCAGCTCCAATTCATAAAAGCCTCCTGTGATTGGATTTCCTTGATAATCTTCCAGATGATATGTGATGGGGTTTGTGTTTTGAACTTTAATAATTTTAAAAATCTCAGCTGTCCAGTTTGGTGTATAGCCTTTCTCAAATATATGCTTGTATTTGCTGATGCGTACAAAATCCCCAGCTTTATACTTTGCAGGAACAACAATTTTTATATGATTATATACACTTGAAAGCAGTTGTTTCTCATTGGAGATGTTGATATCACGTGGTTTCATTTTTGTAGTTCGATGTATTCTTGAGTTGTATTCAGTAAGCAGTTTCTTTACCATACCAATCCACTGATAGGTTCCATTAAAACTGAATTCCTTCCACATCATATCCTTCAGAGTTCGGTTAAATCGTTCCACTATTGATGCTTTGAGGAAACTGTACGTAGAGTAATGATTAATTGCATGCTTCCGCATTAGATTTTTAAAGAGGTTGTTGTAGAATTCCTTTCCATCATCAGTCTGCAGGTTTTTAGGTATTCGTCCCTCACTTAATATAGATTGCATGGCATCTTTTACTTCTACACCAGTTTTTCTTTTAATTGGAATTGCCCATGCATATTTGGAGAAGGTATCAATTACTGTCAGCAGATAGCGGTAACCCTTGTTCACATACTTGTAGGGGTCCATTTCAACCAAGTCTGCCTGCCACAAGTCATCTAGTCCTTTGATAATCACACGACGTCGTTTAAAATTTTTTCTCGCTGGTTTATGAAGCTCATTTATCACTTGTCTCTTACTCATCGTAATTATAAATGAAACAGATTTCTCAAGAGTTTTTACTCATATACACCATCTTTTGGTGTCAAGTCTTTCTTATTTATTATTGAAGTAAACAAATAGTTTTCAATCTTCGCGATTTCATCATTGATATATAGCGTTAAATTTGCCGCCTCTATATTAATAGTTTTTCTTATTTCTTCCACACTTATTTTAATTTTCTTGTCAACATAGCCTTTGGTAGTAGCATCATTATTGTCAAGGGGCTCACCAAGTCGTTTTATACACTTTGAGTTTAGATCGTAGTCTCCGTTTATCGTTAAATTAAATCCAATACCCCGGTCGCCTTGTTCACCAGCTGGACCTTGAGCTCCTTGTTTACCAGCTGGGCCTTGAATTCCTTGTCCACCGGCTGGTCCCTGAGCTCCTGTTGGTCCACGTTCACCTGGTTTCCCAAGATATCCTCGCTTAGAGAAACGTCCAAACTTATCAACGCTCATCTGTAGATTGTGAAGAAGTATGGTAATGAGGTAGTATTTAAACTATAATATCTGCTTCTCGCAACTCCTTCAGGATAGATATAATTTCATTGTTGTGACTGGTGTTTCCAGCCTGCTGTGATGCCATTAGAAGGCGCAGTCTATCCACTAATTCATTTGGATCATCCCAGTAAATGTGATCAATGTTTTCCTTAGGCAGACGCATTAGTCCCATGCCTTTATGCTGTATAAGTTTACTGATTACCTTTTATTTGTCCATCTTCGGCATAGTCACGTTTATATGCATTGGTATCTTTCAAAATAGATCCATAATTAGTTATATCCTCTTTAGTATATAGACTTTTTACAGGATCTTTCATAAATAGCAGCTCACATAACCCCAAAGTTGTTTTATAGCTCTTCCCCTTGATAACAATATTTCCTACATCATCAACATCAAACGTTGAATTACCGATTCTCCACGCGTTGTTATCATAGTAAACTCCATAGGTTGAACCAATTTTAGGACTATTATCAGTGAATAGCTTTAAATAGTTTGAAACTATGTATCCAGACGTATCGGGGGAGCTGACAGGAGACCTTCCTATCAATGTTCTTGAATGTTTAGGTGTTGTGAATTCTTCTTCAGATGTTAAGGAATAATCCCCATAATTTATAGGTGTGCTACTAGCCTCCATTTTCACATGTTTTCGTTTTGGAGGAGTAAAAGGTTCCACAATTTCGTTGCCTTCTTCTTCTTGTTTTTCTTCTTTTGGTTCCAATTTGACAGGTGGCTCGTTTTTGACTCTTGTTACAAACTCTTTTAAGGGTTTGGTGATTGGCTTGAAAGTTTCTTCAAGTTGAGCTTCTGCTTCAATCCTTCCCGTCTTTAGAGCTTTAAATTTCCTTCGCACTGCATTCCTTGTCTTGATGATTTCTTTTAATAGGTTTTCATTCAACTTCGATATTAACTGGATAACGGCTTTTCAAACAGGTCTGATAACAGGTATACAGCTTTCCAAACAGCTCTGATAACAGCTTAACAGCTTTCCAAACAGATCTGATAACAGCTTAACAGCTTTCCAAACAGCTCTGATAACAGCTTAACAGCTTTCCAAACAGCTCTGATAACAGCTTAGCAGCTTTCCAAACAGCTCTGATAACAGCTTAACAGCTTTTCAAACAGCTCTGATAACAGCTTAACAGCTTTTCAAACAGCTCTGATAACAGCTCAACAGCTTTCCAAACAGCTCTGATAACAGCTTAACAGCTTTTCAAACAGCTCTGATAACAGCTTATCAGCTTTTCAAACAGCTCTGATAACAACTTAACAGCTTCTAAACAGCTCTGATAACAGCTTAACAGCTTTTCAAACAGCTCTGATAACAGCTTATCAGCTTTTCAAACAGCTCTGATAACAGCTTAACAGCTTCTAAACAGCTCTGATAACAGCTTAACAGCTTTCCAAACAGCTCTGATAACAGGTTAACAGCTTTTCAAACAGGTCTGATAACAGGTTAACAGCACTGATAACAGGTGAACAGCTTTAATCTACTCAGCAGGTCCACAGGATTCGGTGTGCTTTCGTCTGAGTTACAACTTCGACTTATGCAGTTTTCACATGCTTCACCCTTTTATAGTACAATGAAGGTATCAAATCCTTTACGGTAGCGCCCCTTGTTTAATGAGCTATCCTTATCAATCATCAAGAAACCACATCCATCCTTCCAACACTCAGCATAGGCTCTTCGAAATTTATCAAACTTCATGTCTGTATTCACATGATCATTATAGATATGTTTCAAATTCAAGTCATCTTGCTTGAATAAGATGATTAAATTAGCATTGTCACGTATTAAGTGCTTTGGTATATGCGTATATGTTTGACAGAGATAGAAGCTATCTATATCTTCGTGGCGACCCATGCAAAAGTAGGATCGCACATTATCTTGCTTTTCACATGCTACATCATCGAAAATAAACACTGAATGTGATTTGGCTTCCTCTGGAGGTAGAACGTCACAGTTGTTTGAAAATGTATAATACCCCAATCCTGATATGAGAGTCATCACTCGCTTGAAGTACTCATACTTTGGTTGATGTAAAGATTTTGAATATACGTAAATATTTTCATATCTCAGGCCATTGGGATGTTCCAGCAAACTTATCATAACATTAGTTTTTCCACAATTGGATTGTCCAACAATGATGCTCCTTATATTATTAGGCAATAGGGGACCATGCTTCTTTTTCACCTTCATATCAGCTAAATCAGCATTTCGAACAGGAAAAGCTTGTTGTTGTTTAATGAACCGCATATTGAAGACTAACGGGATTCCTATAAATACACCTGCTTATATTACATTTCAACAGTATCATCGGAACCTTATAAGATGTCGGATCACAAATCGAAACACGCTCCAGAAAATCTCTGAAAAGGGCAGAGGACTATTAAATTCAGTCATCAGCAAATTACCTGTAGAATTACATCTACCAGGATACCAGTACTGTGGGCCAGGAACAAGGTTACAACAAAGATTGGCGAGAGGAGATCCAGGCATTAATTCACTGGATGCAGCCTGCAAGGAACATGATATAGCATACTCGCGACATAAAGATACAAGTGATCGACATATAGATGATAAAATATTAGCTGAAAAAGCCTGGCAGCGTGCAAAATCTACGGATGCAAATTTGAGTGAACGTGCCAACGCCTGGCTTATAACAAAGGCAATGAAGGCTAAAATTAAGCTAGGTATGGGTCTTAAGGCTAAAAATAAACGCCAACCCACATTCCGAGAAGCAGTACGAAATGCACGTAAAATTTTAAAAGTCAGAAAACCAAAAGACTTGATGGAAGCTACAACAACAGCTCTTAGTGCAGCTAAAAATATTGTGAAAAGAAAGAAGAAATCAATTAAAACTCCACGAGTGATACCTGTACCAAAGGTTGGCGGGGCACTTCCGTTCCTCATCCCGTTGTTTGCTGGGCTTTCAGAATGGGAGCACTATCGGGAGGTGCAGCAGGCATAGCTAAAGCAGTAAATGATACCAGTGCAACAAAGGCAAAATTGGAAGAAAGCAAACGTCATAACCAAGCAATGGAAACTATAGCGGTTGGTAAAGATGGAAACGGGCTGTTCTTGAAGCCGTACAGAAAAGGACTTGGACTCTATCTACAACCTCAACCAAAAAAACTATTAAAGACGCTACCCAAAAGACCGCTAAACGAGCTGGATCTTCACAAGTATACCACACACTTGCCACACTTCAGAGGAGTATTTATGCGCGATAATCTACCTAAAAAGCCATGGAAGCGAGAAAGCGGTATTGTTAACTTGGACATCTCAACTGGAGCAGGTACACACTGGGTAGCGTACTACAAGAAAGGTGATAACATCGAATACTTTGATAGCTTTGGCAATCTTCAACCACCAAGGGAGCTCATAAACTACTTGGGTAGTAATATTAGGTACAACTACAGTTCTTATCAGAACTATGATGCAGTAATTTGCGGTCACATATGTTTAAAGTTTTTATATAATTGTTATAACCATTAATTATTATCTATAAATAAATGTATCTATATTGAAATTGTAACAGTTCGTTATCAACCGCCATGTCATTAACACTTACTCTCACGGGAAATTCATCTCTACTCACTGCTGAGTACTTTCCTCCGCTGGAGCTAGCAACGGATTATGTTTGTGGATTAATTGATTTTCAAACATACAACTCTATACCAAATATTGATGTGAGCAATAATCTGGTTCATGTAGGGAATGAGGTTGTTGAGATACCTGTTGGATCCTATGAAATTGATGATATAGCAAAATATGTGCAAGGGTACTTGGATAAAGAAGGGAAAAGGATAAAAGTTGTGATAAAGGCTAACAATAATACATTGAAAAGTGAAGTTAAGGCAACTGACGAAATACATTTTGAAAAACAGAGATCGATAGCTCCTCTGCTAGGATTCAGTAAAAGAAACTTCACTGCTAATACAGTGCATACATCAGAGTTGCCAGTCAACATCATTAAAGTAAATACTATACGCATCGAATGTAATACTATATCAGGATCATTCTTCAACAACACACAAGTACACACTCTCCACGAGTTTTCCCCGAACGTTGGACCTGGGTATAAAATAGTGGAGGTACCCAAAAATTTAATCTATTTGCCTGTGAACACCAAACGTATAAGTTCTCTAACATTGAAGCTCCTTGACCAAGACGATGACTTAATCAACTTCAGAGGAGAGACTATAACCATCAGGTTACATTTGAAGCCACAGCATGTTGATATACAATTATGATAAATACGAGTTCGGAGCAGACAAGATCATTAATCAGCGAACAACCTTGAAGCGGTCAAGACCTACATTAACACCTGCAAATGCAGCATATTTACAATCGATAGGCTTAACGCTGAAACAATGAATACAGGAATACTAGATATTGCACCAGACGCTTTCTTTGAGAACCGTGTTACTAAATTTGAACATCACTTCTATTAACCATTTCTAACATCATTTAAAAACAGCGATGAAATCCGTATCTCTGTACAACATCAGGACTTGAATCTTCTACCCAGCAGGAGTTTTCTTTACATTGAGGGATCTCTAACAAAGCTGGATGGAACCGTTTCAGCAACTGCAAAATTAGCTAACAATGCTCTACCATTTCTTTTTGAGGAAATACGCTATGAATTGAATGCAGTGGAAATCGATCGTACAAGAAATCTTGGGATTGCGACAACATTAAAAAACTACGTATCGCTAAATGCAAATGTAAGCAGGATACTACTCAACGGCAGTTGGTCACCAGATTCATCCGTTATACCAGCCACTGTTTAACTATTGTGTACCTCTGAAATATTTATTGGGATTCGCTGAAGATTACAAGAAAATTCTGATAAATTCCAAACATGAACTCATATTGATCCGGAGCAGGACAGACGATAATGCCATTATATCACCCACAGATCAGGTGAAAATTGAAATTACCAAACTTCAATGGAGCATTCCACATGTTACAATATCCGATAATGAAAAGCTGCAACTATTTAAAATTATCGGGAGAGGTCGCCCGATACAAATACCATTCCGTAGCTGGGACATATATGAGTATCCAGTACTACCGGAATCCACGCATCAAACCTGGTCAGTTAAGACTTCCACTCAATTGGAGAAAGCTCGATTTATCATCTTAGCATTACAAACGGATCGAAGGAACGATAAAACCAAAGCTGCAAGCAAGTTTGATCACTGCAAACTCACCGATGTTACAGTTCATTTGAACTCAGAATCATATCCCTATGATGATTTGAATTTGAAATTTGATTTGAATAGATACGCATTGCTGTATGAGATGTATATAAAGTTTACACAATCATACTATGGTCATCAGTATCAGCCATTCCTCACATGGGAGAAGTTCAAAACCGATGCTCCGATCGCTGTCATTGATTGCTCACATAAAAATGAAACAATAAAAACTGGCCATGTTGACTTAAGGCTAGAATTCAAGACATCTGAAAATATTCCGGCTAATACAACAGCATATTGTCTGCTTCTACACGATCGAATAGTGGAATACAGTCCGCTGACAAGTGAAGTTAGAAAGTTAAATTAAGAAGATGGCTGTCATCGTAGACGTCCAAGGATTCAAAACTAGTCTCAATGAATTTATCACTAAAGAACTGGTAATTTTAAACAATGAAAACCAGATACAGCACTTTATATTTCAACCACCGTTCAGATACAAGGATTTGACTTCAGCGAAAAAGAGACAAGTAAAATGGCTTCAGCACAATTTTCATGGATTCCGCTGGGATGATGGCTACATACCGTATCACAAGCTGTACACTATAGTTGAACCACTGCTTCGAAATAAAATCATATATGTAAAGGGAGCTGAAAAAGTTCAATGGATGCAGAAGATAGTTGGAGAGGGTGAAATCATTATCAATGTCGAAGATGAATACAACTGTGGAAAACTAATAGAGATTAACACAAATGCGCCATCTTGCCAAGTTCATATTGGACAATGTGCCATAAGAAATACTTTTGTAATAAGAAATTTTATTGGAAATAAAAACAAATTTTTGTAAAAAGAAACTTTAAAATAAAAACAATTTTTCATAAAACTTATGACTTTTCAATACACACTCCTAGATGCAAAAACCATTGTTTACTTTACTTGGCAGTATCAAATTACCAGCCACCTGGCCACCGAGGCTTTAATTTCTACTAATTCTTACAAGCAGCCGTGATCTATTTTTTAGATATCATGATCACTCTTGCCTTTTTAATCCGCAGTTGTTTTTTCAGCAAAAGAAATTTTCAATACTCACCTAAGAAAACATATCAGTTGATGTTTTTTTTCAGCTATTGAGAATCTTTCATAAATTTGTTTACTTTACTCGGGTCTGTGAGAATTTTGTTTACATTATTCGACTGCGATTTTGTTTACATTATTCGGCTGTATGAATTGTATATGCAATGAATCAAATTAGGAGCATTACACCTGAAGATCAAAAAGTAGGCCATTTCTTATCTAAGCCAACATATCTACCTACGTTAGTTGTTGTTGTTGCTAATTTAATAACATGGTACTGAATATAGCCTGGTAGAAAACATTTTGGTATGACATAGTGTGTGTGTGTGGGTATGGGTGGTGTGTGTGTGTGTGTGTGAGTGAGTGAGTGTGGGTGTGTGTAAATATCGCCCAATTTGTTTACTTTACTCGGCTGCGATTTTGTTTACATTATTCAGAATTTCATTATCGGACATATCCAAGTCAACATACCTGCCTACATTGGTTGTTGTTGTTGGCATAAGTATCCTCCTAAAAGAAAACTTCAAGGTGATGTCAAATTTTCAGTACAAAAGCGACCTCAGCCCCCTCCCCTCTCCTCTCCACTCCCTTGAACCGCGGTCCAGTGCCATCAAAATAGTTGGAATCTACCTTGCACTTTTTGTATGGAAAAAGTGAGCCAGACTCAGCCACCAAGTAGCCCAGCCCAACACACCACAGGCACTCATACTAAAGTAAACAACTAACAACAAACACAAGCTGACAAGTATACATCCCCGATATCAGATATTGTCACTAAAGCTCTCAGACAACCTCCAGCACCCAGACACAGGAAAGGTCAAAGGTCAAATTGTAGCCTCCAAGACCAGATCAAACAAAAAGTTGGCGTCATCTCCTGGTCAGCCATACGGTAGGAAAGGAATTCTCCAGGCATACCCTGTGACGTATACCACTAGACGGAACCCCCTCAGTGGCCCAGAACCCAGTCCAGAGCCAGCAAAATAGTTTGAAATTTCCGGACACTTTTTGTAGGGAAAAAGTGTCCCAGAACTCTTCTAGTTTATCTACTATGGTAGGCAAACAAATGTTTGGCTACCGCGATGTTGTCGTAGATACTACGACCAGGAACACAATAGGACTGTTCCGGGTGTATTACCGAAGCAATCACTGAGCGGATTATCGCCCCTAATGCTTTGCAGACGATTTTTTAGTCAACATTGCATAGGGTCGGCTGATAAATGGATATATGATAAATTGATAAATACACTTATTTAAAATTAAAACCTTTTCGGTTGTTTTTCTAAAAACCTTCCCATCCTAAAAGAAACAGACCTACCTCTACAAATTGGCGCAGTCGGTAGGATGGGAAAGTGAAAAAATTAATATTTTATAAATGTGTATTTACCAAGTGAACTTAAAAAGAAAATAAAAAAAAAAGAAAGAAAAAACAAAACAAAACAATACAGTGTAACTTATACATATATAAATATAAAAAAAAAAAAACTACAACAGCAATAACAAAGCACGTGAAAGTGGAAAAAAGTGGAGAAACAAGACACCAGATCTAACCATCGTCTGTAAGTCAGCCAATTTTGTAAATATATACATACATACATATAAGTACCGATTATATCATTCACATAATATTTTAAACACAAAAACAAAAATCAGGTTTTGTTAACTTCGTAGGTATATATGTAGGTACTTAATTGATAACACAGAACAAAGTATATAAAAAAAAAAAAAAAAAAAAAACACAAATTAGCTATATATGTATATATATGTACGTAAGGGCTTGAATAAAATCGAATCTCTCTGTAATTATCGTGAAAAAAAAATGTGTTAGGAAAACTCAACTTACTTAATTCGTAATATGAGCAGACAATAATTATCGTGTAAAAAAAAAAAGATCAGTTAAAAAAAAACAAAAAATTCTACTTACGTTTTTTTTTTACATTTCGTAATATGAAAAAACAAGATAACCACGGTTCTATAGATCACACATAAATATCTTTTGCTTATTTTTTCCCAGATCTAGCCCGAACTCCTGGTAGCCGCACTCGACGATCAAGTCTCCCCCAATTGCCCCTAGAGCATATTACTCGCACTAAAGAATACGAGCATCTTTGTGAAAGAATAGATTCACTTTCTTTAGATAATTTAAGTTCCCCTGAACTTACAAGAGAAAGTGTTGAAATCTCTGCTTCAAAAATTGCAGTCTTTCAAGAAGCAAC
The DNA here is from genome assembly GCA_963924295.1 of Dioctria rufipes. Taxonomy (NCBI): domain Eukaryota; kingdom Metazoa; phylum Arthropoda; class Insecta; order Diptera; family Asilidae; genus Dioctria; species Dioctria rufipes. The sequence continues at coordinate 191,566,110 of OZ002740.1, read as the reverse complement.
AAGCTCAATTCAAAATTCGTGAGATCAAGTTTCAAAACAAACAACCCAAACTACATTTAGCGATTGCAAGTTAAGAAGTGGTGTCGTCTACAAGCGCGGTCGTATTAACTCATATCCCATAGAAAAAACTCCCGTAAGTGGCATAGTCAAAGAAGCAACAATATTCGCACACCCCGGTTCAAGAAATTCTGATAAAAGTACAATGATAGCACTGGAGCGAATAAGTAAACTCGTCAATAACGTCGTCCCCATTTTTCACGGTGACAGACGAAATAATCTCGCAAATGATCTGCAAATATTTTTAGATTGTTGTAAGCAGGTACATGATGCTTTACCTACAGATGAGGAGAAAGGCATTCTGATACCGTTATTGAAAACTAAGTTGAGAGGGGAAGCCTACGACTTAGTAAAACACCTAAAAATAAAAAAAATCACCGAATTTGAGTCGTTTTTATTAAATTCATTCACCCCAGAAAAGTCCATTAATGATATAATAAGCGACATACGACGGTGTATACAATTGCCGGGAGAAACTGTTAATGCGTTCGGAACTAAACTGAGTATGCTTTTGGTGGAATGCAAAAGAGCTATTAATAACAAGTATCCCGAAAATAATCAGGCATTAATAGGTGAAATTGAGGAGGAAGCGTGTTATGTTTTTAAGACAGGCATCCTCAGCCCCATAATAAGACAAAGCTTGCTAGGTAATGCGGATAAATGTCTTGAGGAGCTAATCAAAATTGCCCAAAGAATTGAAAAGACTGAAGATCGACAAGTTCAGAGTCGACAAATTGGTTTTAGTTGGCAGACTTCTCCTATTTCCTCCCCAAATACATTGAGCGAAATAGAAATCAGACAACTTAAAGATCTCTTGCGTGATACTGCGCTCAGTCACAATGTCCAAGAGAAACTTATACCTTCAAAAAGTCAGTGTTCATCTTATCCTTCCACACTCACCCCTGCACGACCAGAATCACACAATGATATAAGAATTATGGACGTTAAGAGAAATCTGTCTACCCCTCAAGAAAACGCACGTGTTTTTGCAGGAGCTCACATCATCCAAACGTCAGGGGATAATAAGCAAACTTTAGATTTAGTGAAAGAGCAAATTAGCCTAATAAAAGCAAATTACGAGGATAATAATGAAACACTTGAAAAATTCAACAGAGACTTACAAGAAATTAAAAACCAAACTATGACCATGCTAAACCTTTTTAATAAAACAATAGCAAAAATACTTTCAGAGAATTCAATCATAAAATGGCAACTTTCCTTGGATGAAACCACAATGAATATTATCATTCACCTGCAAAAAATTGAGCGCCAAATTGAAAATCTTTATATCATTCTTAGTAGTTTGAGCAGCAAGCAGTTACACCCGTTAGTGCTTAGTTACGCTCAACTTGCGGAGCTAATGGAAAATCTGCCCACAACTTATCCACTTAGTGAGACACTTCAAAACCCGTTCTTGTTACAGCAGTTGGCTACGGTCGAAAGCTTTGTTGACCAGCAGAAATTAATATGCAAAATTATAATACCACTACTCCAAAAAGAGTGGTTTCTCTTAAAAAAGCGTATCCTCTCCCCGTAATTAGCAAGGGAAACGTTTCAGTGCATTATGAGATGCCAGAGGATTACTTACTTACAGATAACGGAGCAAATAACTTTATTATGCTAGTCGAATCTCAAGTAAAAACTGTAAGAAGGTTACCCTTGGTATTACCAAAGAAATTTTAGCCTGCCATTTTATGCTCCCCATCTATACTGCATTGTCTTATATTATTTTACAAGGGTTGGCCAGAGGCTAACCAAGCATGCACTATTTCGCATATACTCCAAGAGCACGACTCGCTTATCAAAATGGTCACACAAAATTCTTGGCTTTATTTAATAGTGAAAGAAATTACTGCGACTATTGAGTGTGAAGATTTCAGAACACTCATAAAGTTAGTTGGTAAAGGTATACTAAATCTAAAACCGAAATGTATTATGAAAATCGGGAATGTACTTCTCACAACTACTAACACCTTTGTTCGAAATGTCTCAATAGAATCGATTGAGTTGATACCGAAAGTTGATTTCGAATTAGAGACACATGAACTGTTCAAACAACAAAATCCAATCTTCACGGCCGAAATGAAATTGCAGTTAACGAATCACCAAACGCACTCCAACTACCTCGAAATACAAAAAAATAAACTAAAAAACTTCCAGTTAAAGGTAGAACAAGTAGAAAAAGACCGGACTTTACGATCGCAAAGGCAAAACCAAAGGAGTCATTCAATTGTCTTCGGAGTCGAAATAGGCGAAAAGTTTAAAATTTAGTGGCTCGTATATAATGTGATAAAGTGTGGAACAAAAAGAGCAAAAAATTAAGAGTGAAAAAATAAATAAATAAAAAAGAAACAATTCACGATGATTAAAGTGATATTAAGAGATTAGTGAATGGGCCGTACAAAAAATTTATTAGGGATAGAGAAAAAATCACGTGGTAGACCCCCAAAAACACGTTTCATATACATCAATAAAAGAATGGACTACATAAAAAAAATCGATGAATTAAAATTGGAAGGAAATATTGCAGAAAACTGGAGGGTATTTTATCAAAATTATCAGATCTTTGCAGCAGCCATAGAGTTAACAAAAAAGAAGAGTCCGTACAAATCGCAATTTTTTTAAACGCTCTTGGACCCGATGCCATTAAAGTATATAATTCGTTGAGATTATCAGAGGCAGATAAAAAGAAATATGCTAGCGTGGTAAAAGCATTTGAGGATTTCTGCAAACCAAAAAGAAATGAAGTATATGAAAGTTTTTTGTTCCACACCAGAAATCAAGATCACAATGAGCCTTTCGATAATTTTCTGATGGACATAAAGAAAATTGTGAAGAGATGCAATTTCACGGATGAAGATCGGATGCTAAAGGACAGAATTGTGCTGAGAGTATACGATAAAACACTACAAAAGAAGATGCTGGAAGCAGAGAACCTGACTCTACAGAAGGCTATAGACCTGGCGAGATCAACAGAAGCATCAAACTAACAAATGACAACATTAAGACGACCCGACGCATTAGTGGATGTAATAGAGAAAAACAAATCTAATCAAAGCAATTTAAGTAGTTCCAAAAATTTTAATAAACCTAAGCAACAAAAGAATGCATATTTTAATACTTCTAATTTCAGGAATGATGATAAAATAAAAGCAAAACAAACTGTAACGAGCAACATTAATTGCAGGTAATTGCCCGGCGTATGGCAAAAAATGTGCCAATTGCAATGGAAATAATCATTATGCCGCGGTATGTAAGAAAAAATCTTTGCATGCAATAACTAATGAGAAATACAATGCCGATAACACATTTTGTATTGATATAATTGAAAAGCAGTTAATTGATAACGATTCATGGTTCGAAATAATTAAAATCGGTGATAACAAGATAAAATTTAAATTAGACACAGGGGCCCAAGTGAATATCTTGCCACTTTCAAATTTAAGTGATTATCAACAAAAAAGCATTAAAAATGATGAAATCAAATTAGAAGCCTACAATGGTACTAAGATCGAAACAATCGGGAAAATTTGTTTACAGTGTACTGCTAGAAATATTACTGCAGTGCAACAGTTTTTCATAGTTAAAGAGTACACTACACCCATATTAGGTTTAACAAGTTGTGTAGAGCTAAAGTTAGTAAAACGAGTAGAAGGCATTAAAAATTTAAAGCAAAATGACATTGTGTCTAAACACAAAGAAGTGTTCGAAGGATTCTGTAAAAGTTTTCATATAGATATTAAAGACAATAGTATGCCAGTCACCAAACCACCAAGGAGGGTGCCATTAATACTACTGGATGCGCTAAAAAGGGAATTAGAAATATTGTGCTCACTTAATATAATAGAAAAGGTAACGACTTCTTGTGATTGGGTGTCTAACATAGTTATAATAGAAAAACCGAATAAACAGGTACGCATCTGTCTAGATCCAAAAGATTTGAACTTAGCTATCAAAGAAAATTATTATGAAATCCCCAGTTTTAATGAGCTTTTACCGAAATGTGCAAACAAACGTTTTTTTTCATTTCTAGATCTCAAAGATGGGTATTGGCAAGTAGCTTTAGATAGTTACTCCAAGAATTTATGTACGTTCAGTACTCCGTTTGGTTGTTATAGGTTTAAAAGATTACCATTCGGGTTAAAAATACCACCGGAAATTTTTCAAAAAATGAATGAAGAAAATTTCAAAAACTTCCAGGGCTGACAATATATATTGATGACTTAATAATAGCAGCGGAAACAGAAGTAGAACATGACAAAATATTAGAAATGGTCATTCAAAGAGCGAAAGAAAAAAATGTTAAGTTTAATGTAGAGAAAATGCAATATAAAGTGCCAGAAGTACGATTTCTAGGTCATAGGATCTCGAACAAGGGTATAGCCATTGAAGAAAGCAGAATAGAAGCGATTAAAGGGTTGAAGGCTCCAGGAAATAAAAAAGAATTACAGAAATTGTTGGGTTTCATAAATTACGTCAGAGATTTTATTCCGAGTTTAACCGAGGTATCCACACCACTCAGGGAATTATTAAAGAAAGATATAGTCTTTCAGTGGACTAGAAGTCATGACAAATGTTTTGAAAAAATTAAGTGCATGATTACAAATGCTCCAAGGTTAAAAACATTCAACGAAAAAGAAAAAATAATAATTCAGGTAGATGCATCTCAAAACGGGTTGGGGTGTTGTTTAATGCAAAATAAAAAACCGGTATGTTTTGCTTCACGGTCACTATCTGATACAGAAAGAAATTATTCTCAAATAGAAAAGGAATTCCTAGCTATTGTGTTTGCGTGTCACAAATGGCACTCATTAATTTATGGAAGGGATGTAGAAATTATAACTGATCATAAGCCATTGTTAGGTATTATGGCGAAAGAGTATCACAAAATCCCCTCACCCCGATTGCAGCGAATGAAGCTGAGATTGGAAAAATATAACATTAAATTACAGTATCTTCCTGGTAAATATGTGTATATAGCAGACTTTCTGTCAAGAAATTATCTTCATATAGAGAATGCAAGCGAAGAAATTAAAGGACTAAATGAACTAGTGCATTCAATTAATGTAAGTACTAACAAAAAGAAGCTGTTTCAAGAGGAAACAGAAAAGGATAATTGTTTACGAGAACTACGAGAAATTATTAAAAATGGCTGGCCCTCAAATAAGAAAGCGGTGCCAGAAAACATTAGAGGCTTTTGGAATTATAAACAACAGCTATATGTAGAGGATAGCTTAGTGTTTTATGAAGATAGGATTTTTGTCCCTGAATCTTTGCGTACATCAGTCTTAAAATCATTACATATGTCTCACTTAGGTATAGAGAAAACAAAACAACGAGCTAGGACGATAATATATTGGGTGAATATGAATCGAGATATAGAAAATATGGTTGTTAAGTGTGGTGTATGTCAAAAATACCGGACATCAAACCAAAAAGAACCAATGATTAATCATGAAATAGCCAACGCTCCATCCCAAAAAATAGGTATGGATATTATGCAACTAGCAGGAACTAATTATTTAGTAGTGGGGGATTATTATTCAAAATATCTAGATATTTTGTTAATTAATTCGAAAAATGCAAAAACGGTGATAAATAAATTAGAATATTTATTTTCAAACTTTGGAATACCAAGAAAAATAGTAGCTGACAATGTCCCCTTTAATTCGTATGAATTTCATAAATTTGCTAGAGAAGTAGACATTGAAATAATAACTAGTAGTCCCCATTACCCGCAATCCAATGGATTTGCCGAACGATTAGTACAAGTTGCTAAACATCTTGTACGTAAATGTCAAGAAAGTAAAACGAAATTATGGCAGGCTCTGTTAGAATACAGAAACACCCCAATAAAAAATGCAAAATTGTCACCTGTGGAATTGATGATGGGTCGACAAACTCGAACACTTCTACCCGGGAAAAACGAACTATTTAATAATGAAAAACTGAATACAGAAGTAATGCCTATTATACAAAAAAACAATAGAATTAATAAATTTTATTATGATAGAAAAACAAAATTCAAACGTGAATTCCAAGAGGGAGAGAAAGTGTGGCTAAAGAATAATAAAAATCATTGGGTCCCTGGTCAAATTATTAGTAAACATATTACTCCAAGGTCATATTTGGTCTCGTGTAGTAATGGCACATATCGCAGAAATTCCAGTGTCTTACGTACCCGCGATTGAGAGAAAATACTTAAATAAAAAAAAAGAGACCTAATGTTGCTCAGCCCGTTGGCTTTGGTAATCAGGAGATATTATATAATTGTAATAGTTAGAACACCAAATATACCGTTACGCCAAAATAATCAGCAGATTATAATATAATAATAGAATATAATAACCTTAAAAATTAAGTAATTACATATTATGAATTATGATTGTACTGTTAAGGGGAGATGTAGTGATAGGTTGCGTTCACATAATAACACATACACCAATACTCTTGGATTGACCTGTATATATAAGTTTAGAATTGAATGTACATGCCTAAGTACTAATTCCAACTTCCGCCTACACTTGTAAGTAGTTTAGTCGCCAGTTTAATAAAGACTCTCACTGAATTAACACCGCCTTTTAATCAATGACCATAACACCATTACAGCCATACTGTCAATAGTGTTAATAATAAAATTAGCAAGGATTGCTAGATCAAATAGCAATTTACAAAGCAGGTTTCCGAGTATTAACAGGAAAATTTTCAAAACTAATAGTTTAGTTAAAATACAGCAAAACGATATAACTCCAGAAATTGAAAATAAGACAAATACAAAAGAAACCCCGGTTGACCCAAATTGCCAATCTATTTCCAGCAAACAAACTAATAACCCCGAAATCAAGACACCATCGATACCATTAACTACCCCTACTATGAAATTTTTTCGTGCGGGAGAAAGGACTAATATTAGTGACTTTGAAATAATTTAATAATAATAAAACAAAAAAAAAAAGTGGATATTTTGTTATTTACGACAAAAGGAATTAATTATTTACTCAAAGTTTTAAATGCAAAAGCGTAAGTTGAATTAATTAATTGGATTTTTTTTTTAGCAATTTATAAATTTTTCTAAGGTGTTGTAATAATATATAATAAACGTAAATAAGTATAAATAAATATTTGGGGTATATTATAAAGTAATAATAAAGTTTTAATAGAACAACTATACGAATTATAAACGTTAAGATTAATACATGTAACAAAACAAAAAAAAACAAAAAAAAAACACATTTAATATATAAATTAACTTTTTATAGACATTTATTTTTGTATGCTTTATACTGATCAATGTGAGTAAAGTAAATCGACAGGAATAAAATAAAATTCCATATTACGAGAAGGATTATAAATAATAGCTACACAAAAATTATGTTATGTAATTTCTTATTTCTTATATTTGTAATAAAAAAAAAAAAGTGTATTAGTTGAATGTTTCTATAAAAATATGAAAAAAAAAAAAAAAAAAATTATAAAGAAAACGCAGAAAATAATATAAATAAAAATATCCGAAAGAAGTGAAAAATAGAAAAAGTAATTAGAAATTATATATTAAATGTGAGGTGACCCATGTGTTACAACCACATAATGAAAATAAAACAAAAATATGATAAACTAATACAAGTTATATGTAAAAGAAAAACAAAGGAAAAAGGTATCTATAATATATATATATATATATATATATATATATATATATATATATATATAAAAGCAAATTGTATATTATGAATTTATTTCCGTTACAGTAGAAAAAGAAACTCTTTCTTAGTTAAAGATGTCGTCTTCAGGTATTTCCAAAACCTATCACTTCTCTTTTTGGCTTCTACATATTTTCGTCACTTATAATAACGAACCACTACATATAATACAACCCCAAAATTCATACCCTAATGAAGGCTTACAGCCTTCGCTTCAAAGGGGGGGGGGGAATGTAATGTAAAAGTGGTTACCGTTAAGTGCTGATCAGTTATTGCAAAATATATAACCCAGAAAAGCAATTGCGAGACAATTGAATTCTTTAAGGGTATCGACCTATAAGGCATCGATTATTTACTTTCGCAATAGCTGATCAACTTTAAATTTATAAAATACGCTAATTCCGCTGATCCTACAATATGAAGCAACAAATGAAAGTAGGTCAGTGCGAAAGCATGAAGAAAGGTTTTGGAAAGAACTGAGGGCGAGTGATTGAAGACGGGCGATCGAAGACGGACCAAGAAAGGTACATCGCGCAAGTGATAAAACGGCCAGCAATTAATTTCAGATCGTAAAGTGTGTAACGGGAATAGATACATATAAATAGTGAATAAAGTTATTGAAAATAGCAATGAATAAATCACATAAGTGAAAAAGGTGAGTGATTAGAATAAAATAAGTGAACAATGTCGGCTGATAAATGGATATATGATAAATTGATAAATACACTTATTTAAAATTGAGAGCTGTTGTCCGTTGAGGACTTCTCCAGATTCATCAACTATCGATTCGACTTCACAAGAAGCAGGACTTCGTCTAGTTGCCTGAAAGAAGTACTCGGTTTGCGAATCGCCTTCCCTCGCCCAGCGTTATTGGCTGCGCAGCACAAACTCCAAGCTGTGATTATAAGTTTGTGTTGCCACGCGTTCCTTTATTCTGTTAAATAAAGAACCAACTCCGGCTGAGTTGGGAGAAGAGCTCCCACCCGAGATACTTCGGCCGACAAACTAAATAGAAGCTTGATACCCACTTCGATGAAATTTGCTTCGATAAATGATCGAATTTGGAGCTTTCCAAAATCCCACCATTGACTAAGAAAACGAAAGTCACTTTCCCTCTCTTGCCAATCGTGCCAGAATTCAGTGAACTTATTGCTGAACTGCTCGGAATTCAACAAATAGTTGTTGAATATCCAGTATGCAGTTCTTCTTTCAACTATAGTGCTGGTTGCCACTACAAGAAGGTGGTCGCTAACGGAACACACTTCATGAGTGACAGGAACGAAATGTTCTAGTATTCCAGGTGAGACGTAAAGTCTATCGATTCTGGAGCCTGCGAGACTTCCATGGATATTTCGCGAGACCCTCGTGTATGATCTAGTCGTAGGATGCATCCAACGATAGATATCCACGAGTCTGAAAACACGAACAAAATTCCTCAACCGAGTAGGATTTACAGAGTTGAACTCAACTCCGGAATGCCGATCCATGGACGGATTTAGCGTGCAGTTGAAATCACCTCCGAGGATAGTTTCGCTACTAAAATTCACCAGACAGGATTGAACACTATCAAGAACTTGTCTTGTAATGTCCTGGTCATGAGGAAGATACACGTTTACTACCTTGATATTTTTGTCTGGAACGACAAAGTCCAAGGATGAAGCGAAGCCTGGGAAGATATCTGTATAGAGAGGAGACGATAGTTTGAATTCGTTGGATACAATGATAGCTACCCCTGAGCCCCGGCGAGGCGCAGATGTGGCAAACATTGCATAGCCAGTGTGTAAATAAGCATAACGCTCAAGTGGTGTATATGTGTCTTGTGAAAAATTCGTGTCCTGTACAAGCGCGATGTCTATATCGAACATTTTGACATGTTCGATGTGCTGTGTAACCTTGTATATGCACTTAAACCCACGGTGTTGATAAAAGCTCTCTTGCACATTCAAAAAGCTGAGAAGCTCAAACGATGAATGTGCGACATTTACTGACGATGAGAATCGGCCAAGCAATTCTCCTGAATAAGCTCCTCCACCTTCCTATGAAGATATATTATACTATATCTAATGCGTTTAAAAAAAGAAACTCACTGATTCTTCTCCTTTTTTCATCCCTGGAAAACTAATTCCAAGCTAAGTAGCTTTTATTAAGTATAAGCGATAAAACAATAAAGCAGCGCAAATTTAAAATATTCAAGCAAATTTCTTTGCTTTGGAAACAAACAAAAGTGGTGTAATAATATTAAGGTTTTTACGCAGGCATCTATCCATGTTTTGTACATGTCATGACTTGTATCAAGAAAAGGCAGAAGACTTCCGAACTTACTTTTGAGGGCAGAATATGCCTCTCTTGTTATATTATTTAAGGCAGAATATGCCAATGTAATTTGTGTGGCAGAGTATGCCGCTTTATAATATTTTAGGCAGAGTATGCCGCTTTATAATGTATGGCAGAGTATGCCGCTGTTATATCTGTACAAAGGCAGAGTATGCCGCTATAAGGGAGGGATGGCAGAGTATGCCGATCTTGAATTTTGCTTAGGCAGAGTATGCCGCTGTAATAGCATGATGGCAGAGTATGCCGATGTTGAATTTTGAGAAATAAAAGACACCTTTCGATAGTCAGTTTAAGTCTAATCTTTATTGAATAGTAGCAGCTTATTTATATAAAATGATTACAAAGGAATCAATATTTCTTTACAATTCTGAAGGGGGGATTATTGCAGAATTGCAATATACAAAATTAATAATCAGAAATTGTAGTGTCAGCATTCCTGATCACACAATTTCTGAATGAGTCAAAATGTATCGATATGTATGTAAAGCAATGACTTCAGGTATGAATATTTTATCAATGAAGAATTATGCTTGCATAGCACAATTTGCTTGCGTTGCAAATTCGTCTTGAGGTCGACCAAACTTTGTTTGTTTTTATTTATTTTTCATTTCAATTTATGTTTACATTTCTTGGCCGTGGTCATGGCTCTACAGTGGTTAAACCACTTATTCCCTTTCTTCCACATTCTTCACTCTCACGCTTACTGGTGCAAACTCGAAGTTTTGGCATTCATGCCTAAACCTTAACGAAGCTTTTCATGCTCCAATTTTGAGACGGCAGTAAGTTCATTGTTATTTGATAACACTAGCCCTCCAGGAAACCCTTCAGATAATCAAATAGAAGAGCAAAATTCACCCCCAAGCAGACCATCCAGAAACTGGTATCGCGAGCATCGTTCAGATAAAGGTTTCAGGAAGCACAGTTTGATTAACTCCCTCGTAAGAAACAATAGTTTAAACGACTTAATAACAGAAAAATCGTTAATGGCACCTAGTTCAGATAAAGGCAGGCCAGATATTGTCCAGACAGAGCAATCAAACAAAACAGACAAAATGACAGTAAATTACGAAAGGGTGGATAAACTAACAGCACAAATGGTGCCCTTATTCTCTGGGGAATTTAGCTCCCACATCATCACAGAGTTGCAATCATTTATAGACTGTTGTAAACAAGTGCAGCAGTATCTAGAGGAGCAGGACAAGGTAGCTTTTCTGCAAATTTTCCAAACTAGATTGAGAGGAAATGCATACCAGCTAATCGCATCAAGCTCACTCACAATATTTGAAGAGGTTGAAAAATTACTTTATCGTAATTACTTACCTCGTGAGACATACCATGAGCTGATAAACAGATTAATTACTTATCGACAATATCCGCACGAGTCTTTTAACTCTTTCACCACTAGGCTAAAAGGCCTATTTTTACAATGTAACGAAGCAGCACAGAGTAAATACGGTGCTGAAAATTTCAACGTGGTGAAACGACAAATGGAGGATTTTGGTATGGCTTCAGTGAAGAGTGGTGCAACTAATCCGCATCTAAGTTCATATCTACTTACCTTAAATGAAGATTCAGTAAACAAACTCATTCGAAGGGCATTAGATATGGAAAGATTGCAACAAGGACTCTTTCATATCTCACAACGCACTAATTGTATTCCTAATCCCACAAACTGTTTTCCAATGGACAACTTCTTAAGGCATAATCCTACAAATTATGCTAATGCTTATAGTCTCACTATTCACAAGAGTGTTGCTCCATACCCTTACACAAATAAGAGGAGTTCAATATGCCTCCCATACCGGAGCTCCCAAAGTTGCCATCAGTGTCTTTTAACATAGATGGAACCCCAACAACTAATTGGCACTCCACTCAAACCAGTTTCACACGAAAACCTTTAGGAAGTTTCCACCTCTTTGCCAAAATTCTTTGTCTCGACATACAGGAGAAAAATATTCCACAAACAAACATTGCTTTTAAATAAAATCTCCTGCAGCTACTGCATCTACAAGGGCCACACGTATGACGAATGTTTAAAACGGAAAAATACTCCTTTCTGTGTAAACTGCAGAATAAAGGGCCATGATGCCAGCAAAATGCTAAGGCACCACCCGATCATGCAAACACTAACAACAATGCTCGGTGGGGCTCTGCAAGCTGGGAACCAAGAATAAACCACATACAAAATTTGTGCGATTTTTGTGGCTGAAGAAGCCATACCTCTTTTGCCAGCAAAATGCTAAGGCACCACCCGATCATGCAAACACTAACAACAATGCTCGGTGGGGCTCTGCAAGCCGGGAACGAAGAATAAACCACATACAAAATTTGTGCAATTTTTGTGGCTGAAGAAGCCATACCTGTTTTGCTTACGTATTCTTATAAAATCACTTTGGGTAATTAATACTAGAAAGCCCGACCATTTATATAATTCCTTTATTCTTACTTACGAGGTAGTTACAGCTCGGAGTCTGAATCGCAAGAGAGTCATCTCCTGTGATTCCGTGCTTACAATCGTATCAACTTATAATTCACAATAGTCTAAGTATAAGTCTATTAGGCAGTGGCGTCGTGTTTAATAATGTTTTTCTAATTTATATATAATTCATTTATACAACCATACCGTGTCCACTTGTCAGCAGGAACAACGATGAGAGGTCATGCATTCGGGAAACGGCACACTGTCGACCGAAAACTCCCCGGCTCGACATTAAATAGGACTGTGCAAATTATTTCAGAGAAAATGTTCCAGTGGTAGATTTACCATTGGACATAAGCAAAAACACAGCTGATCGGCTGATAGTAGATACCTGAGCTGAAGTAAGCCTAATAAAACAGGAAGCACTAAATTCACCAGAACGGATAGAAAAAGGACAAAAGTCACTCTTAAAATTCCATTTGGAGAGGGAGAAACACTGAGTAACTGCCAAGGCAACTTTTTATTAAACCGCAGTATCCCGTGCAATCTATAGGTTGTAGAAGATAACGCCCAAAACTCGCACGAAGGGCTATTAGGTAACGATTGTAGACCGGAAAGAGCTCACCATGTTTCTTAAAGTGTAGCCAACCCGCCGTCGCGCCCCTTGTGTAGTTCCATTTTCACTACCCTTGTCGGCACCTTATCACTTTAAAGAGATTTTAGGAACTGACTACTTAGTTTTCAATTAAACAAAAGGATATGTTGTTGAAAGGGATGCCAAATGTACTCCACCACGACGACGGGCCGCTATGTATGAATGCAGTTTTTGTTAGTATTGATTGCATCTACGGGGATTTTTACCTACTGGTGTTTACACTCGGACATCCTGTGCATCTTGCTGACCTCAGCAAAACCACCGCACTCATACAAAATCAAAATATATTAACCTTACAGTGTTAGTACTATTTAGCTAACTATGATTCTACTTTTGGTTATACAAACAACATTCATATTATTATTTTTTTTTTTTTTCAAGAATACTTTTACGCAATCAGCTAGTAGAAAGATGATCCTCCATTCCTACGTGCACAAGACAAAAGTATACACAACATAAAATCTCTCTATTTACCTTTGGACGAAATAAATTCCCAAAGTTTTCAGAAATAAGGTGGTCCACCTTCTCCTAGTGAACATAAAAAAGCATACAACTTCAAAAGTGATTCGAAAAATTTCAACTTCAATCCACATTCAATAAACGTAAACCACATTTCCAATTACAGTCAAGATAAGCTAGTGGCTTTACGTAAAGAAATACTGTTAAATAAAAACTTAAATCAATGAGAAGAAAAAGCAATTCTCGAGCAATGCTATAAGTACAATGACCTTTTCTACCTAAAGGGAGACAAACTGACGTGCACGAATACAATAAAACATACCATACCCATAGTACATAATCAACCACCCAAAAATCAGAAAATGTATAGACTCCGAGAAACGCTTCGGGCAGTCATAAATGAACAAATCAAAGAAATGTTGGAGAATGACGTAATTCAAATAAGTAAAAGCCCATGGAATTCTCCGTTGCTTGTAGTCCCCAAGAAAGCTGGATCTGGCGGCAATAAACGTTGGCGAGTAGTAGTAGATTTCCGTAAAATTAATGAGAAATCTATAGGGGATGCTTTTCCATTACCCAGGATAGAGGATATAGTGGCTCAACTTGGAAATTCGCGATATTTCACTACGCTTGACCTTGCAAGCGGATATCATCAAGTTCTTGTTGATCCAAGGGATAGACCCAAAACTACGTTCAGTACCGCATACGGGCACTATGAATTTAAGAGAATGCCATTTGGTCCGAAAGGCGCACCTGCGACATTTCTATATGGAACAAATTTACAAGATCACAACGAAAAATTGACTAAGACTTAGAGCCCATAATCATAAATTACAACCTGAATAGTATCAATTCTCTCGCAGAGAAGTGATTTACCTCGGGCACAAATGTTCAAACGAAGGAGCACTTCCCGATCCCAGCAAAAAAAGTTGTGTCCAAAACTTTCCTCAACCCCGAACTGTTAGACAAACTCAATCGTTCCTTGGGTTGGCTAACTACACGGAAAAAAATTTCAAATGCTTTTACTACAACAAACATTGTACTGACGTTATAAGAAGATATGTAATATTTTATATGAGTAGTGCTTTAAATTTGATTGAAGAAGAAATAAATTATAGCAATTGTTCCAAAACGAAGGTGAAAAATTTCTTGCCAAAATAAAACGGACAGTTGGTAACTCAAATAGCAATTAAACCTACATAAAATGTATACTCTACAACACATTCTAAAAGTCATATGTATAAGAAATTCTGCTTTACAAATAAGGTTCGTCCTCCTGTAATTTATTGGAATCTGGTCTGAATTTTCTGTTTCATCTATAATTGATTTGTCTGAAAATTGGATTTTCCAACGATATGGATCAAGCATGAAATGAAATTTTCCTACCAATGTGCCTGATTATTATGTGCATGCGGCAGCCTACTTAATATAGTTTATCGACAGGAAACATAACTGTAAAGTATAGTTCACACAAGCGAAGTTACTGTCCCAAGTAATCTCGTTTTCAGTCCCTCACCTCCTTGTTGTGACCCGGGTGCCTATACCCCGAATCACAATCAGAAGGTCATCACATCAATATATTGGCCCATACAATATATTGATGTATCAGAAATGACCCTGAAAAATAAAATTTATTTAATTAAAAAATTCATCTAAATTTCATTTGCATTTAAAAATGCATTTTCGTACGTTCTCACGGTATGTTTGCATACCTACATGCAGTACATACCTACATACAGCTTTTCCGGTAAATTCATGGAAATTAATTGTATGTACATACATACACACCATTACTCTCATCGTCTAAAAATATTATTTTTACAAGACACAGGTGCATATCAGATTTCATGCATATGCACTGTGTCTAAACTTTTTGTACTTTCCCACGTACGATTTCTCACGTCGTGGGAAAGCAACAATAAAAAATAAAAAAAGCTTTCATGGGCACCAGGCGGCAGCTAGCCCGAACCTCGGGGAGTTGGAATTTTAAAACCGCGGAGTAAAGTTCGATTTTTCGGGAAAGCCGTCGAAATTAGTGAAAAATAAAAATTGGTTAATATGTAAAAGTAGGAATTGTGTTCAGCATATTGAAAATTGTGAAAAATCATAAAGTGGATATCGTATCAAAGAAAATAATAAAAATTGTGTTTAGCATAAAGAGAATGTTGGATTTGTATTTAACACTCGAACCTGTGACCCTTTCCCTTTTTTAGCAAAAACGTGGATTAGGACATGAAAATAAAACACGATTTATAAGGAGAGATAGCGAACAGTTACTCATCGGAGTGTTTTCTTCTATCAGCGCCTGCACTCCTCCCGCCGATCGCTTCTCCCTGGACTTACCAGGAAGCACGAGGGATCAGGAACATAACAAATTGGTGGCAGCGGACCCAGCGAAAAAATCAGTGCCTATAAAATAAATCAAAATAAAACAAATAGTTTTTTATATAATAAAATCTTCCAGAAACATAACAAATTGGTGGCAGCGGACCCAGCGAAAAAATCAGTGCCTATAAAATAAATCAAAATAAAACAAATAGTTTTTTATATAATAAAATCTGCCAGAAACATAACAAATTGGTGGCAGCGGACCCAGCGAAAAAATCAGTGCCTATAAAATAAATCAAAATAAAACAAATAGTTTTTTATATAATAAAATCTGCCAGAAACATAACAAATTGGTGGCAGCGGACCCAGCGAAAAAATCAGGGCCTATAAAATAAATCAAAATAAAACAAATAGTTTTTTATATAATAAAATCTGCCAGAAACATAACAAATTGGTGGCAGCGGACCCAGCGAAAAAATCAGTGCCTATAAAATAAATCAAAATAAAACAAATAGTTTTTTATATAATAAAATCTGCCAGAAACATAACAAATTGGTGGCAGCGGACCCAGCGAAAAAATCAAAAATCAGTGCCAATAAATTTAATCAATTCAATTATCCCACTTCTAATTAATTAATTAATTAACTATGCAAAATAAAAAGTGATATTTTGTACAAAAATAAAAATAATAAGTGTTTTACATAAATCAATAAATACAGCCCAATGACCAGCATTTCTTACCAACTAAAATATAACGTAAACACAACAATAACAAAGAGCATATAATATAACAAAATTGATTCAATAATAAATAAAATACATAATAAAAAAACAAACAAAAAACTAATAAAATATGTAACAAAAACAAACAAAATAATAAGCCCGGGTACCTAATAAAGGGTACTTAGAGGAAACATTTTATAATCGTTTAGAGCGCCATAGTGCTCCAACGTGGGAAACTTGCGAGGCTTCATCCCTGCCTCAACGAGACGGTACAGTGACTCCAGAAGGACGACATTGAGAAATCTTCAACAGGGACGACCACTATACAACATCAAAAAACACTTCCAACTATTGTTAATCTTCAACACCAACATCTTCAACTACAGGCGAGATGCCAGCTACTATCTGGTTAGAACGAAAGGTAGCGTGAAAACATTTCCTTTTTCTCAGTATTTCAGATTCTTTTTAAATATATTAATGAACATATATAGTAGACTATATTTTAATGTAAATCAGTTTAAACATGGTGCAACATTTGTTTTTTTTTTTGAGTGATATATGTTTCCCTGTAAAAATGATTGAACATAAATGTCACATATGTATATTTAGTTCAATTTACATTACATACACAAGTAAGTACCAACACGATTACTAAAATTTGTCTTCGAATCCAAGTCAAAAATTTCTACCCTTGACAAAGCTTTTTGCACATTTCCAAATAAATTACAAATTTGCTTCTCCCCTGTTTACATTAAATAATAATATACATACATACTACTGAACGAAAGAAGGAAAACAATTTCCCCCATTTTCTTTTTCTTTTCAATTGCAACCTAACTTAAAATTAAATAAAAATTAATACAAAAAAAAAAATTTGAAATCTGCTCTTCCTAGAAGCGACCTCTGCGGCAAGACTTCGTGAGCTTGCTGGTCAGAGGACTTCGACAAAAATCTATATTCGATCTCCTGCGGTAGAACTTCGTGAGCCTATCGGTCAGGAGAGAGATATAAATTGGAAGAGCAATCAATCGTATAGATTTGTGACATCAGATAACAAAACATTTTTTTTTTATAGGGATATTATAGTACATATATAATAATTAAAAATACTACTCCTTTTTTTTTCTTCGGTAAATTTTTTTTTTACTCTAGTTTCCCTAACTATCACTATATTTTCCCTCCAATTAATAAAATTGAATTCCCAATTTTAATTGTAGCAGAAATATCTTCAATGACGTTACAATCATTTCCTTGATATCAAAATCCCAAACAGTTTATTTAAACCTTTTTTTGCTTACTTCTTCTTTCGCCATAATAATTTTTTTTTTTTATATAGTAATATAACCCATTTGCGCTTTATTTCAATTACACCCAATTACATTCTTTCTTTATCAGTTGCTTTCAGTGCAAGCAAAAATAAGCACGTAATGTAATATAAAACCCAATTGCGCTTCATCCCACGTTTATTTCCAGACGCAAGCACAGCACTCTTGGCGTGAACCGAATTGTTTTCACACAAGTGCGCTAGACTAGAATTAAATTAATAAGCTCTGAGGAGCAGTCCTTTTTCTGTAATAGCGACGATCGCACGGAATTATTTAGAACGGTTTTTAATTTTTACTAAATAAAAAGTTTATACCTAAAGGTTTGATTTGTTGTTTTAATCAGTGTTTTATTATCACTTTTATCGTTGAAATTAGTTGCGTACTGACACGAGAAGTACATTACGCGACATTTAAAAATCATAATTGGCGCAGTCGGTAAAGATAAACGCGAAAAGTTCGTAGTATACAATTGTGCAAAAGGATTAGAGACGAAGAAGTCTCAACGCCTTGAATTGTGGAAAACTAGTGTTTATCAAAGTTATAACCGCTCAGCTATCTTGAATGAGATACTGCAAGCAATAAGTGACCTGTGCTGTGAAAATTGAAGCGAAGAAGCAATAATAACCTGCAGCAGTGTGGCACGTAAGGTAAAACAACGATTTGTGGATTAAAACATCGCAAAATTTTGGACGAAGACATCGCAAATCTCTGGATTGAAACAGCGTAAAAATTTTTTTTTGGAGAAATTGAATTTGATGTCAAGGTAACGTGTGAATATCGAAGCGACGAAGCAACGATATCACGCTTTAAATTTTACAACCTTTTTTTTACAAATAAACAATATTACGCTTTAAAATCTTATAGATTTTATAAATAAATCAAAATAACTTTTTCTTTACAAATAAACAATATTACGCTTTAAAATCTTATAGATTTTATAAATAAATCAAAATAACTTTTTCTTTACAAATAAACAATATTACGCTTTAAAATCTTATAGATTTTATAAATAAATCAAAATAACTTTTTCTTCTTTTGTGAAATAAAATGAACGCCGAAGAGAGGCAAGTGTTAGATTATATTGCTAAAAATATAAGTTATGTTGCACCATTTAGTGGAGAAAAATTTAGCTTGTTCAGTTTTATAAATCGAATAGAGTCACTTATTCCTCTTATCGAACAATTAAGTAACGAATTAAAATTAATTATACTAGGTTATATTACGGATAAAATTAATGGAAAAGCAAAAGAGAGTCTAATTCGAAGTGGTTCTTTAAATACTTGGTTGGAGGTTAAAAATGCTCTGATTAAAAATCACGGAGAACGAACCCCAGTGATAGAATTAATCGATCAATTAAAATTATGTAGGTGTGCTTCTACGATTGAAATTTTTTATAATAACATTAACTTACTTCTGTGCAGAATAAATAATGCAACAATGTTAAACAATGGTGACCTAGCCGAACAAATAGCAGGGAATCAGAGGTTAGCTCTTAAGCATTTCACTGAAAACTTACCTCCTCTAGCAAAAAACCTTATAGGTTGTAGAAATCCTGACACTTTAGAGGATGCCTACGACATGTTATCCAAATTTGGTTACTTAACCCTTACACACAATAAAAATCATCCGACACAAAGTAAACCACACAACTCGCGAAATAATTATTCTAGTAGTTACAATCATAACAACCACAGTAGTAACCCGCGACAACATGACAATGAATTAAACGCCCAACGCTATAATAACAGACAGGACCAACGTAACATACCCAGAACTTACAATAACAGTGGACAATCACGCAATTTCAATAATTCCAACAGATCAAACTATAGGAATTATCCTCCACGAAATCCTGCAGTCGAACCCATGGACATTTCAATTAACGAAAGTAGGTCAAATAGAGACTCGATGCAAAGTCATCAAAATCCTGGAATATACTATAATGATCCTCAGGCAAATGTATGCGTAGGAAATAATTCAAGAAATAATCCACAGGAAAATTTTCGGAGAGGTACCGAAAACAACTTCCTTATATAGTAATCGATAATAAAATTCGGAAAATGAGATTTATAATCGATAGTGGAGCAGAAAACAGTATTATCAACCCTAATTTGTGTCATCCTAAGTGGAAAATTCCCCATACCATCGAAATACTCAGAGTATTAGGTAGAGATATTAAAACGACAGCACACTACAAATTTCCCTTCTTTAAAGAATTTAAAGAAGACGAAAATTACCATGTGCAATTTTTAGAATTCCCATTTCACAAAGATTTCGACGGCCTAATCGGCAATAACATACTTCTCGATCTTGATGCAATTATCGATTATAAAGAACGTCTGTTACGAACACGTAATAGTATTTTACCAATATTCTTCAATAGGGAAGAAGAGCTTTATGCGGAAGTAAGCTTTGAAGACAACTCGCTCAACATTTTCAGCAATGAGCTTGCAAATGATAAAGTCCCAATTGAAAGTTTCGCTAAACATTTAAATAACAACGATTTCAAGCGATTAAAATCCCTTTTAATGTCCTATAAAGATGTGTTTTTTAAGGAAGGTGACAACCTTTCCTTTACAAATGAAATTAAACATGAAATTAAGACAAAAATTTATAGTGCGATATACAGTAAGTTGTATCGATACCCAGAGGTACACAGAAAAGAAGTCGACCGGCAAATAAATGAAATGCTGGAACAAAAAATTATAAAGCACAGTGATAGCCCTTACAATTCCCCAATTTGGATCGTTCCCAAGAAGCTTGATAGTTCTGGGAAACAAAAATGGAGAATCGTCGTCGATTATCGGAAATTGAACGAGCAAACCGTTGACGACAAGTTCCCGTTACCAAATATTGAAGAATTGTTCGATAAATTGGGCAAATGCAGTTACTTCTCGACCATTGATCTCGCGAAAGGGTTTCACCAAATAGAGGTGTCACCACGTGATCGTCCCAAAACTGCATTCTCAACATCAAACGGGCACTATGAATTTATTCGTATGCCCTTTGGGCTAAAAAACGCCCCGGCTACCTTTCAACGATTAATTAATAATGTATTGAAAGATTTAGTTAATAAAATATGCGTAGTATACCTAGATGACATTCTGATTTTCTCCACAAGTATTGAGGAACATCTGGAATCAATAAAGAAAGTATTACAAAGACTCCGCGAAGCCAACCTAAAAATACAAATCGACAAAAGTCACTTTGCAGAGGAAACAACTAATTACTTAGGGCACATAATAACTGGGAATGGAATAAAGCCTGATAGTAAAAAGGTGGAAGCTATCGAAAAACTACAGTTGCCAAAAACCATTAAAGAAATAAGGCAGTTTCTTGGAATTACGGGGTATTATAGGAAGTTTATCCAGGACTATGCTAAAGTCGCTTTCCCCATAATTAAATATTTGAAAAAGGGTGCCAAAATTAACCCTTTGGACCCAGAATATATTGGTGCCTTCAAAAAGTTAAAATTACTGCTAACAAACGATCCCATACTAAAGAGTCCTGATTTCAATAAGCTCTTTATCTTAACAACAGATGCTTCTAATTATGCAATGGGTGCAGTGCTGAGCCAAAATAATCACCCCATTTGCTATGCTTCGCGAACGTTAAACGATCACGAAACTAGATACTCACCAATTGAAAAAGAATTGTTGTGCATAGTGTGGTCTGTGAAACATTCTCGAACGTATTTATACGGCAGGAAATTTACTATCCGCACAGACCATAAGCCGTTAACATGGTTAAGTAGTATAAAGGAACCAAACATGAAATTGCAGAGGTGGAAGATCCAGTTAAACGAATATGACTTCGATATAACCTACGTGAAAGGCAAAGAAAATAAAGTGGCGGATGGATTAAGTAGGTTCATTAGTGACATAGATAATAGTAACCATGGTGATATCCTTTACAACGCCGAGAGTATTGAGAATAATGAAGAAGACATTAGGTCCACTGATGCAACTATTCATAGTGGAATAGAAGACGAAAACCATTATATTTATGTAACGGAAAAGCCCATTAATTTATATAAGAATCAAATTTATTTGGAATCTGGTAGGAAAGAAAAGTTCCGTATGAAAATCGTTCACAGAAAGATTCAAAATCATGTTACTATTGATGAAGATAGTGATTTGTTAAAAGTAATGGAAAGAATTCTTAAAGATAGAGGCATTATGTGCATTTACTGCAACGATAGCCAACTTTTTGTAAAATTTCAAGATCTTTATGTAGAGCATTTCTCAAACAATAGAAACTTAAGGTTACTCAAATCAAATATTAAATTAACAGATATAACCGATCGGGATGAAATATTATCCCTAATAAAGGAAGAACATCTGCGAAACAACCACCGCGGTATAAACGAAGTATTTCAAAAATTATCAGAGAAATACTATTTCCCAAATCTTATAGAAGTAATAACTAAATTAATAAATAATTGCGACGTATGCTTATTAACTAAACATAATCGTCACCCCGCGAGAATTCCTTATAAGATAACCGATACCCCAAAGAAGTTTAACGACATTGTACACATAGACATTTGGTTCCCTTACAGGAATATTATGTACTTGACTACAATAGATAAATTTAGTAAATACGCATCTGTCCACAAACTTAACGACAGGACGTGGGTCTCGATACTTAAAGCGATAAAAGAAAGAATTCAAAATTTGGGTAAGATGAGAAAAATTGTCTTCGATAACGAAAGGTGTATCCTTCACAATGCCGTAGAAGCATTTTTAAAAGAAAGTTCAATAGAATCGCACACCACTACAGCAAACCATAAAACAGGAAATGCAGATATAGAACGTTTGCACGGTACGCTAATCGAGCATTTACGCATAATGGAGGTAGCAAAATGTAATGATGAATTAGACGATAAAATTTACAGAATTTTAACAGCCTACAATAACACCATTCATTCTACTACAAATTTACGCCCAATCGACTTTTTTGAAAAAAATTTCGACCGCGAAAAGATTGAAACTCTAGCAAAAAAATTCGAAGAGGACAAAATAAAGAAAATTAATCAGCTAAACAAGACACGCAATAACAACTACTTACTCCATGACAATGTTGTATTAAATAGAATTATAACAAAAAATAAACCAAAGTATAAAAAATTAACCAATTATAACAAGCAGGATGGCTATATTTACGATACAAGCACTAAACGTAATACAAAATATATCGCTCAACAACAAAAAAGAAAGTTTAAATACCAAGAACCGAACCAAACATAAATCAAAATTTTTTTTTCTCTCTCTCTTTTTCAGATGTATTTCCTCCTATTTTTGATCTCAGGTATCTCTGCCAATACAATGCAGCTAATACCGGTATATGCCGAAAATGGTTTCACGCTTTATAAGATGGATGAAAAGGTGATAGTAGATTCTCATTTGAAAATATTACACATCATCGAACTTAGGGACTTCGATAAAGCTTTAGGCGCGCTAGAATCTAACATCGAATCATTAAATCTTGGAACGAACACAGATGATTATAAACTACTGAATAGAGAACTTACCCTAGCAAGACATAATCTGGATACCCTAATACCACATGTTTATACTAACAATCGACAAAAACGGGGCCTGATAAATATTGTAGGAACTGCTAGCAAGTTTCTATTCGGAACCATGGGCGACGACGACGCTACTGAAATATACAAGCATTTAGACAATTTAGATCAGAACTCAAAACAAATGACTAATCAGCTCAATAAACAAGTTGCTATCAACAATAACCTTATTAAAAATTTAAACGAGGTTGTGAACCACGTTAACAAACAGCAATCTAATCTGAATGAATACCTTAGCAACATTACCGAAGAAGCGAATAAAATCCTAAGCGTAGTCGAGAGATCGAAATTCATTCTACAAATTTATGCAGATATTAACGTCATAAATCGACAAATAGAAAAAATATCGGACACAATACTAATGAGCAAATTAAATGTCCTAACACACGACATACTGACCAACGAGGAGAAAGCTAGGTACAACGTATCGGCAATAATGTTGCCTTTCATTGCAAATGGTATTCTGTACACAGGTGAGCAAATAATTTTTGTCATTGGTATCCCAGTGTTTACAACGGAAAAATACTATAGAGCACTGGTAATTCCATTTCCAAATAATAACCACGAAGAATTAGACTCTGAGGTTGAACAAATTATTGTACAAAACGAGAACATCTATGTAGATGATAGAGATATAATGTTGAAAAAGAATCTTAAAAAGCATAATAATGAATGTATAAAAAACTCTTTTAAAAAGGTAAACGCATGTAAATTAAGAATAAACAACGCACCTTCCATAGTAGAAATACAAGATGATCTTATTGTAACAAAAAATTTACCTATTACACAGATAATTCAAAATTGTATAGACCAGAGAATTGTCATTAAACAGAATAACATAATTAAGTTTGGAAATTGTAAACTTCAAATAAATGAATTTGTTTTTAAAAATAAAATTGAGAAATTCACCAGTGCGATCGTCATACCAATTACTCATGTAAACTTTACGAAATTATTCAATAATGTAACATTGAACAAATTAAGCATAGAAACTATTGAAAATAGGGATAAAATAGAATACATAAAATTTACCAGTCAGATTCTCACTTCTAGTTCAATTAGCATAAGTGGAATTTTATTAATTTGTATCCTGATTTTAATTTGTAAAATAAAATTTTGTAGACCAAAGGAAAAGGGCATAAATGTAAACAAAATAGAACTAATAGAAAAGCCAAAGTTGGATCCATTTGCAGGGTCTGCAAATACTCTAAGGGATGGAGGAGTAATATAACCCATTTGCGCTTTATTTCAATTACACCCAATTACATTCTTTCTTTATCAGTTGCTTTCAGTGCAAGCAAAAATAAGCACGTAATGTAATATAAAACCCAATTGCGCTTCATCCCACGTTTATTTCCAGACGCAAGCACAGCACTCTTGGTGTGAACCGAATTGTTTTCACACAAGTGCGCTAGACTAGAATTAAATTAATAAGCTCTGAGGAGCAGTCCTTTTTCTGTAATAGCGACGATCGCACGGAATTATTTAGAACGGTTTTTAATTTTTACTAAATAAAAAGTTTATACCTAAAGGTTTGATTTGTTGTTTTAATCAGTGTTTTATTATCACTTTTATCGTTGAAATTAGTTGCGTACTGACACGAGAAGTACATTACGCGACATTTAAAAATCATAATTATATATAATCAAAAAAAAAAAACATGTCTTAGCCTTCTAATAAAAATAAATCAAAACCTCGTAATACGGTCAAACCCAACAAATAATTATATTCCCTATTGCTCTATTTTTCTCACACATTACGTTATACAACTTTTCCTGTACTTACATATATATATCTACACATAATATTCCAGTGGCATACCAAACTGATTCTCTCTCTATCACTGTTAAGAATTTTAACTATTTGCTTTCTACTTGGCTGTTTTTTTTTTTTTCTATAATTCCCAAAATCAACCAAATCGGAGCCCATATTGCAAACGGACATTCCTAATATTACAAAACTCTACCACGCTCCACCGAATTTCCCATCTAGTACTTCAAAAAATTACAATGACTGAAGAAACCGTTTCTTTCGATGAGCTCTGCTCATCTCAGGTAGAAAAAAACAATGCAATTAGGCAAATACTAGGGGCTTATCACCAAGCCGGTAAAGCAAAGCGTACCAATACCTTTGTGAAAGGTAAATTACAGCAACTCGAAGAAATATGGAGCGCCTTCGAAAAAACAGAAGAACAAATAGTTCAGCATAAAGACTTCACGACCGACCACGATTATTTCAAAGAATCGTGCTCAGATAAAACTGAGGACTGGTACATGTTGACGAAAGCAACACTTTCCGAAAGATTGAAATCAATCTCAGAAAGTACTATGAACCAGCAAAAACCCTTTCATATCCCATCACCCAGAGCTTCGTGGAGAATTCCAACCAAATCACTAGTTACAGAACCTAATAAGGAAACAGAAGGTCCACAAAATGAAAGTATTTTCAGAAGTCTAAATACAAAAATTAACTCAATTACAAGAGTTATACAATCATTAAACCCTAATACTTTACCTACAGTGAGTAAAACATACCTAGAACAAAAACTGAGTATCCTATATAAACATTGGGCTGAATTCGAAGAACTCAACAATACAATCGAAATGCAGTCTACGCCACAAGACCTAGAAAATAAATACTTTACTGAAAATGTTTTCGGTAAAACAGAAGCAGAATACGAAGAAACTGTAATTGCTATTCAAGAACAGCTAGATACGCGCTTCCCTAATTACCAACATGACACACGAAATAACTCATCACACTTTCACAATGAAAGCACAGAAGTCAAAATTTCACATATCTCTCTATCAGAAATTAAATCGTTAATACCTAATTTTAACGGCGATACAAAAGACCTCCATAAATTCGTGTCATGTTGCGATGATATTAATAGACTTTATCCCAATACCGACCAAACAACCCTGTTTTCAATAATCAAAAGTAAGCTATTTGGAGATGCCTACAATGTACTTAAGTACAATGATACAAGCAGGTGGTCAGATTTGAAGCAAATACTACTCGAAACATTCGAAGTAAAATTATAAAAGTCTGTACTCCAATCAAAACTCCAAAACACAAGACAAAGAGCAGGAGAGCCTGTCAAAGAATTCCTGCAACGAATTAATATGACACATGCTCAATTGAAGGAAGCCACGCATTCATATACAACAGATAAACTACTGTTAAACTCTCTCGTAAAGGACAACGAAAAACAAGCTATTAGAGCAATAGAGGATGGATTAATAAGCGAGCAACTCCAAACTCTGGCCAAACTCCACGAAAATAGAGCATTAAAGCCCATTACGTCATATATTGGCGAGCAAGCATTACGCCTAGAATCAAAGGCAACAAAATTAGCAACAAACTCTTCTCGCACTGCTCAATCAATGCAAGTGCAGAGCCCCTTTTGCTATAAATGCAAAGCACTGGGACATTTAGCCCCAAATTGTCCACAAAATATTCGTACATACCCAACCCCAAATAAATATTTTTCAAATAATTTAAACAAAGGCAATCCTCCTAAGCAGGCTAGCACGTCCAACAGCACTACTCCTACATGCAGGTATTGTCACAAATTAGGACATACCATAGAAGTATGCAGGGTAAGGATAGCAAACCACGGGAATTTCTACAGAGGAAATATAAATCCCGTTGATCAAAATTTCAGAAAGCGAACGGAAAGTCCCAATAGAACTACAATTCCCCAAAAAGAGGTCAGCTTCAACCAGGTTCCAAATCCGAATTTTAGAAAAAATTCCCATTCCTCGACAATACAACCCCAAAATGAACCAAGATCAAACAAAGATCACGTACAAAATCCGAGAATATTTTTAACACACTCGGAAAACAAATCAAGGCGAGAGGAATTAGTCGGCAGCCCCTCGCAAATTCAAACAAAAGCCGACATACACACCAACCCAAATTAGATAATGCACATTTATTAAATGATCACATAACGCTGAAAATTCCAATTATTATCAATTCCAACTCCATTACTATCTCTCTATTTACCAATGTGTGCTCCAATAAAGAAACAAAGTTCCTCGTAGACACAGGAGCAGAAATTAGTCTCATAAAGTTCAATGCACTGAAAGCAGGTAGCACTTACTGTAAAGATGCAATCTGCAAGATAAATACTTTATTTTCGGAATCTAAAACTACAGAAGGATTAATATTAGCAAAACTGGCAAATACATCAAACGAAGAATGTATAATAGAACATCCCTTCCAAATAGTAGGAGGAAACTCAACCTTAGCATATGACGGCCTAATTGGCCAAGACTTCTTGTCTAGATACAACGCTTGTATCTATTATAAAAACAATTACATTTCCTTAGAGGTGAAGCAATGTCATTCATCCTATCCCATAGAGCAATATCGCTCAGATTATCCAAATACATATCTTAGATATGCTAACAATGACAAGAACTCCGAAACAAACAATGCAAGTGCTGATAAAAGCAAGTTTCCCAGTACTTCACGGGATTTAAATACCAAACGTGAAAAGTACTCCAACACAAATATCCTACAAAAAACGGAATATATTTTACAATCCAATGAAAACCGAAACGAATCGGACAAATTACATAATAAACTTATTACAATTCCCGCTCGCTCTGAATCCATAATTCAAATTCCAACTTTGTCAACTACGGAATCAGTATATTTTAAAAAAGAGGTAAAGCCAGGGTTGTTCATAGGTAATACCATAGTCAACCCATCACAAGGAATGGCAAAAGTCCTAGTTCTCAACACGAATGAACAAGACGTCGAACTGGCAATTCATGACATGAATCCAGAATGCCATGACCTTAATGACTTCGATTGCATCTCCACGGATTCCAACAGAGATCCAATTAGCGGCAGAATAAAGAAACTGCACACCCTGATTAAATTGGATCACTATAACTTGGAAGAAGCCGAGAGTATTCGGAAAATTTGTAAGGATTTCAACGATCTCTTCTACTTAGAAAGGGATTTCCTAACATTTACAAATGCAACCGAGCACCAAATCGAAACAGTCCCGAATAAACCTCACATATACACTAAACCGTACAGACTTCCAGAAACAAGCCGGAAAGAAATTACGCGGCAAATAAATGAAATGTTGGATTCAGAGATAATAAGACCTTCAAATAGTCCGTGGAATTCTAGTTCCCAAAAAGCCGGATGAGCATGGGAACAAAAAATGGCGAGTCGTTGTAGATTTCCGCCGAGTAAATGACATTACCGTTGGCGACGCTTACCCATTACCTAATATTACAGACATATTAGATCAATTGGGTAAGTCCAAATATTTCACGACGCTAGACCTCGCCAGCGGATTCCACCAAATTCGCATGGACAGGAAGGATAGAGCAAGAACTGCGTTTAGCACTCCTTATGGTCATTACGAGTTTAACCGTATGCCATTTGGATTAAAAGGTGCACCCGCAACCTTCCAACGTGCCATGAATAATGTCCTTTCCGGACTCCAAGGCATTTACTGTTTCGTATACATGGACGATATTGTAGTTCATGGATATAATCTTAAAGATCATAATATTAGGCTCGCAAATGTATTTAGCCGCCTTCGGGATTTCAATTTAAAATTACAACCCGACAAGTGCCACTTCTTAAGAAAGGAAATAATGTATTTAGGGCACATCATTACTGAAAATGGAGTCAAGCCAGATCCGGCAAAAATTAAATCAGTTCAATCTTATCCTAGACCCAAGAAAGAAAAGGATATCAAAGCCTTCCTTGGTTTCGTCGGCTATTATCGCCGCTTTATTCCCAATTTTTCTAAAATTGCGAAACCTCTTACTAACCTTCTGAAGAAGGACACACCTTTCAAGTTCGACGCAATTTGCGATGAAGCATTTTGCGAATTACGAAACAAATTAATATCAGCACCAATTTTATCCTATCCAGATTTCGACAAAGAATTTTTTGTCACCTCCGATGCCAGTGACTACGCCATCGGAGCAGTTCTTTCTCAAGCAGATGATCAAGGAGATCACCCAATCGCCTACGTGAGTCGAGTTCTTAATGGTGCAGAAACTCGTTACTCAACAATTGAAAAAGAGCTTTTGGCAATTGTTTTCGCAGTTGAGCAATTCAGGCCATACGTTTATGGTAGACAGTTTACCATCATAACTGACCATAAGTCATTAGTATGGCTAATGAATCTAAAGGATCATTCCTCAAGACTAATGAGATGGAGAATACGTCTTGAGGAATATGACTATAGAATAATTCATAAACCTGGAAAACTCAACACAAATGCAGACGCTCTCAGTAGAGCTATCCCAGAAAATTCCGTAAAATCAACGGAACCCAATACTTATGTAAATGTAGTAACCAGGAATCAAGCCAAAGCTC
Organism: Dioctria rufipes; assembly: GCA_963924295.1. Classification (NCBI taxonomy): domain Eukaryota; kingdom Metazoa; phylum Arthropoda; class Insecta; order Diptera; family Asilidae; genus Dioctria; species Dioctria rufipes. The sequence continues at coordinate 191,536,160 of OZ002740.1, read as the reverse complement.
AGGCGAATTTAGATACACCCAATCCAAATATTACTACTCCAAATCCAGATTTATCAATGGTAAACAGTTCCTCAGTGATAATAACTGAAACCGATTTCCCATTACCTTTAACTAAAAATACTAATCCCAAATTTTTCATCTTGCCAATGCAAGATACAGAACTTGAAAAAGTGCTAAAGTCTAAATTAAAACTTTCAGACAAACCTCCACTACTAGAAAACGAACTGAACTTCTTTAAGAAGAAAGACTCCACAGTAATCATCTCAAAAGTCAATCTACCTTGCCGATCACAAAGAGATAGATTAGACATTGAAAAGATTCTAACTGAGATCTGCTCATATACAGAAGCAAATCAGTTAAGTCAAATAAATATCTCCTTCCCAGTATTAGACCAACAAAATCTATCAATTATTAAAAACATTTTTACCAAAGTCTTCGTTAACCAACAAATAAATATCAAACTTCATCAAGATTCCATAAAGTATTTATCCAACAGCAGTGATATTGAACAAGTTCTAAAAGATTTCCATTCTTTACCAACGGGAGGCCATCAAGGCGTCTCCCGTACAATTAAAAGAATTAAAAAACAATTCTATTGGCCTGGCATGTCAGACGATATTGTAAGATATGTAAGAAAATGTAAACTTTGTCAAGTAAACAAAGTATCCAGAAATCCTAAGATTCCTATGAAAATCTCAAGCATAAGCTCAAAACCTTTTGAAAGAGTGTACCTAGATGTTGTAGGACCTCTCCCAATTTCCCATTCTGGAAATAAATACATCCTTACATTTCAAGACGACCTTTCAAAATTCTCGGAGGCTATTCCCATAGTCAGCACGGAATCTAAGACATTAGCGGAAGCCTTCACGACAACAATAGTTTGTCGACATGGCATTCCAGAAAGTATCCTAACCGATCAGGGATCTAACCTCATAGGTGGCATGTTCGCCGAGATATCCAAACTGCTAAAGATCAAAAGGCTCAAAACTACTCCATATCACCCTCAAACAAATGGTGCATTGGAGAGGAGTCATAGAACTTTAGCAGAATACCTCAGATCTTATGTAGCGAAAGATCCGCAAGACTGGGATACATGGATTCCATACGCCATGTTCGTCTATAATACCACCCCTCATTCGAGTACAAATTATACTCCCCGCGAACTCCTGTACGGATTCCCAGCCGAAATCCCAAATAACTTAAAATCATCTCCGACCGTTTGCTATAACTACGATAATTATGCAAACGAGTTAAAAGCACGTCTACAACACAGCTATAAAATTGCGAAAGACATAGCCATGGCCAACAAAGGGAAATCAAAATTTCAGTACGACAAAAATTCTATCCCGAAAACCTTTAATATTGGAGACAAAGTCTTGTTAAAAAGCAGAGTGAGAGATAACAAATTTTCACCACTCTGGACAGGTCCACACGTGATTATAGAAATTAATTCCCCTGAAAATTCCACTGTAAAAATAAATAATAAAAATAAGAGAGTCCACAATAACGACTTGAAACTTTTTACAGATTAATGCTTTTATATTATTCATTCCCTTCAAAAAAAAAACACATTCACAAATGAATATAACAATATCATCTTCCAGGTCCTCACAATGATACAATTGGCATTCATTTTAATTTGCATCCCCCTCATCTCCAGCTCGGGATAGAAGTAAAGCAAATAAATGCCAGCGCGGGCATTTATTTCGAGGAAATTGGCAGGGCCAATTTTTACACGAACGAATGGAAAATCGTAACCTACTACGATTTAGAAAACTTCAAATCTGAGTTCAGGAACATCAAATTCATCACGCAACAAATTACATCTACATGCCAGAAATTGGACGGAAATTCAGCGATGGCGCATACTTGCAACGGTACGTTACTACAGATAAACCTTATTATAGCAAATATAGAATACAAAAATATGCTCCTAGTAACTCAAAGTAGGAAACAAAGAGCTTTATTCAATGCTATAGGCTCCATTTCCAAAGCCCTTTTCGGCACATTAGATGAAGATGATGCCAAGTTGTATGATGAACAAATTCACAACCTCACTTTAAACCAAAACCGCCTCCTCTCCTTTATGAAAAGCCAAACCGCGATAATCGAAACAACAGCTCAAATATTCAATAAAACCAAGGCCGCAATTGAAAAGGAATTCTTACACATGCATAAAAAACTAATTTCAATACAAATATCTACATCACTAATGAAAAATAGAACACTGGATAATAAAATATCCATTGAAATAGAATCACTCGTCTCACTTGTTTCATTAATGGCATTCAGATATCAAAATACACAGTCAGAATTAATTGATCTTTTAATTGATTCCAAACATGGAAAATTTCACCCTACACTAATATCGCCTAACAAGATTGAACAGATTTTATCAAAAATTAGACAGGAACTACCAAATTCAGTGATACTACCCATAAATTCCAGAGACAATTTACTTTCACAGATCTACAAATTAAGCACAATATCCGCGAATATTTTCAACAACAAAATAATTATAGAACTCCGAGTTCCACTCCCATTTAAAGAACCTTACCAAATTTTCAAAGCAATGCCATTACCGACAACCCTAAACGGTTCATTTATATATATTGAACCATTAAAGGAATATATACTAATTGATTACAATCGTGAGCACTACATCGAATTAACACTCCAAGAAATCCACAATTGCGCAACGTTGGACCATACACACTTTTATTGCAAAATTTCATCACCCATTTTAAATACAAACAATAGAGTAAATCAATGTGAAATTAATTTAATAAAAAAGGAACCTATTACAGCAAATTGTAAAATTTTGACTTCAAATCAGAACTACTATATGACACAATTATCAAACCAAAATGCATGGCTTTTCTCCCTTAAAAAACCCTTCCATATAGATATCATTTGTGAAGATTCCATTAGTTCACGAACCCTGGAAGGCATGGGAACAATATATATTTACCCAGGTTGTTATGTCCGCAGCAAAGAATTGATCCTGCACGGACATAACGTAAAAATATCAAAATTCAACTCCCATTTCATACCAACAACAAACATTTCCAACATAATCGAAAATATGACGCTTCTCTCTATGGAAACGTATATAATAAGAAATCCCTTAAATATCACGAACAACATGGACCTCGAAGAAATTTTAAAATCCATCCATCTTCAAAAAGAACGGGAATCAAACCCACTAAACCCAACTAATAAGCATCATATCCATCACTATGCGCTATCATATTCGACATTAGCATTAGTGATAACTGTTCTATTCATCTACCTGTACATTAAATACAGACCAAAAGATCGCAAATCAAACGAAATATTTGCTGAACACTAACTGGAAAACGCGCCTATTGCGGCACCGAGAACAGCAAACTTCAATATTACTCCTGCCCCCAACAGAAGAACGGCAGAGAGCTTCCCCAATTAATGTTAGAACATCCACTGGACTCATGCCTTATAGCGAAAAGTACAAGGTACCCAAACTATAACGAACAAATAACTGACACAGTAACCATTTCCATCCTTTAAATATTTAACACCTTCCCCTCCAAGAGATCAAATGAAGAATAAAGGAAATTTAAAGGAACAATACAAAATTTTTTTTCCTTATGAAAAATATTTCCTTTTGTCAAGGTTTTTTTTTTTTTTTTCTCCATTCCCATTAGAAAACAGTCTAAGAGACAAATAATACCCACACATTCCATTGCGTGTGCACTTGTGTATGTGTGAAATTGAATGTAAAGAAAAATGTGAATATCCAAAAATGATAAGGAATAAAGAAATATATATGTACATAGTATAACAAATAAAATAAAATAAATTAAGGAATATAAAAAAAAAAAAAATACATATAGAGACTTGAAATAAATATAGCATCGAAAAAATTATAAAAGCTATCTGAAATTATAAATACGATATTTTCATACATATAAAATAAATAAGTAACAATAAAAAAAAAATATAAGTATACCAAAATATTTAAGCGAATAAACAAATAAGATAATCTAGTTAACTCCAAATATTGCAGACTATAATTACGTTATTAACGTCAATTTACGTCAATTTTCCTCGATTAAACTTAATCCATACCAATATGTATATAAACAACAGAGTACTTCTGTCAAACTTTTTAGGAATATTTTTTTTTATTATTTCATTCCCTTTTTTTTCTCTCCTTTTATCTTCCTTTCTCTTCATAAAAACATCATTGTATTAGCCGGTACCATAGCCGCACACATAAGTCACGAAATTTGGGTGAGATTCTCCAAACCAAATTTTTACAAATTATTACCAAAATAAAAAAATTAAGAACAAAGAAACAAAAGTAGAACAACGCAGCCAAACACAAAAAACAATACAATAATTTTTAAACAAAATAATAATAAATAACAAAACCAATCTACATTTTAAATCATTTATTATAAAAAAAGAACATTGAAAAAAAAAAATAGAAAATTCAAAAGCCGCCCTCAGTGTCCCAGTCCTGCTCAATGGGCGCCGGATCAGGACCATTTCCCCACGACAGGATGGGAAGTGGATGTGATTCTCCGATTAATACCGCGTATCCACCTAGAATGAAGAAAAAAAAAACACAAAAAATAATAATCATACAAGAGCATAAAAATTTCAAATACAACGACTTACCCAAGAATGAAACTTCCATCTCATAATCAGGGGACAACAGGAAACTACACTCATAATAGGTGTCTGCGACGGGTGGGCCACCCCAAAGCGGCAAGCTCTGTCGTCCAGCGGCATGCCAGACTATACGCAGGGGCCCATTCCACCCAGGCAACACGTACAGGACATAAACACCGGTGACCCGAACACAATAAAACTCCGGGGCACGATATAAATCATGGCCGACTTCTTGCACGAAAATCATTTTTACTAATGAGGTCCACAAACAACCTAAAGACCTCAGTAGGCAAAAGCAAGATCAACTAAACAAAAATTAAAACAACTTCGCTATCACCATTAACAAAACCCCTTACGTTAGCACAAACGGTAACCAAAACATCGCACCTATCCCAAGCACGCCGAATTACGCCAACGTAATCTTAACGCCGAGTCGACAAGCATTTAAATAAAAAAAAAAAAAAGAATCGCAAGAACAAATCACTAGATAAAGGGCTAAGGAGAATCTCACACGAACGCTTATCAGCTAAATACTTTATAATGACTCTATCAAGATTACGATAGAACTATACCACTACCTTTTTTTTCCCTATCTCTTTCCACCATCCTCCCTGGGATGAAAATAAATGTCCACCAATTCAATATTTATCCTAGTTCTTTAAATAAGACAAAAAATTAATACATATATGTATATATAATAATAAAATAAATAGGTAGCTATTACATATATTTCAATGAACAAGTATGCATCCTGTATTGTACAATTATTCCCATCGTATATAAAATCGAAAACTTGTTTAAATCGATAATTTAAAATAAAAAGATGTAATTAGAAGTATCACACTATGTACATGTAGTCCGTAATAATACCTAACAGCAGACATATTCTTAGTATATAAGTACATCATCAACATGTAACCTTATGATCATCAGAAACAAAGAGAATAAAACTTTCTTTTCCCCAAGGGGGAGGGATGCTGTGACCCGGGTGCCTATACCCCGAATCACAATCAGAAGGTCATCACATCAATATATTGGCCCATACAATATATTGATGTATCAGAAATGACCCTGAAAAATAAAATTTATTTAATTAAAAAATTCATCTAAATTTCATTTGCATTTAAAAATGCAGTACTGCAACAAAATGCAATTTAGCATAAATTGCATTTTGTTATCAGTCAAACATTACGTTCTCACGGTATGTTTGCATACCTACATGCAGTACATACCTACATACAGCTTTTCCGGTAAATTCATGGAAATTAATTGTATGTACATACATACACACCATTACTCTCATCGTCTAAAAATATTATTTTTAAAAGACACAGGTGCATATCAGATTTCATGCATATGCACTGTGTCTAAACTTTTTGTACTTTCCCACGTACGATTTCTCACGTCGTGGGAAAGCAACAATAAAAAATAAAAAAAGCTTTCATGGGCACCAGGGGGCAGCTAGCCCGAACCTCGGGGAGTTGGAATTTTAAAACCGCGGAGTAAAGTTCGATTTTTCGGGAAAGCCGTCGAAATTAGTGAAAAATAAAAATTGGTTAATATGTAAAAGTAGGAATTGTGTTTAGCATATTGAAAATTGTGAAAAATCATAAAGTGGATATCGTATCAAAGAAAATAATAAAAATTGTGTTTGCATAAAGAGAATGTTGGATTTGTATTTAACACTCGAACCTGTGACCCTTTCCCTTTTTTAGCAAAAACGTGGATTAGGACATGAAAATAAAACACGATTTATAAGGAGAGATAGCGAACAGTTACTCATCGGAGTGTTTTCTTCTATCAGCGCCTGCACTCCTCCCGCCGATCGCTTCTCCCCGGACTTACCAGGAAGCACGAGGGATCAGGAACATAACATCCTCTTGACATACCCACCAGTTTACTTGCGCCAGTACGAAAACGAGTGCCATTCACTTCAACTTTTTAGCGAAGTGGAACCTGGGAAATAATCAAATTGAGTACATTTTCTGCAACTGGTACATTTTTTGATTTAAGTAGTCTTTAATAATATCATCTGGTGTGGAACTTGTAAAATGTCAACACATTTGTGTTTGCGCTTTTATATGAAAGGAGCAAGAAATTTCGTAAATTTTAAAGATAATTACATAAGCAAAAATATTATTCCTTAGCAATCAATATGCCAAGAACGTACTTGCACTTTCTTCTTTCTTAGAATTTTTTCTCAGAAATTGCCCTTAATTACGTTTTTGCACAATTTATGACCTTTTCAATATGTAATTTTTCACTTGAACCGATTTTCTCTCAAAAATAAATATCTTCACATTTCGCAAGTTCCACGCCAAATGATATTATAAATGACTACACACATCAAAACGTCAAATTGCAGAAAATACACTCAATTTGACTATTTTTCAGGTTCCCCCTCGCTAAAAGGTTGATCTGAGTGGAGCCCGTTTTCGTACTGGCGCAAGTAAACTGGTGGGTATGTCAAGAGGAGGTGAGGGACTGAAAACGAGGTTACTTGGGACAGTAACTTCGCTTGTGTGAACTATACTTAAACAAAAATTAATTCTCCAATTATTTGCTATCATGTATGTATGCATATGAATATAATTTTAAGCACAAATGTTATTTTTAAGTACGCCTCAGGAACAATAATACTGCGCAGTTTTCACCTAAAACTAGTTTGTATTGTGTTCAAACACAATATTTTCCATAAACTTTTTCTAAATGCTACTTTTTTAACACCATTACAAAGAGAACATAATGGGCTGCAATTTGTTATAACTTCATTTGTCTATGGGAGCAACTGTTTAATTTTAAAAGTGTAAGTGCGAGCTAGCTTAAATACAATTATTCCGGGGCTACTGGTGTATATGTACACAAATGCGTATACTACGTAATGTACTTTCTGACTTGGCCGCTTTTAATTGATGCTCCCAGTGCTATGCACATTTGTATCGTATACCATATGAATGATATAGCATGTGATTGGGATTAGCAAATATTCCTATATAAATAAGAAAATCGCCAAATATACTGCATTTCTTCATAAAAATTTTGCGTTTGTATATTTTCTTTTCTTTAATGCAAAGCTGCAGTATGATGCGCATTTACAGTATGCTACGAGTATTCAAAGTGTTCGGATCAGTTCAGTGCAATTAGAAAGTTTCAAGTTTAAGTGTAAATAAAGCATGGAATATATTCAAGGAAAATTAGAGCAAATGGGATGCATCCAATATTTGCATAAATTCATTGGTAAGTACAGTTTTGTAAATATTTTGCAATCATATAATCTAGTCCGTCATTGCCATAGCAAATTTTATTTAGGTAATTTTCAATTATTGGTTAGACAAGCCACCATGTTTGAACTTTTATTCTGGTTAATTTGTTTTGTAACTGATTAGTGAAGATATTATTAAAGTGATAGCAAGTCTTTTTAAAATCTTGGCAATAGTGGGCATTCTTCACAGGAACTTCAGTGTAGTGAATATAAATATGGAACGGTTTGATAAGAGCTGTGAACTTTTGCATAGTAAAGTGAATCTGAAATTATGTATACTTTCGAAATCAATGAATGAGGAGGGGAGGGGGGTTGCGATTTGGTATAGTCTCCACTTTAGACTAAAAGTAGTAATTCATTGTATTTTGTATATAAATTTTGTTCAAGAAAGAATTTTTTGGGATTCTCCGGTATATAGCAAAAGCTAAAAAATGTTCTAATTTGTTATTTTATCACACAACCCATTAATTTTTATTCTACTGACACGAAACGCTTCTTCTTCCTTTTCTTCTTTATTTTTCAGCCCACTGCCTGGCGTATACAGGTTCGGTCCGCTTCGAATGAATCTGTTTCTTTAAAAAAAAAAATTTTAAATTTTTTTAATAAATAAAAAAATTGTTTTTTCTATTTTTCTCAAACTTCATTTATTTCTTCCTTTTTTCATTTTTTTCATTTGTTTTTCAAATCACCCAATTTCGCTATTTGGGACCTTTTGATGAGTCAAACCAAGACTTGAAACTTGTCACCAAAAATTAATGGGTTGTGTGATGAAATAGCAAATTAGAACATTTTTTAGCTTTTGCTATATACCGGAGAATCCCAAAAAATTCTTTCTTGAACAAAATTAAGTTTAACCCGGTAAAAAGTCCAAAAGAGTAATCTTTCTATTTATTTGTATATAAAATATTTTGAAATGATGTAAAATCGATTTTTAAATACTGGTGAAAGTAATATAAATCCGGGATTACGTGTATAAATGTGCTCATATTAACGAGTAAATTTCCAACAAGTTTTATGAAAGCGGCTGATATTTAGAATCCACTGCACTGAACGGGAAGACATGCCCAAGAATATTTTTATAACGTTGAGTATAAAATATTATAATTTCTTTTAATTTCCATCTACATAAACATAAAGTTATTTACAATGAAAAAGAAAATGTTATTCAAATCATTAAAAACTTTTCAATATCGCGCTTAACATATGCCTTTATGGTATAAATTAAAAAAAGTAAATAGTATTTTAGTGTACTTCTGTGATTAAATTAAACTGTTCAATCAAAGTTTTAATTTTGATTCTAATTCGATGGTATGCATTTGAATCTCTTGTGGAGAAATAGGTTACAATTATGGTTAGTGTTTTTACTAAGTTTGGAACTCGGAACTATCATTTTGTTTTTAAATAAAAGTAAGAACTCATTACCTCTACAACAGAAATGGCAGAGTGACATGAAGACAAGCACCTCTTTTAGCTATAAAGTGTACTTGGACTAAGTGTGTATTTTATAAGTGTAAATCCATGTTTTACTCTTATGATCTTGCACAGGATTTCCCATTTACAAGTTTTTCTATGTCTTATTATATAATAATTTAAATTTAAAATTTGAAATATTAGAACGGTATGTTATTAGACGACTCGGCATGATTAATATTGCGGAGGGCTTTGATTACATTATTTGCACTCACTTTATTACTTTATCTTTTTAACATATGTACAGACGAAGAATTTGATCGAGATTCCTTCGATAATCTCAACCTCGACATTTTAAAGGAAATCATACCAAAAGCTGGGCCGAGGTTAACATTCTGGTTCCAATATAAACGGTTGTTTGGCCTAGATGAGGTTAGTGTATAGAATATAATTGCGTATTTTGGTAAAATATAACTGCGTATTTTGGTATAATTCACCATCGGGAGCGAAAAACAAAAAATAGTTAATCTCAACAGTTGGCTATTTTATATACAAGGTGTTTCCTCCATAGTGGTCAGTAGAACAGGAGGTGATAGTACTCTCCTAGACAAACAAAAAATCATATGGCAGGGGGGCCATATCAACCATTTCGGAGTTACAGGTGATTTAAAAAAAAAATGTTTTTCACAAAACACCCTGTATCTTAAAAAGTACAGGGTTTATGGTCGCGGTTAAGAGCTCATTGTATGCAGAACTTTATGGCCTTTCCAACCACTGCTCAATCAGCGATTGCATGCACCAGTACCCATCTCCTGTCAAGAGTTATGGGGGACCAAACTAAAAATTTCGATTTTATTACCTTTTTTTTAATTTAAATTTTTTTTTTTTTATAAATATGTGGTTAACATAACTGTTTTTTATAAAAACTATAAATCATGTACTCTTTAAGTTGACCTTTGTGCTAACTGGAGTCATTAAACAGTTATTAGCTCATAACCTATTGAAGTCACACGGAAATTAGATGATTTTTTTTTTAAATGACGTATTTTCAGTCACAAGGGAGCCAGTAACCTTTGAGAATAGGTTTGAGAATAGGTTAAGAGCTAATAACTTTTTAAGAGCTGCAGTTAGCACATAGGCCAATTTAAGGAGAAGAGTCCACAGTTTACAGTTTTATAAAAAAGAGTTATGTTGATGACCTTTTTGTAAAAAAGAATAGTGGTCAAATTTAGACAAAAGGTTTGAAAATCCGAAATTTTTAGTTTATACAATCTCCGTTGGGGAAAGGTGTACGGGGCTGGTTAAGCAGTAGCTGGAAAGGCTATGAAGTTCTGCATACATAAACGACCATAAGCCCTGTACTTTTTAAGATACAGGATGTTTTGTGAAAAACTGTCTTGTTTTCTAAATCACCTGTAACTCCGAAACGATTGATATTACCCCCCTGCCATACGATTTTTTGTTTGCCTAGGTGAGTACTATCACCTTCTGCTCTACTGACCACCTTGGAGGAAACATCCTGTATATGTACATATATATTTTATATACCTATATATTTTTTGTATTTAATAAAGACGCTTTCAACAGTCACTACTGTCAGTGACCACTTATCTTCACAAGATTCGTTCTTTGCAAATAATGATGAAAATGAAAATGACACTACTATTGGAGATTACACTTTAGTTAATACCATAGAAAAGGTAGCATATTTATTTGTTGAAAGAATCATTAATGTAACATAATATTTGCTTCAACAGATTTTAACTCCTACTCTCTTTTGTGTTGATAATTCTGCATCATCATCTAACATTGTAATTGACTCCTCCTTTAATACAGTTAAGGAATATCTAAAGTGCGCCAATGGTGAAATTGTGCTCAATACATATAAAAAACCTCAAAGATTAGCTAGCAGAGAGAGAACAATGCTATCAAATATTATCATTCACAAGGAATTGATTCCTGCAAGCAATCTAATCGGGCTTTCAAAATCACTAAAGAACGCTTTATTACTTTAATCAAACAAATAATTGAAATATTTCCCACTGAGAATTCATGCATATACTTCATCCCATATAATCCTGTAAGTAAAGTTCATGCGTCAGGAAAGCTGTGGGAAGTATATAACAGACTAAAGAAGAGCTTAAAATCAAGTGAAACTGGTATCAGTAACAAAGATGATAGTATTGTTCTCTGCATTCCTGAAGAAGAGTTAAAGGGAAAGCTAAAATTTTTAGAAAGTAACATCGAACCACGACAAAAAGTCGAGATGTACTGGAAAGATAGTTTTGCTTATAGAATGTCTGACATAAAATCAAACAATAAACAAAATATCTATACCTATCTTCATAAGTATCCTGCTTTATGCGCTGCTTATGGTTGTTACTTATTAACGCAAGATTTCGACCAGTTATACCCACACGCTAGCAACAAAATGTTTGAAGAGTGGCCGAAGATTAATGAAAGGCTAATTGAAATTAGTAGTAATAAAAATGTACCAGAAATAAAGAATTTGTTGCAGTACAGGAATGATATCACCGGTTTTTTAACTTTACCATATTTACTAGCAACGGCAGCATATGGTAGAAAACGCAAAAGCAGTAACTCAAAGCGAATAAAATTTACAAGAGAAGAAATCTCCAATTCTTTTATGTTCTATATTCCCGTAAGTATTTTTACTAACTTTTAAAGTAAACAATAAATGCATATTCCATTGAAGTAGCTTCAAATATTTTTTTCTATAAGTTTTGAAAAGGGGAAAATGTTTAGACAAATTGTTTCTGAGAAAGTATCTACTCCAATTATAAGTAGTGGAATACCCTAATAAATAACTTAAAGATATTACAGACTATTAAACACTGTACTTTGTAGAACGCTAATCTTGTGAGAGAAAAAATTGACCAGCTGAGAACCCTCTGTTCTAAAAATAAAACGACGCTCCAACCAATGGTTGTTTTATCTGGGGAATCGCTCCGTAAGTATACTCGTATATATGTATTAATTGTTATTGCAACATTTTTAATTATTTTTGGTTTGCATGTATTTCATAATTTTCTTCTTCTCCTTTCAGATGACATTAAGGTTTGCTATGTCATCTGTGAAGACATTACATATTTAATACAAGATTCGCCAACAACTGCTGTCGACGTTTGCTTCAAGCTTTACCAAGCACTTAATGCCAAATATCCAGAACCATCAGAAGCTGTGTGGACTTTCCTTCAAAAGGCTATTTATAATTTAAAAACAGATTTTGATAAAAATTTTGTTGCGGTAAATGAATTGCTTTCAGACGTAAAGTCATAATTATTTCTTCTATTCATTTTGCTTTCATCGTAAAGTCGTAATTAATTCTTTTATATATATTTGATTCGCTCAATTCGTTATTTCTTAAACATTTACATTTTTGCTATCTGCTTAATATATATAGTGTAGAAATATATATAAAAAAATACTTTTCGAAGTAAATGAACTCTATATAAAATATTTAGAATACATATCACTGATTTGATGAATTTAAAATTTATAATCGCATAAGTATTATGTCTATGATGTCAGTTTTAAATATTATTATTTAATTTTCATAAAGAAGTTAATTATCATATAAATCTTTATATTTCTAATTTTATTCTGTATTTTTACTCAAAAATGAAATGCTTTAAATGTGGAATATGTTTAGCAACACCAAAATTTTACATGAAACATTTGAACATTTACCATAAGTTTGAAACTACTTTAATATGTAAGCAATGTCCTGAACTGCGACTGTTCTGTAGCCGTAACTCATTTCTAAAACATATAAAAAAACAAAATAGTAAAACGACATGCTCAGAGATTTCTGAAGATATACCTAAAGTTGTTGAAGTAAAAGAACAAAATGAAGATCTCTTGCATGAATTAGAATGTTATAAGAAAATACTTCATGAAGGAAATTTAAAGTTGATAACACGATTATATGGAAAAAAACAAATATCCCAAAAATTGATTCAAGAAATTTTAGACGTGTTAAAAGAATATATTTCTGGAAATTCATTACAAACAGCCTTTTCAATAATAGAAAAATTTTCAAATTGTGGTGAACAAAATATTTCCTCTATGGTTCATAACATGATTAGTGAATCATTTGCAGATGTATCTACAAGTTATAAAAGGCAGTTAGTTCTCAATAAAGCTTCGCTTATACTTCCTTCTAAATCTCTTACTATTGGTGATCGTCTAGATGCTGTGCGTGTTGAAGGTGATCTTTTAATGAAATCTGTTCCCATCAAATGTTATATGATTCCTATCAAAAATATTTTTAAGCAATTTTTTGAAAAACCTGGTGTCTTGCAGGAAACTGTAAATTATATAAGTTCTCTAAAAACTTCTTCAGTTGGTATATCTAATTTAATTCAGACAGAATTTTGGAAGAATAAAGTTAGGCTAACTCCTAGTATATATTCAATCGCACTGCCATATATACTTTAATTTGATGAATTCGAGGTTAATAACCCTCTTGGCTCTAGGTCTGGGTTGCAGAATTTAAGAGCGGTTTATATTTCTTTTCCATGTTTACCTCCTTCTGCACGATCTAAACTTGAAAACATTTTCCTTGTTATGATCTTAAACAGTTTGGACAAACGCAGTTTCGGGAACAGAGTTTTTCAAAATCTTGTTGAACAAATGAAAGAATTAGAGGAAACCGGGCTCGAAATAAATAAGAAGACAGTATATTTTATTTTAGCCGTTTGCGTTGGTGATAACAAAGGTCTTAATTCCTTACTTGGGTTTACGGAATGCTTCCGCGCAAATTACTTTTGTAGGCTTTGTAAAACGCACAGAAAAGTAACTCAAAAAGAATCTCAAATAGACATAGCACTCTTGAGAAACAAACAAAACTACGAGGACGACTTAAAATTGAACAACCTATCTATCACAGGAATAGCTTCACCGTGTATATTTAATCAGCTGAATAGTTTTCACGTCTGTGAAAACTTCTCAGTCGATATTATGCATGACATGCTAGAAGGGATTTGTAATTTTGAAATCGTACTTATGCTAAAACATTTTATTAATCAGGAAAAATTTTTTACCCTAAAAGCTTTTAATGAACGTGTAAACGTCTTTGATTTTGGAACTTACAGACACATCAATAAACCGCAGCAAGTATCAGAAGATCATTTGAAACTCAATAAATTGAAATATTCCGCATCAGAGACTCTATGGCTAATGAGATTTCTGGGTGTATTGGTAGGTGATTGGATTCCCGAAGGGCACGAAACTTGGAATTTATATGTCTTATTAAAGAATATATTAGATGTGGCCATGTATGACTTTTTATCGCAGGAAGATATTAATAGAATGGAGTTTCTAATTAAAGAGCATCATACCCTTTTTATTAAGTTATTTCAACTACCTCTCAGGCCAAAGCACCATTTCATGCTTCATTATCCTTCGATTATGAGAAAAGTTGGGCCACTGAAGCAGCTATGGTCTATGAGATTCGAGGCGAAACACAAAGTACTCAAGAGCATAGCTAATTCAACAACAGCTCGTAAAAATATCTGCTTTACAATAGTAAATAGGTTCTTGTTGAGTGAAGTTCAAAAGGCAAACAATGCAGTTTTTTCTTCAGCATGCACGTACAGTAGAGAATTACTTTATGTTGATCCTAATGCCCAATCTACAATGCATGGTTAAACCACATCGTCAAAACGATATCATTTGCTGAAGAATGCATATAAATACACGAAATATGTAAGTAGTGGTAAGCTGCCAAATTAAACAGCTGTTTACCTGTCAATTATCATAAATGTAATTGTTTCCTCGATTTCATTGCAGAATTACATCGAAGGAAGTATTTGGTCTCAATAATTTATACTATAATTTAGTAAACTTGGTAAACTAAGAAATTGCTTGGGACAAGTCAAATAATATAAAATATTTCTTTTAAGATTGAAAGTACAAGTTCCAGTTTACAGCTGTTTTGTTCTAAATTCCCCTACATGGTTCTAAATCATGCTGAATACACCTGAGGTATTACTATATCGTTTTTGCTGATTAACTACTACACATAAGCTCGTGCTCATGTCATCAAATGAATGAGAGAGAAGGGACATTTTTGCAAGAATAAATTTTCAAATCCAAGAGTGGGAAGCAAACACAAAAATCCATATCGTTTTGACGACGTGGTTTTACCATGCATTGTAGATTGGGCATAACGTGAGAGCATCCAAAGACGATGATGATCAAATACGATATTATAATTGGTTTGAGTATAAAGGCTTAAAGTACAAGAAGGGTTCAGTTATACATTTTGGAGAGCACGAGGGCTATCCCAAATTTGGTATTATTGACTGTATTGAAGTCCACTCAGATGAAAGAAAATATATTGTCGTTTCGCTACTTCAAACTTCTTATTATGATCCACACATAATGTGCTACTGTGTAGAAAAGACAACATTTTATGATAAGACTGAAGTAGTTTATTACTGTAAATATGTTCTATTAAGCCACAATTCAAAATTGTATGTTGTGCAAATGTAAAATTAATTTAAAATGGAATATAATTTTAACCAACAAAATTAATTGTGTTATTATTTCTAATTTTACTGACTAGCCTATTTCAGGGATCATTTTGATTTTAAATTGATTGTAAATAACAAAAATATAAAATGGAATTGCATTTAAAGCCGACAATATTTTGATCCAATTTAAAATTTCCTGTTCATAATGGATTAACTACTATATGCATTTATCAGATCGTATCCACTATAGTGAATGTTTAGGATTGCTTTGTATATTTATTATTTGAAAGTTTTCAGCTAATAATACCTCCGCATATTTGTAAACTGGGGCCTAATTATAGTTCTTTGAAAAGTGTCCTTATAAAATAGGCAAAATATAAAGACAATTTTTTATCACAATAGTGAGAGGGTTGCATCTCGAATAACTTTACATAATGTATCAATTTTCAAAGAAAGGAGGGAAAATTTATATAATACCAATTTCAACTGCATCCGAAGCTACGATTTACGAAAAATAACAGTGACACTGAGTATGAGTGTGATCAATATAGTTACTACATTGTACATTATTTTGTGCGGTGCGCTTTTATATCACGTGTGGAAAATATATGAAATTTTATTACTTTTTTAGGTACAGGCGCTACACGAAATTTTATATAAACAATCAAATCTGCTGCCGAAACTGTAATCCCGATTTCCCCTATAATTATAGCCGTTGAACTATAAAAACTTAGGCTTTGAGCGCAACCTTTTTTTTCCGTGTACCACCGCAAGTTCATTCAGAATTTTTCAAAAATAGTCAGACCAGTAACAAATCTTTTACGGAAAGACGTTAAATTAACTTGGACGCAAAAGTGCCAAGACTCTATCGAGGAAAATAAAAAGTTGCTTGTAAGTCCTTCCCTTCTCACACATCCTGATTTTACTGAACCCTTAATTTGACAACAGATGCTAGTAACGAGGCAATGGGAGCTGTATTAACCCAAGGGAAAATAGGCAAAGACAAGCCAATAGCATATACAAGTAGAAGTTTAAGTAAGGCGGAACCAAAATATTCCACAATAGCAAAATAGTTTCTCGCCATTGTATGGGCCGCCAGGAACTTCAGGTGTTATTTACAGGGCAGAAATTTCACGGTTTGCACAGACCACAAGCCACTTAAAGGCCTATTCAATGTGAAAGACCAAACATCAAGATTAGTCAGGTTTCACCATAAACTCTGGGAACTTGACTAAAAAATTGAATGTAAGCCTGGAAAATATAAGATAATGTAGACGCGCATAGTCGAATACCTGCCGAGATAAACCAGGCAAACTCCAATTCGTTCATTGTGGAAACTCCGGTACATGACCGACCCGATTCCGATTTAGACGAAAAGGAGCTTAGTTCGCCGCTACCTTCAAAGCTTAAAAAAGCACGTTGTCATGTAGTTACAAGAGCTCAAGCAAGGGAGGCAGAAATGGAAGGCGTAGCTCAAAAAACTCCCCATAAAATTCAAAAACATTCACAGAACTTCCTAAAAGACTTAGTTGAAATTGGCTCAACTAAGAACAGCCAATTTGAAAGCACGGCATCAGAACACAGAAAACTAACTGCAAAGAATAATCTTATAGATTCCCAGAATAAATTACTGGAAACTATCACAGACCCGGAGGAAATCCAAATAATTTTAAAGGACTACCATTACTCTGCATTCGGTGGTCACCAAGGTGTAATAAAAACCTATAAGAGGATAAAAGAAATACATAAATGGAAAAACATGCTCAGCTCGAGTAGGAAATATGTGCGTAAATGTTCGAAATGCCAAAAAATGAAGGCAAGCCCGGAGTATCGTATGCCTATGGTCATCACCGATACTGCCCTAATGCCATTCGAGAAAGTATATCTGGACATCTTAGGTCCTCTTGAGGAAGCACACTTAGGAAACAAATATATTTTGACTTTTCAAGACAATCTAACGAAATTCGTAGAAAGTCACGTCATGCCGAATAGCGAAGCCGAAACGGTAGCAGGAATATTTCTCGACGAGGTAATCACTCGTTACCATATTCCTAAAAAGGTAGTAACTGATCACGGCTCTGACTTCTTAAGCGACCTCTTCAAACGAGTTTGTAAGCTCCTAAAAATTGCAAAACTTCAGACCTCCGCTTATCATCTACAATCCAACGATGCACTTGAACGAACCCACAGACCGCTAGTGGAGTATTTAGTAGCTATTGTATCCGAAAATCCAAAGGCTTGGGATCGATTCCTGAGAACCGCGGCTTTTGCGTATAATAGTATTCCACATGAAGGCATTAAGCTCACTCCAATGGACTGCCTGTTTTCATTTACAGCGGATATACCCTCAAATCTAAGAAGAGAGCCAAAGCCAATGTACAATCCCGAAAGTTACCACCACATTCTTAGGTATAAATTACAGAAAACCTACGCTATCGCCCCGAAAAATTTACTTAACGCTAAGGAAAAGTCAAAACTTCAGTACGATAAGCACTCACGACCAACCAGGTGATAAAGAATTATTAAACGATCAAGCTAAGAAACACAAGCTTTCCCAGATATGTGTTATGGAACTATGTTGAGTGATTGGCTTGGACGTAAATTCCAGACTGCTAGCATTAGCTGACAGATCACTCGACGGACAGCGTTGACTACAGAGCGGCACTCTAGTTCGCCTCAGCTATTGGCGGAGAGTGTGGGGAGGTTCCACGAAAAACCTGTCGCTGCCGTCTGCCATAATCAAAAAAAATTTTCGTGCCTATTAACTGAAAGCCGGCAGACTTTCGGTCCTGAAGGGACCCTTACGTCACTTACCCATATCCATCAACGAATGCGCAGATGGTTTGCCTTCTGTGCGTGCCCCAGCCACCCATCTGACTCTGAGGGCAGATGTTTTGAGAGTCCCTTGTTGACCTGGAAAGAGAGACTAGGCGGACCTAGGCGACCTTCATGCGAGAGGGCTCCGAAACCGTGATAGGAGAAATAAAAGTATTTAGAGCATAATTACGTTATAATAATTCATTGCCTTAAATATGTCTTAAAGTACAACATTCCTAGATATTAACACTTTCAAAGACGTAATATATTCCGCGTTTGTTGTGTGAATTCATTTCAATGATAAAAAAAATAATAATACTAGTACTAATAATAATATTGATATATGTATACATATATATATATATATGTACAAAGAAACAAATAACTTCTACGAAAAATTATTACTAGATAAAGCGCTCTTATAACAGCTAATTATTGTTTCAGAATAGATTACCTAATTAAATTTGAGGAATCAAACTGGAATCTAGATCGCTTAGAAATGAATTTAAGATTTATGCCATAAAGTTTGGAATCTAACGATAATGAAGAATTTCCTTTTTAAAAATTCGGCATGGAAATACGATTGCTTAGCGAATAAAATAGCAAGCATGCATTAATTCTAAACAATTCAATTTAACATACTGGAAAAACCCTCTTACTTGGTTAAGTTTTTTTTGTTGGTTGAACATTCTTGATAGAGGTATTAAAATTTGTCCAAATTAGAGTTACCTCATCTCTACTGGGGGAAAGTTCTCCAATGTCTCAAACATGTCTTGATGAATTTTAACTATTTTGTTCATCATGATTGTGCCATATTTTTGTATATCCAAAGCAATTCGCCTTAGCCGTAGCATTTCATCGTTGTTTAATACATTATAGTCCACAGAAAATTGAACAAATCTCGGAGTCTTATTTTCAGCGCTTTTACAAAGTAATACTCTACACGTTCCGACGTTGCAACCATAAAGTCTGGAACTATAAATCAAGCAAAGTGCTTCACTGGTACAAGTTTTCTCCGTATATATAAACTATCCAGTTAATATTGTTCAGATTTCTTTTTTCTGCAATAAGGTACAGTGGCTGCCACTAATTAGTATACCGTTGGTGTAATTGATACATTAGAATATCCTTGGGCACCTTTTGAATAAAGAAGAGTTGACTGTTCTTCCAGCCAAGTAATTTTTCCTGCCCGAAAATGTGGCGGATTTTGTGCGGGGTAGACGAAAATAAAGGCTGTGTTTACTAGCAGATGATTGCAGAAATTTAATTTTTGTTCATTCACTGATATACTTTTATTCATTTTTAAAATAAAGAAAAAAGTTTACTGGATATACGTATTTACATATCCATTTTCTTTATATAAATTACGTACAAAACAAACCTTTAAACGGATTTAAATTATTCTTGCAGAATCTATCGCTGTTCAAACATATTCAACAATTCTTCAATAACATAATAGTGCTAACTTCATAGTTTGATTTCTTAAATTCATACAAAATTCGCAAATAATTCATATTCCCAGTGAGATAGACGAGATTTAAGTAGATCTGTATTAAATCATTAAACGCCATATCTATCGAAA
Organism: Dioctria rufipes; assembly: GCA_963924295.1. NCBI lineage: Eukaryota > Metazoa > Arthropoda > Insecta > Diptera > Asilidae > Dioctria > Dioctria rufipes. Next base: position 191,515,933 of record OZ002740.1, on the reverse strand, counting down.
TATTTATTCGATTCGATTAATGAAACATATCCATTGCAAGGTACCACCCCATTGTAACTAGTGGGGCATCTTTCTGCAGATCTGCTGAATCAGCTCTTTATATTCATATTTGCAAGGAATGGTATTATTTTCTTGATATTCGGTATTCTAGGGCTATTATTATATCCTTGGGCACCTTTTGAATAAAGAAGAGTTGACTGTTCTTCTAGCCAAGTAATTTTTCCTGCCCGAAAATGTGGCGGATTTTGCGCGGGGTAGACGAAAATAAAGGCTGTGTTTACTAGCAGATGATTGCAGAAATTTAATTTTTGTTCATTCACTGATGTAGCTGCTCGATGGATCACAAATGACAGAGAAGATTGTCTTCTTCTTCTTTCCTTTTCTCATCAGCATGTCACCCCGACCTCCAGGAAACGCACTTCTCTCTGTCTGGGTGCATTCGAATATTCTGATTGACAGCCGCCGTCATAAACGCTGCAGTCTCTCGTGTAGCGTATTGCTATATGCAATACGCTACGACCATAACATATGGCTAGGTCCATATCTCATGGTAAAACCTTTCACTCCTGTTAATACTATTATTCAAATCGGCGGACGAAGAGTATTGAAGCTATTTCATGAGTAATGGCTAATTAAAAAAAAAATAGACAGAGAAAAGAGACTGTACTTCTCATACAACAATAGAAGGCACATCAACATGCACGGGAGATGCCAAATCTCGTTCATATACTCCAACTCAGGAAAAGATATCGACAAATAAAGTCAAGCATATTTCCGCAAAAATTTCCAATCAGAGATCTCCAAAGCTCACAAAGCCAGAGTAAAACCCCTAACCAATGCACCAGAAGCGACGACAGCAAACAAAGAACGCACGGCTTCTCAGACCATTCATTCAGAATCAAAAAATTCAAGTAAGTCAAAAACTAACCCTCCCCCACAGGCAAATAACAGGCAAAATTTACCAATACCACCACCACCACTTCCACCATCTTTAACCCATGTTGGACTAGATTCACGTACACGCCCCCGTAATTTGCAAGTAGTTTAGTTACTTTTCAATTCCTAGATAACCAGAATTAATAAAAAAAAGATCTGCCTGGCTTAAAATACAAATATTAATAAAAACAAGTAAAAAAGCTAGAATTGGTCTAAGACCAATTCTTAGGATACCCTAGATGAATGCCCGTATTAAATTTCGTATGGTCACCGATCTATTCAAGTATTGATTTTGAAGTTGTTTTTCGCATGTATTTCTAGAACGGTTTGTCGCACAGACAAAATGATTATAACCAATTTTATAGGATTTCGTATTCTGCAGAAGTTTTTAGTACCATAAAAATGTCTTGGACTGATCGTTTTCAAAGTATACGTAAAAAACCGAAATTTTTATATGGCAACACCAAGAAAGAGTTGCCCGATTTAGTCCATTTTTGACATTTTATTTGCTAATGTAGTAAAAACATCATGTGCGAAATTTCAGCTCTCTACGTCGACGCGTTCTCAGGCAGTGACCAAATATATAGCGGAAAACGAAATTTTTATATGGCAACCCCACGAAGGAGTTGCCCGATTTGGCTCATTTTCGAACTTAATTTTACTTTTTTTTTTAAAGTCTGTGTACAAAATTTCAGCTCTCTAAGTGTACGCGTTCTCAAGTTATCGTGCGCACAGACGGACGGACGGACGGACGGACGGACGGACATGCAAAAATCGAAATAACTTTTAATATTATGAATGGGTGTCCAATCCATTTTGCTATACCTTCATTATTTCTGTGTGTTACAAACGGAATGACAAACTCAGTTTACCCAATAGATTTCATTTAGGGTATAATATTCAGTAAACAGTCCAGAATAAAGCGATGCGAAGTACACTGTTGTGGTGTGCAAGATATTCGTCTGTTCATTATTTCGAGGTGTTACAAACGGAATGACAAACTTAGTATACCCCTATGATTTCATCTAGGGTATAAAAAGAGAGAAAGATATGTATGCATTGGCGTAGCCAGCGTTTTGTTGTGTGGGGGGGGGGCAGTAGGTGGTAGACTGACACAATATTGAAGAAGAATAATCTTCAAGCAAGTATTGTTTTTCAAAAATGTGTATAACTTTCTAAAACGTTAATCAGTGTTAAATCCAAGTTTCCTTACTTGAAGCTAACTATTTCATTGATTACTGTTGTTTTTTTCAACCTATGTATGCTTAAATTAAACAACAATAAGAATATTTCCTAAAAACAAGAATAAAATAAGAATAATTTACTAACATATAATTATATGGTTTTCTAAAAAAAGTTATTTCAAATTCATGGTTCTAATAAATTGTGAATGTATCCCAATAATAGCCCTGGAATTAGAAAATTATTTCTTCAACAAAGCTGGAATTGATCCAAGAGCAATTCTTATGATACCCCAGATGAATGCTCGTATGTATCTGTGCAAATCTGATTTTGAAGTAGTTTTTCGCATATATTTCTAAAACGGTTCGTCGGCCAGTAAAAATTATTGTCACCAATTTCATAGGATTTCATAATCTGAAGAACTTTTCAGTACAATAAAAAGATCTCTGACTGATCGTCTTCTGTACGTAAAAATCCTAAATTTTTATATGGCAACATCAAGACGGGGTTGTGGGATTTATCCTATTTTTGAAATTATACTCATCGTTTTTATGAAAATGCCGTGTACAAAATTTCAGCTCTCTACGTCGACTCGTTCTCAAGCGGTGTCCAAATATGTAGTGGAAAACCAAAGTTTTATATGGCAAGGAAATTCAACGAAGGAGTTGCCTGATTTATTCCATTTCCGAAATTAAAGCTCGTGTGCAAAATTTCAGCCTTCTAAGTAAATCCGTTCTGGAGCTATCATGAGTATGGGCAGACATGCAAAAATTAAAATAACTTTTAATATTATGCTTGGGTGTCCAATCCATTTAGATATACCTTCATTATTTCTGTGTGTTACAAACGGAATGACAAACTCAGTTTACCCAATAGATTTCATTTAGGGTATAATATTCAGTAAACAGTCCAGAATAAAGCGATGCGAAGTACACTGTTGTGGTGTGCAAGATATTCGTCTGTTAAGTGGTTGTTAGATACGCTTAAGTGGATGAAGATACGGCAACGAATAGATTTAAATGTACTTTTATTCATTTTTAAAATAAAGAAAAAAGTTTACTGGATATACATATCCATTTTCTTTATATAAATTACGTAAAAAAAAACTTTAAACGGATTTAAATTATTCTGGCAGAATCTATCGCTGTTCAAACTTATTCAACAATTCTTCAATAACATAATAGTGCTAACTTCACAGTTTGATTTCTTAAATTCATACAAAATTCGCAAATAATTCATATTCCCAGTGAGATAGACGAGATTTAAGTGGATCTGTATTAAATCATTAAACGCCATATCTATCGAAATATTTATTCGATTCGATTAATGAAACATATCCATTGCAAGATACCACCCCATTATAACTAGAGGGGCATCTTTCTGCAGATCTGCTGAATCAGCTCTTTATATTCATATTTGCAAGGAATGGTATTATTTTCTTGATATTCGGTATTCTAGGGCTATTATTCTTGGATCTCCTAATTGAAAATGCATGCACGTAGCACTCTGTCGGCTCAATTTATTTTCCGTTTCTAAATTTTCAAGCATAACTGCATTAAAATCTAAATCGACAGTGAAATCTTCTTGCACTTCAGCAGAGCTTGCTACTCGTCCTCCAACTCCAATAGGGCCTCCAATTTTTGCTAACAGCTTACCTAAAAAGAATAACTGTTTTGATAAAAGTAAAATTTTTAGAAGCATTTCAATCCATACCTTTCGATGGATCCACTTTTTTCCTCAGTTGCATTTATAGTTCCTACAACTCCGCTAAACATTATCGGTTTCACAAATTCATCTCGTTTCTTAGCAGCATTTTCAATTCCGTAAGAGATAGTAAAGCTCGAAATGACTGCTTCACAAAATTTATTGCCATAATCAGAGGCTCCCTTACTTGCTTCTACAATAATTTTTAGTGGAGATGCAAAGGACAGAGGATATTCAAATTTTGAATTCTTATATGGAAGATGATAGCCTGGAATGTTTTTGAGCAACCAACACAGTAAACAGCTGTCCCAGCTATTAGTAAACCTCCTCGATCAATACCCTGAACAGCCCTGTTATATTCAAAAGTATCCTCAATATTAATATTCAAATATAATCTACATATATACACATACCTAATCCTGGGAATTAATGGTCATTGGAATGAAAGATTTTGGCATGGGTTGACCATCAACAATCATTTTCCTTTAAAAATCAATGGCGGGAATGTTCACTATTTGTATTCATTGGGCACAATTGAATAGCTCAAAAGACTTTGGATCTCTTTTAAAAAAGATTTGTATAAAAGTCGAGATCCCAATCAGTAAAAGCCAGCCTTAAAATTTACTTTCGGTAATTCTTGTCACTTCAAAAAAAAAAATTCTTAATAAAATCTTACCAAGGTTTTCATTGACTTCCTCTAAGGCCTTTCTGTTTGCATGACTGGAACAGTATACCACGATTCCTGAACTGTTGGAAGACTCCCACTGGAAGATTTTGTTTTGTGTGTTGTACATCAACATTTTAACGCTGAGGTGATCAAAGATGCTTTCGATTTCTTTTGCAATTAATCGGAATGCAATTAGGCGAATTTGTTTGGAGGTGAATTTTTATGTGGCGTCTTTCCTCGTCTTCGTTTGTAACCATTTTCTTGGTGTTTTGAAGATTTCGGAAGGATGAGTTTAAAATCTGCGGATTTAGAAAAGTAGTTCCTCTTGGCACCTTCCTTGTTATAAAAACATTTCTTTTGGAACCATTGAATGGTTGAATTTTAAGAATATCCTTTTTCATTCCACTTACGTCTAATGATATTCGACTAGAATCTAGGAAGTCATTTTAACTTTCATTTGGATTCTCATTGCACGGCATCCATTCAATGTCGACATATTTAAATAAATTTTCTTTTTATATGATTCAATCTAAGCAGAAAAACAGTTAAATATGCATAAATTAAATTTAAATCTATGCTAATTAAGAGATTTTGCATTACCAACATTAAACTGTTCCGTTCCACTTTCCATGTCATTCGGCTTGTAAATTCAGTTTTCAATAGTTTATTCTAAGCGTTCTCCTGTATGTATACTGTGATAATGTTGTCAACAGAAATCCCCAAAGACCATGACGTAGCAACACAAAAAATTCCTTTCGAATCGGCCATAGCTTGTTATCTCTGTGTCATGGGCCAACCTACACATATTAATCACGATCATTCTGCTACACTTGTGCCCAGATGCATGTCATCAGAAAAATTTTGATCAACTTACAGTTATTGATATAAATAATAATTGTATTACAAATTCGTAGCATATAAAGAGAATTGAATTATTATGTTATCATATACATAGGTTAAGTCTACAATCGAGTTCTGGCAAAATAAAATTTTACACGGTCTCCAAATACATATTTCACATTAAAATTGCTAGTAAAATTTTGTCATATCTAAGAGCCAGATTTTGTGTAATGAATTTCTAGTTTTATTGGTAGTCTATTTTTACATGTAATTACCCGCCATCCCTATTCTAAGCAAATGGTCAATTTGCAAAAAGTAAACAAAGGTTTTGTGCGGAGCATCTGTGGTAAAAAATGTTGTTTTTCTACTTTATTTTGAAATAATTCACATAATTAATTTATATAAATCTCTGCTTCTAGTAACAAAAAAGATAATTTAGATAGTGCAGTTGCCTCAAACAGGATTTCCCTAGTTTATAATCCAATTTATATTTGCAGGCAATAACCGAACACTTATTTCTGTTTGTTTAATTGATATGAAGATTTTAATAGGCACTAGTGGCACTATAAAACTTTGCACTAAATAAAGTTCAAAGATAAATAGTTTTGAAAAGAATTGATTCGGTACTTGTGTTAAATTTCGCAAAAGAATTTTAAGTTGACTAAATCTGCTCACAAAACAAAATCACATTTGACAGTTCTGCACCCAGCTTTGACAAATCTTTCCTGCAGCATCTCACTTACTCTTATGTATAATCTCCTGCTCTTGACAAATTACGCTCTATACACAAATTTTAAACGATTCAACCATTCCTGTTTTCTCTATATTCTAAGATCTGGCTTATCACCATTCCTGTTTGCTATATATTCGAAGGAGTGAGCTATTACTGCACGGCTGTAGCCGGCCCGTTAAGGCCTCTTAATTTCCAGTTTTTATGACATCGCTTTCTGGTTTGACGAATAAAGACATAAAATGTGATATCGCAGATTTACATGCAACGAAACAGAGCGGCAAATTGATTAATTTTCATAAATAAATGATAATGACAAGTGGCGGAATTTTCAGAGTGAGTTACTCTTATGTAATACCGCGCTTTTGTGAAAGAACTTTTTTCTGAGATATTGAAAGAGGTCACCAAAGTTTGTTCCAAAGTTGTTACTGTATAATCCTATGTTATTTGAACAGAAAGTGCTTCTGTTTACACGCTTTGCTCTAAAGAGGGTGGGTATTATCAGTATTGGGAGATCGTGGGAATTCCATATTCTGGCAATTTCTGCCATTAAGATATTGAAAAGTAGTAAATTAATATGTAGTAGCACTGATTACTTTGCGCCTAGTTGCTAATGTACTTTTATAGATATCTCTCCTATATCAATAAAAATTAATTAGTTTTCGAAAGTTATGTGAACTGAACTATTTCTTTTAGTGCATTTCTTATGCTTTTGGTACCTAGTATAAAAATGGTCGGAATTCGCATAATATAATAATTTGTGGGAAAAGTCGCTATTAATTCCCATTTTCGGGACAATTTTACCCGCAACAATCTCCCAACGCTATTGTAACTCATTCTCTGATGGGCTTGGGAAAAATGAGAATTTTATTTGACTGATAGACATTTAAAATCTCCTTTCAGCACATTGGCCAAAACGACATTTGTCTTTTTCTTAAAAAATTGAGGTAGATTAGATATACGAAAAATTCATTGTTATGAAAATTTGAAAGGATTTTGAAGTTATTCAAAATTTTGCAAATAATTGAATAAAATCAATTATGCTTGTATTTATATCTTACTACATGAAAGAAGAATGAATGAAAGAAAAAATTGCGAATTATTAGTAATAATTGCTTCGTATTTCTGTGGGGGGGGGGCACCGAGCATACACGGGCCTCTCGGGGGGGGGGGGGGCATTTACCACCCGTGCCCCTACCTCGCACACATACATATATAGATTCGGGTCAGCAAATAAAATTGTAAAAATAAGTACACACACATATTACTGTAAATGCATAAAAAATTAAAATTATAATGAAAAACTGTATACATATACATATATTACTGTAAATGCATAAAAAACAAAAAAAAAATTATAATGAAAGAATGTATATATATACATATATTTTTGTAAATGCATAAAAAATTAAAGTTGTTTGAAAACACATGTATATACACATATATTACTGTGTGGAAATGCATAAAAAATTAAAATTATAATGAAAAATATGTACACACACACATATTACTATAAATGCATAAAAAATAAAATTGTAATGAAAAATACACACACATATTTCTGTAAATGCATAAAAAATTAAAATTATAATGAAAACATACATATGTATACACACATAGATTACTGTAAATGCATAAAAGAAAATTAATATGAAAAATATGTATAAACAGATATAATACTATAAAAGCAGAATTAAAATTGTAAAAATAAAAAAAAATATGTCTAAACACATATAATATTCGAAAGCCATAAAAAGTTAAATTGTAAAAAGACAAAATTGGTATATACAGAAAAATTATTCAAACAAAAAAAAAACATATTTATACCTGCATAAGAGAAAAACTTTTTTTACTGTAGCTAATTAAACTTAAACGAAAAGAAATTATTAAAATAGACTAGAAATAATTCATGATATTGTACATATAGATAAGAGCTTCATCAACCTAACTAAGTAATTGTCTCGGCGTTCGGCATTATGTATATATATACAGGGTGATTCAGAACAAGATTCCTTCCAGTATACCACGCGATTCACAAGATACCTTCCCGTATACCACGCGATTCCTTGAGGTAAGCTGAACCCTGATGGGACTAAATGAGTATAACTTTTGAACCACACTATAGATTTTTGTTATTGTTGGCTTATTAAATAGCCTAGAATAGTACCTGTGGAGAAGTGTATTACTCTGCATTTTTTTAAGTAAGCATTTGTAAATTATTCTCAAATATTTCCAGAAAATTTAGTAGTAAAATTAGTATTATGAACCTTGCATACTAACAAACAAATACTCAGGGATTTTGCAAAACTAGTGGGTAAGCCCAACATGCAGAAGATACATAGATGTAAAAGTAGGAGTATAAAAACCAAACCTAATTACTCCTTGAACTGCTAGTAGGGACGAATCCTCCTCATGGATTCCGGAAGTGAGTTCCAAAGGCAGAATCCCTGCCCAAATATGTCAATGGACCCAAATCGAGTCCAAATCGTCTGAATGACCAGTCTAGAATTATGGAAATTGTGAGCATTTGGCTAATTTACGCGGGTACCTACATAGGTTGAATTTAATTTAGCCGAAATTAGCTGCATTGCATGTACATATATTACATATATTGTATATATGTATATATATTTACGGAAAGTGGAAAGCAAACATTCGCCTGTATGCAGACGTAACGTATTATTTAGTTTCATTTGCCTAATTGTTTTGTGTAAATATATTTTTTTAGCCAAAGTATTGTGCTGTGTGCGGGATAGTTCTATCTTCTGTCTATGCTATATTTCAGTCACTCTAGCTACCCTACCCTATGATATCTTATTCTTATCATATTGCATGAAACTATAATTACCCATGTACGTATACATATGTGCGCTAATGTAAGCTGTCAGTCGAAAATTGATTTAGAATTTATAAACTAGCAATATGGGGCAAATATGGAACGAGAGTATTGTGGTTACTGGTATTTGGTACTGTCACAGCTATCCTGAAAAAGTTGGAATGGATACAGATTGGGACAGATTATACCTGTTTCGAAGTAGCAGGTCGTTCCAATTATACCTATCTCTATTAACAATAAATAAAAAACAAAAAGCTACTTTGGGTTTTGTCTTCATCTTCGGAAGTCTCAGGTATATTTTTTCAAAGCCAATTCAGATTTTTCTCTTTAGTCTGGTACAAAAGTTATGTTTAATGGAATTGAAATCTTTATTTTCCGAATAAAAAACTCTTAAGTTCACTTTTATTTAAATTATATGATTGGATAGTGAACTGTTTGGTTTTTATGATAACAATGGCGTGTCTATATAAAATTTTGATTTCTGCACATTTTTTCCAAACGTGCTACAAATGAGCAAAAGGAAGGGCTCATCGATTATCTAGAAAATAATTTAGATTTTGCCCATGAAGATAAGATCTCCTATTCGCGTTTGTATGATAGTCTAATGTACACGAAAAATTAATCATTTCAGTTTTAGTTTCGAATCTAGTAATGACGCCCAATTAATAAAGGAAAAATGGAATAACCTCACTGTTGTGTTAAATTCAATGGGAGGGGCGGTGAAGACATCTCAGCAATGGAAGAGATATTGGCTGGATTTAAAGCAAGTATTTAAAAATATTTTACATCATATATTAAAAAATTAAAATGCATTTATGCAAAGCAGATTTGCTTAAGGCCTACATGCAAGAGAAAACTGCAATGATTTCCTGTATATTTATTTAGGTAACATATTATTTCTTATTTTATATATGTACATATATATAATCAGTATATTGTAATATATTTGCTTAATTCTCATCAACTTTGAGATATTTAACATCATACTCACACTAGTATATATGTACATTGCATTTTCACTATTACTCTCATTGCTATATTTTGTAATTTTTGATTGATTCATTCCCTAAATCAATTATTGTTGGCAGGCACTCGCAATGTGGTTTAACAACATTGTACACTTAAATTACCATTTCCGTGGTTAATTTTTTTCTAATTCTGTTCAAATTTCCTATTTTTCGCTACATAGTCAAGATGTTGTCAAACTTTTAATTATTGTCTTTCACTGTTCCTAATATTTTCTATTCTATTCTGTTTTATAATTATAACTAATATTCAATCATAATCTCTCTATTAATTTCTGTTACAGCTGCTAGATACATGTCAGAAAGCAGCATTTAAAACATCTTTTAATACTCATACCATCAAACACCCTAGATGATGAAATCTCAAGTGAGGCATGCCGTTTGTAATACATAGAAATAATACTGCTCCAATGCAATTATATTTTAATTATTTATTTGTTATTTTTGTAACTTAATGCAATTTAACATTTTGCGAAACAAATATATTTCATGTATTGACTTATTTTTACTCATGTAGGAAAAACCTTAAGGCCAAATATCGGGAAATTAAAAAAAAGGGAGCAAAGTGGTGTAAATGGCCTCACAGCAGAGGATGACCTTTCGGCTTTGGAGCAGAGGATTTTAACCCTGCTCACTGTAGATGCTGTAGAAGGAGATCAAATGACTGTGGAAGGGGGGTTCTGTGTACCCTTTGATATGCATTCATCTCCGTATAGGGAATCTTCTCCCGTTTTTCTGTTTGAAGACACAGAAAATCAGCCACCCAGAGCAGCAACACCGCCTCAAGGCTCAACAGCACAGCCGATGACGCTCCGAATAAGCTCTCGCCCTTTGACACCACAAGCAGGCTCTTCACGTCGTCAGAGAAGGGCACCCTATTCAAGAGCGGCAAGGAGTAAGATATTTACCTCTCAAAATTTATACAAAAATATACATATTGCTAAAACTTTTAGGTGCCGATAGCTGTAATCAATTGGAAACTATTGAGGAGGCAAAAGTGGAGGCCTTAAAAGGGGTAGCTGCCGCTCTGAGGAGCATTGCAGATGCTCTAGCAGCAATGCCTTTGACGAATTAACAACAGTAGAAAATTCAACAACAATACAACAATATCACTCTCAGCAACCCCATCAATTCAAAAGTGTCAACTTCATTTTTGTATCTAATGGTTGTTGTCGAACGGAATTTACCATTTCTTAGTTTGCGTCTTATGTATTATTGGATTCTTGTCGCTGCTATTTTTAAGTATGTATGAATGGGTAAATAATATTGTCATTATTTTAGATTTAAAATAATTCTAATCAATCAATATTCTTGGCTCAGGATTTACCCATGTATGGATTTTCAGGACACTGTCAAATTACTGTGAATGTTTCACTATCCCAATGTAGTGTGTCAATGCGGTATCATTTTAAGGACATCACAACATGAAATTTATGTTATATGAGTGAGCTAGCACCGTCCTTTCGATGTTCCAGGAATCAACTGATACTAATTGATATTATTTACTTTCATTCAGGATTATGCTATGTTTGTTTGTATATCGTGTTTACACAATTTACTGTCATATATCATCATCAGTTCAGGAGGGTGATTATGTGCTGTTTGTCGTTCTATTTAGTCGTGAATTTTGACATATTTTGTCGATTTTTTTCTTCAACACAGTTCATTTTGTGTCTTCACTATTATCTACCATGAAATGAACTATAATGAATTTTCGATGAACAAACGTCAAAAAACACGACTAAATAATCGAAAAAGTAGTCAACTGCTCCCAGAGGTTGTGACAAAAATTTTACACTGGTAAATAAAAACTCTACGCCTAATTAGAGCATTACAAGTGCTTAAATTCGAAATATTATTTTGAATTTGTAATGTGAGGTGACATTTTGAGTTCATTCTAAGTCATGCAAAGGTTGCTGACCTGAATAAAAACAGGAAAAAATCAGTAGAAAAGTTCATTTTATTTAGTCGATTATTTTGACATTCAAGATCGACAAAATCCACAGAATAACCCTACAGTTTCATGTTCAGGACACCTCACCATGATAGAAATTTGTATTAAGTGGATTCTTCCCAAGTTCAAAACAATATTAAATAGTCAATATTAATTTAGGTACGGGCATTAACGGAACTAGCGGCAGAGTTGAGGAGCCACCCCGGCAATAACAGAAGTACCTAAAACTGATACATAGTGTATGAATGTATGCACAAAATATTTATTCAAATAAAAAATTTATTTTTATCATTCAAGTAATCCTATTTATTTATAAATACTACATTATGTAATTTGAATCGATTCAATTTGAACTGACTTCTTATGACGTTAAAGACTATGCGATTCAGTGGAGGTTGTGTAATATATTGGCTCATCAATCTGAGATCAAATCCATCCGTCGGTTATCAATGGTCAAGGAGTTCTGCCGGCAATAGATTCCTACAAAAAATAATATATAATAATAGTAATATATAAAAATCATAATATATATACATACTGTTTACTATAGTTTACTACAGTTTGCCTGGCTGCTCTTCCTGCTTGAAGAATTTGCGAGGAAGGTAATTCATTTGGTGAAAATTGTATCGAATCTACACGCATGTCTCTGCTGTCCTCAAATTCGCTTAAATCAATTGGGAAATTGTTCTTGACAAGGGCGTTGTGTAATCTTTCGCAAACGTTAATTATTTTGCCACTTTTATGGGGTGAATACCGCAGCTTCACGTCATCTGAAAGGCATATAAACCGCGCCTTTCAATTTCCATTCAGCCTTTCAATTACAGATCTAGTTTTCCGATGAGCTGCATTGTACCGATCTTCAGATGGAGTAGCAGCAGCTAATATGGGAGTAAGGAGCCACGGTGTGAGCGGATATCCGCTGTCACCTATTTTGTTATATGCAAATTTATTTATTATTTATATACACATTCATTAAAATAGTGGTTCAATTGTTTGAATCTATATATATATATTTACCAAGAATGTAAGAGTTCCCATCGCCTCCATTATAATTCCGTTCCAAATACGTGCTAACGTATGAACTTTTAAAAATAAATGCATCATGTGATGATCCACCAAATGTAGCATTTATGTTCAAAATTTTTTGATCAGAATCGGAAACCTGAAATATATGTATGTATAATCATTTAAAGAATAGAAAATTTTCTTTTTGGACAATTTGAACATTTTTCGAAAAGTATCCATGCCTATTTAGATACACTTTTTCGACAGCTTTTCCAGGATTTAGCATTCTTATGTGTGTGCAATCAATAGCACCAATGGAAAATTATATTTCTCAAAAAACCTGTAAGATTTTGAAAGAAAATTTTTTTATTCTTCTGTAGTTTATTAACAACTGACATATTGTGAATTTTTTAATATTGTTTCCAAAATATCTCAGTTGATAAGGCCAATATCGGCAATATAAGAGTTAAGTAATTTTTTGGTATCCAGAATACGTTGACTATCGCCGATGACAAGATTCGAACCAACGATCAATGGATGCATGAGTAAGTGTTTACCACTAGACCACTAAAGGCTTCTTTAATAATACGATTTTCAAAATGCATAAAACTGTGCTGCAATTTACTCAAAATATGAGCAATACACAACCTCAGTTTCTTATATTAAGCAGAATACTTTGAACTTTGAAAACAACTATTATTAAAATATTATTTCAGATTATCGGAATTGGTGTCTGTAGTGCTAAATTTAATATTTCTTTACTTACTTTATTTTGCTCGCACGAATTTCCTCAGTGGTCTGCGGAAACTTAATGTACTCATTCAAAAGCTCTTTTTCAATTACATCCACGACCTTTGTAATAAAGCGGCTTGCAGATGACTGCGACATATTTGATAAAAAACCCTGCCCCTACGTTCTTTGATAAGATCCTTGAAAAGTTGGTTAGTTATTAATATTTTAAAAATAATGGAACATGAATATTTACCTGTAGCGAGGAATCTCAAAACCTAAAAGTATTTATGAATGCCCAAAATATGTGTGGATCTTTCTCCCACTTCAAGGCGGCTGGATATTTTTAAAAAAATGCTGTGCGCCAGAAATTTTGGTAAGAGGTACATTTCTATAAATCTTCTATCACTAATATCGAAGGGATCGTAGCGATCCCTTAAATACCGTCTTTCTTGCCCGAGCTCAATGTTTTCCAATTGCCGTAACTCATCCAGCATAAAATGGCGATACATTGTAATGTTTTCTTTCACTTCGTTTTATTAAAATTTGATATTTTTACACTTATACACAAAGGTTTTAATAACAAATGTCACGGTCTACAGAATACAAGGTCTGTCCACTAAGAAATAATAAAATTTCTAAGACAAGAAATTTACAAATTTTTCAACGCCAGAAGGAAATGAAAACGGCAAGAAAATATTAAAATGTGAGAATTACACAAACTACAAGGACACATTGAATTAATTATTCTCTTCATGGGTAAAATTTTTATTTCGATGGAATTTATGTAAGAGAAGAAGAAGAATTACCGAAAGAAAAGGACAGATGTACATCTTGAAAATGTTTGTTGCTACCTACATGTACTTTTTTCGCAGGTAAAATGTGAGGAAACGATATTTATAAAACCATTTACAGGTTCCTGTACCTGTAATAAAATGTTGGGGTAAAATGTGAAAAGGAACGATTTTATGATTTTATAACCTACTAAGAGATGTTAATGCAGACGCTGATTTTGTTATATTATATTTCTAAATTCTGACGAAAATAATTGAATATTTGAATAAGAAAGATTAATTGAAATACGAGCTTATTATATAGTATATTTATTTTACAGTTTTTATTATTTGTCTTAACATTTACAACCAAATCTTTGTTGTTCAAATATCTTATTTTAAACAATAATCTACATTTAAAGAACAATTTTTTTACTATATCAGCCTACTGGTAACTTCAAATGCGTATGAAAATTATTTTTTCTACGGGGTAGTTTAGACGATGAGCGGAGATAGGGGAGGGCGCGCACAGAACAGCGACTGAGCATCGAGCACGATCATGAAGTTTTTATCAATTTCTCTTTCACTTGTTTTCTATTCATACGGGGGAGTTTAGAAAAACTGTTATTTTCAGCAATTCCTCTTTCACTTGTTTTTGCATTCGGGGGAGTTCAGGAAATTTTTTTAACATCAGCTGATCATTCAATGATGTCGTTGAAAAATATTGTTCATTTATTGAAGCGTGGACCATTGATGTGAAAATGTTATGTGTGATTGTTGTGTTTTGTGGTTTTAATTCCGGATTTTAATTTGTGAAAGCTTAGACCATTGACAGTGAAAATATTGTTTGATTTTCTTGTTTTAAAATTCAGATTTTTTTTTTAAAGTATTGTGTAAAAAAAATATAATGAACGTAAGATGTTATCGCCAATTAGTAGAAAAACTGTTGTTGTATTATCAAGCCTTTGAAAACTTTTATAACACTAAACACAAAGGCTACATAAAAATAGGCAAGAGAGAGAAATCCCTTGAAGTAATTTGCAGAGTGCTGCAAAAAAGCAATAGCGCAATTACGGTGCACCACATACGCAATAAAATACAACTCGTATTCATGTCTGAAATTGAAATAATATTTTTATAATTAGAGATTTGAATGCTATTATTATATGTTAATAAACATACTTTTCAAATTGCACAAGAAATTTACTAAAAATATTACCAGTCCAAATAATTTTCAGTTAACGTGAACGCCACCCAGAGAAGAATGTCAAAGACGACGAAATAAGCGATTAAAGAACTGCTCTTGTTTTCGTGCGCGCCGTGCAAAAACTATACCGTGTTAACGCACAGGAAGTTTTTCCCTTCTTGAACAAAAGAGATCACGCGATCACGCGACGCAAAAACTACACCGTCTAAACCAGCCCTAAAAATAGGTCCGTGGAATTTAACTTAATAAATACTATTTCCAGTTTTCTTATTTTGTTTAAAAATTCTTTCTTTTGGTTTTTTTAATCCTCCTTCAGAAATTTCATCAACCCATGCATGTCGTCTTCCATTGTTGTGTTTTGGATCTTTAGTTTTTTTATTAAAAAGCCTGCTAGGTATTCTAGATAGACAATCTTCTGATAAATCTGGAGAAATACTTTCATTAAAGTCTTGGGAAAACAATTGTGTAGCAAATTTGACTTTTTGGCGAGCAGCTTCTTTCACAAAAAGACAAACAAAAACAACTTAAACGTGAAGTCTACAGTGTGGAGATAGAGTAGATGATTAACCTAATGTATGTATATAAAATAAACACTATAGTGGAAAGGATGAATTACAAATGATGAAAATAACAAATATACAATTTATAGACAATAACATAAGTACCATTGTTGTCAATATCGAAAAAATGTGCTAGAAAATATTGGTCAACGAAAATGACAGAAACTTCCAAAAGATTTTCTGCAGAAATCTAATGCAACATCTATCGCTTACAACAGTAACATATGGCACATGCCGCACTGTTTCATCACAAAGTAGTATACAAGTCTGTCATGCCAGATCTTCTTAGGAAAACATGTTAGCGGTTGCCCGTCAAATTGCATACTTCCTTAAGGCAACTAATCCCCGCTTGTCCGTACTGTAAAAACGAAAAGTTGACTGCAACAGTGCAAAGAGCTACGACGACGCCTTAACCAACTTAGGACCACAAGGACTCCAAGAGAACTCCTCACATATGGTAAGGAAGACACGAACATACTACTGAACGCACTGAGAACCTACCTACGGGATGAAAACAACGACACTAGACTCTAACTGCAGACATACGGACAAATGCACCACCTACTGAAATACACCGGCCCCTGGTGCGTTACCTCTTGTCGGCTTCTTTCCATTAAAATAAAAGGTGTTAGAAGATGGCCAAAGGCAATCCTTTTGGATATGTGTTGTGTCTGCATTTAGATGGAAAACACGAGCACACTTGGAGAGGTTATATTTCACAAGTTACGCTGCAGATTAGTATTGTAATACCAAGATGAATGAAAATGTAGCCCAGCTTCCGAGCAGAAGACTCGTTTGTGTGTTGTAACCTAGGTGACCTTCAACAATTCACAAACAAAAATCGCATTTTTGCCTCACCTATTTTCAATTAAATTATGTAATTTGGTTACTCACTCCAAAAAATTATAAACCTAGAACCAATTTTCTCGATTAATTTAGCGCAGGCAGACTAATGAAAATTTACTGTTTGCCGCACAGTGCTCAATGCCAAAGAAAATGCACAAAATTTTAATCACTTCTTCACCACTAGCGCTAGAAAATTTATATGATACTACTGCTTTGCAAATCAACTCTAAAATAAATTGCTATCTAATAACTGCAGCCAGCGGTCAGTGTCTCCTAAATTTTTCATGGGAATTAATGCACAAGAACCTACCTGTACTATGTATATATATATCTGCATCATTGATCGGTGATAAAGCAGCATCACTCTATATGTACATTAGCAGCAATAGAGAGTATCAGAATACCATGAATATTCCGGTGATACAAACTGGGTCGTTACAATGTATATTTTAAAATTAACGCAGAATCTTCATTGGTTATCTTTGTTTTGCATATTATGAAATCATCATAAGATTAGGAATTCGGTACTATGAAATGACCATAAGATTTCATTATTATGAATAAGTTATGTAAAAATTAATATATTAACACATTTTTTTTTTCTTTATAAGATATTGATTATATTATATGATTGCTGATTAATTTCACTAATATTTTTATTTCTCACAATGCATATTAAATCAAGAGCCTTTGGAAATTTGGCTTAACATTTCTATCGCAATTAGTTTTAAACCAATACTTGCTCTACGAAAATATTGTGACTGAAAATAATTGACTGTAATTTTTCTTTTTTAAAAATTATTTAATTTTCTCTAAAATAATAAATGAATGTTCCTTAGCAGAAATTTTTAAAAGTTATCTAGTAAATATACTTTGGCTTTATCGTGTAATAGGAAAAAATTTAAGTGAAAAAATTGTGGTTCTTCAATTGTCACAAATAATTGTTTTATTCTATCTCAAAGGAGATGGGATGAAATAATCCATAATCAATAACTTTTTAAATTTATCTTAGTATAACATTTGAAATAAAAGAAAAAGAATTATATTTTCAACATTAATCATTTTTCCAGTACTAGTATCCAAAAGAAAAACACAGCATACACGATGCAGCAGACACGGTTGATTATCTTCGAGATTTCCTTCCAGGGATGCTTTTGCGTGCTGAGATAATCTGCAGACTAAGCACATTGTTTTATTTATTAATTTTCGGTAATAAAATTATTTTATTTTTTTAATTTAAATAATATTATTTAAAAAAGAAAATGAGCAGAAAAGATCCTCATGTACCGTCATCAATGGTAATTAGAAAAAAGCAGACAGTATTCATATCCTGATGAACGTTCTTTGACATCTTTATACCATAGGAAGTAGCTAAGTCTTACAAAACAAGTTCAGATACATATATGTATTAGCAACAAATATAGTCAAACCCAGCAATATTTGATTTTTTGTTATGAATGTGTTACAGCATTCTTCACTTTTGATGAACTTTGATGACAATCCCAACTGTAATTTTAAAGTAAAACACATATCCCAAGAAAAGTTTATAAAATCGTTGTACTAAATTTATTTATTGATTTCTAAATCAGACTTAAGCTTGTGAAAAGTTTTCAGATGATATAAAGCCAGTTTTAGCGACATCGTAGATGAATGTATATAGTCAACACCTACATATTTTCAAAGGTATAATTTTTGCAAGGCAATCTACTTCCCCCTTTTATACTCTAGATGAAATCTAAAGCGTGTACTAAGTTTGTCTTTCCGTTTGTAACACATAAAAATAATGATGGTAGAGCAAAGTGGATTAGACACCCATTAATAAAATTAAAAGTTCTTTTCATTTTTGCATGTCCGTCCGTCGGTGGATACGTCCGTCCTTGCGACTGTCCTTGCGATAACTCAAGGAGAGCTTGTATAATTAGAGCGCTCAAATTTTGCACACGGGCTTTTAAAAGAAAAACTCTTTGAGGAGAGAACTAAAGGAGACGACATCCCATAGTAAGTATTTGTATGGCAGCGTAGCCAAAAATGTTCGCCATCTTGATTTTGGCAGGGTGTTTGACTGCCACTTTTTTGTAAACAAAAAGCCGCGAAGTGTGTTTGGCGCAGAGACGTAGTTACAAAATGGAAAATTTACTTTTTATAGGAAATGGTTAGTTAGCCTATTGGACTAAGTGATAGTAATATAAAAAGGAGTTATATATGCTCGAAGATTTAGATACAGCAAGCTGTGTTGAGGAAAATGCTTTTAAAAAACTTTTGTGATAAATTCGGCAAATCCCACTGACATGCATATATAAGTAAATTCGCAAATAATTTAAATATATCGTCAGTGAGAGCATACTTGCTGAAATCAAAACTGGTGCCTCATGAAACAAGAGATCAGTCAGTCCATTTATATGCATGTCAGTGGGTGGTGCGGAAGATTGTGCGGAGTTTCTAAGAACTGTGTTTGAATTCTAGCGCCATTAATTAGTTGTGATATTTAAGGCATCAACAATTTTTAACGCCGCCTCTGGAACCTCGACAAAACAACAAGAAGAACGATAGTTGCTACGCTTTTTTCATCACATGTCGCCTCCTTTCGTTTCCTCCTCGAAGGTAAAACTATAGTCATGTTCGACATGCGATAAATCGGGTAACTCCTTCGTAGAGTAGCCATAAGAAAATTTCGTTTTTCACTATATATTTTGACACTACCTGAGTACGCATCAACGTAGAGAGCTGAAATCTTGTACCTAGAGATTTTATGAAAATAATAAATACAATTTCAACACGTAAAAAATCTAGAATTTGTCTAAGACCATTTCTTATGATACCCTAGATGAATGCCCGTAATAAATTTCGTATTGTCACCGATCTATGCAAGTTCCGATAAAATTGAATATAATTATTTTTTCTGTCCGACAAACAGTTATAGAAGTATATGCGAAAAACCATTACAAAATCAAACTTTCACAGAAATGACATACGAGTATTCATCTAGAGGGTATTATAAGAATTGGTGGTATTAGACCAATTCTAGCTTTTTACTTGTTACAAAAAAGCTGTGTACAAATTTTCAGCTCCAGTGGCGATGAAATATAAATAAGGTTTACTGAAAAGACTTCGTGGATTTTAGTTTTATATTATGCATCTTTCGATCTACCTCTAAATGTTATGGATATAGAGGATGAGGTGAGGAGGTTACAAATGATTCAGATAAGTATTAAGTAAAATTAGGAAAAACAAGTAAAAAAGATAGAATTGGTCGAAAATCAATTCTTATGATACTCTAGATGAATGCCCGTAAGTAATTTCGTATGGTAATGTCTCTATGCATGTTTGATTGTTGAAATGCTTCTTCACATATATTTCTAGAACAGTTCGTCGGACAGTAAAAATCGTTATGACCGCTTTCATAGGATTTCGTATTTTGAAGAGCTAACAACGTCTAGGACTCATCGTTTTCACAGTACACATAAAATACCCAAATTTGTATATGGCAGCACCTATAAGTGGTTGCCCGATTTAACCCAATTTTAAAATTATATTTTCTTTTTCTATGAAAACACTGTGTATAAAATTTCAACTTTCTACGTTGGCGCCTTCTCAGGCAGTATCCAAATATATAGTGAAAAATAAAATTTTTGTATGTCAGCCCTACGAAGGAGTTATCCGCTTTGTCCCATTTTCGAGCTTGGCTTTACTTTTTCTCTTAAAAGCCCGTGTGCAAAATTTGAGCTCCATTTGTGTACGCGTTCTTGAGTTATCGAAAGACAGACAGGCGGACGGACTGACGGACGGACGGGCATGCAAAAATCAAAATAACTTTTAATAATATGCGTGGGTGGTCAACCCATTTTGCGCTGCCATCATTATTTCTATGCGTTACAAATGATATGACAAACTTAGTATACTCTTTAGATTTCATTTACGGTATAAAAATGAAGCAAAACGGAATAGAAATGGCCGAAATCGAAGTCAGAATCTCTGCAAAATTTAAGGAATATCCCCCATTTTCTAAAGCATCTAAACTGTATATACCGGTACATAGTCCAGTCTCTCCTATACTAAACAAATGATTGTATTTTTGTACTAAATAAATGATTTATTTAGTATTATAGAATCATTGAAATCGATTAAGAAATGCCCGAGATATGAACGAAAACTCATTACAACTTCTCGACCACAATCGTATAATATCGACTATTTCTAATTCCCGCTATAAATTGGTGCCTGTATCAATTGTTATGAAACTTTAAATATCAATATACTATCTATTGAAAATATCTCCAGACGATTTTGGATTCGAAATTCAAATTTGAAAATAGGGTTAATGATGGTTAAAGTTGTACATACTCGCATGGTTATAACTATATTTATAACGATTCGATTTTAAATAATAGGATTTTTATGAATGCCCTATTTGTTGATCAACCGTATTTGTATTATCATTTTACGACATTGGTTATGGAGATGAAAGGGGAGATAAAGCTCCCCTTTTCTTTTTTATGTACTCGAGTTGAATTTTTGAGATATCCTTTCTCATATAACGCCATTTAAAGGCGTAGGAGGTCCTTTGAGGTGTTTTTGGGAAGCGTATCAGCGGGACTATTATCAGTAAAAATTAAAAAAAAAAAACATTTCTCTAATGTCTTCAGATACCGTTGTTATTATTGAAGGTGGGTGAAATTATACTTAGAAATTATAATGAGTTTATGATTTGATGTAATGTTTTTTCTAGATTTTGAAAAGAACCCCAAATTGATTTTCGAAAAGAGTAAGGGTTGCTGGTTTGATATTTACGAATCTGAAGCCCTTCCTCGGCCTGTTCTTGTGGGTGAGTGGGGAAATCAAACGTTGAAGAGGAGGAGTGTGGTGCACTAAATCATTTGCGGTATACCAAATAAAATATCTCTTCGAGGTATATCGGTTGGTGCTTTAATATCTTTTCAGAGCGGTATCGGATCGTCTTGTTGGTGTGTTCAATTCACATCTAACCTCATAGTTAACACAAAATGTCCGTTATTGAAAACTTGCTTACTCAAAATATAAGTAATAGTGTATCAAAGCATGAAACTTGTTAAAATCACATTTCAACATCACCGAAAAAAAATGGCTGTGAGTTACTTAATAATAGTATTTCAAGTTCATACATCTGATTTAATTTGTTGCAATATTGACATCCCTCTAGCGTGGGGAGGGGAACTTGGATAAAAAAATCTGATTTCGGATTAACCTTTTGCATGTAAGGTGATTAATTATATATAAAAAAAAAAAAAAAAACTAGAGTGGGGGTTGCTACCTTAAACCACTCAAACACTTAATATAATATGTGTGGTACTAAACTAAAGCCCACGCTCAGGTATATATCAAATGGTGTTTTTTTTTCAATCCGTTATACTTCGTAGAATATTTTTTCACCCTCAAAAACTACAGAAAACTCACATCTTAGTAACGACAGCTATGGAATTTGATATTTATTTATGAAGGCTATTATTTTCCCGCATATTGCTTACTAATTAAGACGAAGCAGCAATACCTTCCATGCAAAAGTTTCTAAAAAAATAGAAGTGGGTTGATAAAACTGATTACGTGCTGTATCGCTGGTCCGAAATTGTTCAGAAAATTAAACAACTTCAAAAAATTCAATCGAAAAGAGATATTTTTGAGGTCAAGAAATTTACAAAATATTCTTTTATATAACTATAATGTTTACTGTTTCAAGCTCACAAACAATTATAAACGATTCTACTTTAATAATCTGTAGTACTATACTTCCAATTATTGCAATCCAAATAATCTACTACGTTGACTTCAGTGTCTGAGATAAGACTAGACTCGCCTATTGGCAGTTGTTACTTCAATTATCGCTAGTACTATACTTCCAATTCTCGCAATCCAAATAGTGTACTACGTTCACTTCACTCTCTGAGATGAAACCCGCTTCCTGGCGATAACGAGGGCCATGTTTATACTCTACAAATTTTCCTAGTACCGTAAATTGTTTATGACCGTACTTTATAGATGTTTTTTGCCCTTTTCTGTGATATGTACGATACTTGTCATGAGCCTACAGCAGGCTCATTGCCTATTAGCAAAGAATAAATAACTAAAAAAAGGGAAACAGAAGAGTGTTCCGATTGTTTTCTATTTAAATATACACGGCGAGAAAAGGAAGGAAAAAGAGATAACAAATTAAAAAAAATATCAAACCCTCTTTGAACATTTTACGAATAAGACAAAAAATGTGAAAGCGAAAAATTACATGCAACGAAACGGAATGGCAAATTATTTATTTTCCTAAACAAGAGAAAATGGGCGGAGTTTTCCGATTTTACGCTTATAAAATGCTCCCACGCTTTTGTAAAAACAGGTTTTTCTGAAATTTTAAGACAATTGTCGAATTTTTTTCGCTGGAATTCTAATGTTTGTTGGTGTAATCCCATGATATTTGAACAGCACGTTTTTCATTGCGAGAACTCATGCTGGGTTCTCTGATATTTTCGGGAAAAATGAGAATTTCATTTGAGAGGAACTTTACATCTCCTTTCAGCATCTGGGCCAAAGCGAAATTTATCTTTTTCTTAAAAATGGGAGGTAGTGTGACCCAAAGTACATTATTATGAATAGTTTTGAGGGATTCAATGGGCCCTATTCTGTAATTTTTCATAAAATAATATTTTATGTTATTTTATGGCGAAAAAATCCCGTCTTCATAAAATGAATTCTTTTATGAACACGTAACATAAAATATTTAGTACATTCCGCTATGTTTTCTATTACTTTTTGAACAGCTGGTCAATTGACATTTGCGTGATACTCTATCACCAATCAATCACCCACTAAATAATCAATCACCCACTAAATAATCATTTATGAAAGCAGCTGCTTTCTTAATAGCTCTTGAGATACTTTGGGTGTAAAAGTGCTAAAATATAACAACTCCTGACTGGAGTTTGATACGAACCATGTCCGTAGAAATGCAAAGTAGCAGAAAGACAGCCATTCCGTTCAATTTTAGATTCCTAACTCAAAGTGAACGGCATAGATGTCTTTCCGGTATGACGCTATAGTTACTCTATAAGTATTTGAATTTCTTTTCTTAAAACGAAACATTTTGGGTAAAAATTAGAATTATTCATAGGTTTGCAAAACAAGTTTACAAATCACAATATCAGAAGTTTATTAATTATCCAGCCGGAAGAACTTTTGAAGGCTAAGGATCGTAGGAATCGCGAAGATATCGTATCCTATGATCTCTTCTGCATAAAATTAAAACCTAGGAAAATATAATTAACTTTTTATATCTTACCATACCACACCAGTGCAAGTTTCTACAACTTCTGAGAAAATTGTAATTTTTATGTATGGCGGTGGAAATTTTAGTTTTTAATTAAAACAATTTTCGCATAACAAATGTTAATTGAGGCATATAATTTTCATAAACTGTGTTAAAATACCTTTAAAATGTGCTGCTTAGGTTCTTTTATGTTATGCTCCATAACAGGAAATATTTTATGTTACGATGCATAAAATAAAATAAAATTTCTGGTACAGAATAGGATTTTAGGGAAATATTTTATTTTAAAGCATAAAATAACATAAAATGATAAAATTTTACCGACAGAATAGGGCGCAATAAGATTTTGTCGTTCGAATAATCCTACGTTCTCTCGATTTTTGTTTTTAACTCGTTGTCTCAGTTTCATTACAATAGTGTATATAGCCAAGTTCTTTTCCTCCATTCATGCAAAAGACGGAAGTATATGAAATTACTTATTTCTTTCTAAAAAAAACACGAAAAATTTACTATTTTGTTCGCCTGTGTCTCTTCTTATCCTTATTTATACTTTGCTATTAGTGCCAAGCAAAACCTTAAAGATCTCTCTATTCCAAGCGCTGGCGATAATTACAATAATTTTGGATTATTGAATAAAAACCTAACACGATTTTGGCCTTTTATTGTCGCTGAAAGAGTATTCATATAATAAAAGGAGTTTTTTATTTTCTGAAAGACATTTCATATGCTGAAAGATATTTCACATGGGCGTCGTGGTGTCGCAGCTCATAACCATTAATGCACTAAAGATATTCAAGAGGATGAGAAATGCGTCCCGTAGTATTAACCTATTTCCGTCCAACCAACATTTCTTTCAATAAATACTTGACCAGGCATAAATTTCAAAATATATTTCCCAAAGGAAATTGCCCCAAGAAACCCAATATAAACTTTCTGGCAAATCATACCACTAAACGATAATTTTTGCCTAGAACGCATTTCTCACGACGAAAACTCAATTCTTCTTAGCCTTCAATTCGCATACAAGGGAATGAAACATGATCCACTTTCAAACCATGATCTATCCCAATAACTCTGCAGAGCAAAGTACATTTTACATTCGTAAAAGCGCACAAAGTTACAGATACAGACATATCAGATTTTCCCCTGGTTCGCCTAGAACACAGCCGATCAACCATGTAAAATATCTATGCTCACTCAGTACTTCATTAAAAGAAATGTCGTTTTTTTTTTTAAATCTCTTTCACACTGAAGAGCTTCAGCTAATTAGCTTTCGCTTACGATATGCGCATGATATGACTTAAAGAAAGAAAGTCGTTTCATTTTACCCTCGCTCTGAATTACGAACGAATTTCAGCCAATGACCGGCGCTTGCTCATGTACATAATCACTGGCGCATAGCTTTAATAACTTTTCATGAAAAACGTTCAATATGTTTTCCTATGGTTCGCCATTCATAATTGACTGAATTATCGAAATTGATTAAAAACAAGCGTGAGCCCAAAAAGCCCCGATTATTCAGTTGGTGATGTAGGGTACAAAATCAAAAGTTTTTATCAGTCTTACTTATATACATATAATTAAAATTATAATATCTCTTGATGTATTAAATCAGTTTTTTAGTGAAAATCCAGAACGAAAATATCGTTAAAATTAAAATATCTCTTGATATATTAAATCATGGATAAAGATGAATTTTTAAAAACTTTTATTTTTAAAGTTTCTAAATAGAATTCATAAATAAAGGGTTTTCCAATAAGACGTGTTATTTTGATATTCAAAGAAAAATGCCACTTTTTGAGATAAATGATCGGATCTTTATTTCATTATATAGAGGAAGGTATGCCGTTAATAATCGAAGATAACATCAGCCAAATGACCACCACGACCACGCCTACAGGACCATATCCTTTTCATGAAATTTTCCATAACCAAATCGCAAAGTGGCTGCCCTATGTCCTCGATAGCCTCACGAATTCCATCTTTGAGGTCTTGAATCGACGCTGGGCTGTTGGCGTAGACCTTCTCTTTCATGTGGCCCCAAAGGAAGAAGTCGCAAGGTGTTAAGTCACAAGATCTTGGTGGCCAATTGTGATCACCTCTTCGATAGATAACACGGTCCGGAAACTTTTCCCATAAAAGATCAATGGTTTCGTTGTTTGTATGGCACGTACCGCCGTCTTGTTAAAAGCAAACGTTGTCCAGATCAATACCATCCAATTCCGGCCATAAAAAATCATTAATCATCTGTTGATAGCGCAATCCATTCACCGTAACTGCTGCTCCTGCCTCATTTTCGAAAAAGTAAGGTCCAATGACCCCGCGGGACCATAAACAGCACCAAACAGCCACACGTTGAGGATAGAGAGGCTTTTCAACAATAACTCTTGGGTTTTCCGAGCCCCACATGCGACAATTTTGCTTGTTGACGAAGCCATCGAGGTGGAAATGGGCCTCATCACTCAAGATGAGTTTTCGATGGAATTCCGGATCATTTTCTTTCAAGGACCCAATCAGCAAAGACTCGACATTGTTGATGATCGGCCGGCTTGAGTTCTTGTGTTAACTGAACTTTATAAGCCTTAAGACCCAAATCTTTATGCAAAATACGGTGTAATGACGTTTGTGGAATGCCTTATTCCAAAGAATGACGAGGAATAGACAAACCTGGGTTTTCTTCAACACTTTCGGCTACTGCAGCAATATTCTCGGCTGTTCTTGAGCGACGTGCACGGGTTTTATTCTTCACATCATTAACTTTTCCCGACAGCTCGAATTTTTCTACCAATTTCTGTATTGCGGTCCGACAATGTGCTTCACGACGACCCAAAAATGTTCGAGTTTTACGAACCGTCTCTGCCACATTTTCACCATTTTTATAGTGAATTTTCATAATTTCAATACGTTGTTGAATCGTGTGTCGTTCCATTTTTATTAATGGCGTAGTTTCTACAAAAAATGACAGCTCCAAAATTGACATCTACCGAAATAGCGGGCTAATTAACATAACACCTCTTATTGGAAAACCCTTTATTATATATATAACATATACATATAACATAAACCAATATCCTGCACAGGGGAAAATATTTAATATGGCATGTATATAATGTACGTCAATAGCCTGCACAGGGGAAAATGTTGATTGATATTGATTATTCCCAATAAATAAAATCAATGTATGTATGGAGGCGTGCCCAATTTTGAATATTAAATTATTAACATTAATTTCCCACTTTTTCGCCCCTATACCAAATTCTGCCCGATCAGCAAAAGTGTTAAAAGTGAGGATTTAGAGTGTAAAGGCACTTTCACATCGAAACCGGAAGCCGATAAGTTCTACACCGAAATTTCGCTTTTGAGTTCACATCAAAAACCGAAAACTTTTTTTTTCGGTTAAATAGAAGTAACATTTAATTATCATAGAAGTTGTATGATGAAAGCTCATAAAAAAACGTATTTTAATTTTGCTTCTAAATCCCTATCGATATTATAATAATATGATAAATAATAAAATAAGATAATATTATTTTCAACGTAAACACAAAAGTGAGGCTTGGTACGAACGTACAATTTTTTCGTCCCGAAACGTTCCACATGTTGAAACCGAAAAGAAATTGACTGATGCAACCGAAATTTCGTTTTTCGGTGGAAAAAAGATATAAGTTATGTTTTTCTTAAAAGTCTGAGATAAATATTCTATTTTATAAGTAAAATTATTAGTTTATCCTATTTCCTATGATTTTATTAATCATTGCAACAAATATCTTGTTTTAAAGTGGAATAAATTGAGTTTTTCGGTTTACTTTTTCCGGTTTTGATATGAAAGTGCCTTAAGGGTTGAAAGGGTTTTTTTTCTGATGCATAGTCCTCTTGTCAAGATTATCTCGACACAATCAAAGAATTGTTCAGTCCGAGCTACCACAGGCTAGCAACTCCACGTTTGGCCCGTGTTACTCGGTATATTCGTCAAACCCACAAAAAACCAGGCATGCCTAGCACTGGGAACTCCGCAGATAATCCTTCTTTAAAGGAAAGTGACCTTAAAATGTCTTTGACCGATGCTCGTAATATGATTTCCGACTTTGATGGTAACCCTGAAGGTTTACACAGGTTCATAGCATATTGTGAGTGTGACTTATTATTCGAACACGTCATATGTGACCCAAATCGAAATATGTTCCTGAGTATTTTAAAAGCTAGATGAGTATCGAGACTGTTCTTCTAGGGATCTTTTAAAAAAGAACCTAACGCCCATTTTCAAGACGATAGGCCAAGAATAGTCATACAGGGCGAACTTTTACGGCTCACACAAGGCACTCGCGTAGGTACTCAAGACTTTGCACCGTCCATGAAGAGGCTGATAGCGTTTCATAGAAATATTTGCTCACAGAAAATGAGCAGAATGCTATTCGAGCTTGCGAAGATGGGCTCAGAAATGATCAATTAAAAGAGATAGCAAAAGCTAGCTGAGAAACTTCCGTCAGAAAACTGATCAGTTTCACAAATGCACATGCACAACACATTGAGGAGGCACAGCAAAGCGTGTCCCGTTCATCCCATAATATACTTGTTTGCGATTATTGTAGCAAAAAAAGGCCATACCAAAGATAGTAAGCGTAGACAACTACCTACTTTTAACGTAACATATCCAAACATAAAAAGAGAAGTGAATAGAATCGCATGTGAATACTGTAATAAACCCAATCACCGCGCTTACGAATGTCGAAAGAAACGCTATGATGAACGACATTCTCGTTCACACCCGAATACCGATAGGAGAAAATTTGACCATATACCGTCTTCTAGTAACCAACCTCAACCAACGAGACACGTTAGGTGGTCCATTCCTCACGAGTCATGTCAGGGAAACCAAGTTCCGCGCGACGACTCGGACGGCGAGACATCCCGCGAGATAATTACTCAAGCCGTAATACACGAGTATCACCAATTAGCATTCTAAAAATATTGATACAAAAAATTCGAGTGGCTATAAGCACATCACAAAGTTCACTAATAGTGCAATTCTCATTTAACATTTCAAAATATAAAACTATACGATTTATATTGGACAATGGCGCTGAAATAAGTCTTCATAAAGCTGAAGTTACTATAGACCAGCCCTAGTTTATGAAAATCAGCGTTGCACAATAACCACCCTAGCTGGTGATGCAATTCCTTCTTTAGGTGTGTCATATGGCTCACTCATTCTCAATTCAAAACTGTCAATTAAACACCCATTCCAAATAATTCCGGAAAACAATAAATTGCCAAGTGACGGCTTGTTAGGAATTGATTTCTTAACAAAGTACAAATGCAGTCTCAATTATTCAGAAGGCTATTTGTAAATGGAATTTCATATTCCCCAAGTAAATAAACTTAATATTCAACCCCCTTATGATGTACGAAAAGCTCCCCAGCAATAATAATAACTTAGTGAAATCGAGTCTCAGAAAGGAGAACCAATACGACAAATTTCAAACACATGCAAGAAAAGTTACAGAACAGTGCAGAAGTAACAAAAGAATCCAAATTGCTGATAAATACATTCAAGAAAGTAACGCCATAAAAGCTAAGCAAAGTAGCAGGGCAAATAATAAACCCTCGAATTCAAAAGACTTGGGAAGGGAAGGATCTAGTGCTGACAGGAAAACGGGTCCAGTCTTAATGGTCTTCCAAATTTTATACTACATAGTTACGATAGCTTTAAAAAGCTTTTCTAATAGTAATTCTAGATCTACGAGCGGTCTGGTATGTAAGAGCTCATTTATGGCAGCTCAGGCGAACTCTACTGCCTATGTGGACTTTCCTCAAGAAAGTCAGAAAAAAGAACCATTAGAAGCTTCTAAAATTAATGCAAATCAAAATAATAGCGATGTTTTAATAACTTCTAGAGAAATCGATTTCACTACAAATAGGGATAATAATGATATGGTAAATAGAAGCCAATAAGAGTTGCCAAAGGAAATATATGATAGCCATCCTGCACAAATTAAAAATAAAGCTCAATAATATAATCAGGTTACCTCCAAGAAGTGCAAATGTGGTAACGTTACCCACTTCAGAAACTCAAGAAGTGATGTGCGAATACAATCTGGCGTGATTTTGGGGAATACAATTTAAAGACCGAAGAACCATACAATTAAAATTCTCGTATTAAACTCAAACGAAAACAAAGTAGATATACAGTATGAAAACATACAGCCTACCTGGTCTCGATTAGATGACTACGACATGATCGAAGCCAACTACGAAAAAGGCCCAGTTATAAATCGCTCAAAGAATCTATAAGAGATACTAAAATTACAGCATTGCAATAAGGAAGGAAAAGAGACTATAATGGAGATTTGTCGTGAATGTAATGATTTATTTTATCTAGAAGGTGACACATTAACGTACACAGACGCAACTACACACCCTATCCAAGTAAAATCAGATACGCTTGGCGTGCAGTTGACGATTTTCACGCTTAACCGATGTTATGGAACTATATGTTGAGTGATGTACTTCGGACGTTAAGTCCAGACTGCCAGCATGAGCTGACAGATCACCCGACGGACAGCGTTGACAGCGTTGGGTGGCACAATTGTCCAAAGTCCCTTTGTTGACCTGTAAAGAGAGAGACTAGGCGAGCCTAGACGACCTTCATATGAGAGGGCTCCAGGAAAGAGGAGGAAGAAATAAAGACCCTCAGCGCATCATTGTGACGTTATAATTGTTCCTTTATTCCTTTAATTGCTACGTTCTTTGACAGATGATATATTTCATAATTTCTTCGCTACATACTCTTCGAGTAATAAAATAAAATCTAGTTTTCTAAAGCTAAAACTACTAGTACCTTAATCCCTACCAGTATTAGCTGTAAATGCTTTGTTTACAAAATAACAAATAAATTTCTTAAGACTTCCTTGTAGTAATGACAATTTTTCTTAAATTATGTGAAGGGTGGAATATCTGCATTGAATACCACTGTAAAACGGGCTTATGTGACGCTGAAATGTTATGTTTTCCTTTTCATGTAAATCTTATAAATAAATTAAAATTGTTCGTTTTTTCTTTTGTTTTCCTTTTCTTTTTCTGCTAGCAACCCAAAAGGTTATGAATTTGAAATTTTTGGTAAAAGTTCGAGTACTCGGTGGGAAATAATGCGATAGAAAATAGAAAAACATTAACCAGAAAGGTTGAATTACTGTGTTGCCCACGGTTGCTTAGTATTCAAGATTGTACCTGTTCTCTTTTTCACGCAGCCCTATTTTTCCTACGCAGATCTATATCTCCTCACTAATTAGTCCTTATCAACCACGTTCGAAAACTCTCTGTGTCAAAAGCAGTGGTGGACCTTTGTGCTTTGTGGTAGCATTACAAAAAAAAAAAAAAACGAATAATAAATTTGGGCAGGTTAATATACCCTACCTACATGTCCGTTACAGTAGGAAAAATTAACTTTTCAGCTGGATTCAAAGCAATATTTGTAACTTGATCAATGCTGAATTTCCAACTAATTATCTTAACAAC
The DNA here is from genome assembly GCA_963924295.1 of Dioctria rufipes. Taxonomy (NCBI): domain Eukaryota; kingdom Metazoa; phylum Arthropoda; class Insecta; order Diptera; family Asilidae; genus Dioctria; species Dioctria rufipes. The sequence continues at coordinate 191,484,139 of OZ002740.1, read as the reverse complement.
TAACTAATAAAATTTTAGAGCATCTATAACCTACAAACCTTGTCTCACTGGTTTACGTTCTACCTTGCGTTCTGCATTTATTTACTTATTTCATTGACGATAAAACCAATTTTAACTCCTATCTTTTTCTTTTATAATTGTATATTATGATCTATTTTATTTGTGTACGTACCAAAAACGATCTGCGAAACAGTTGACTGGAAGGGTTTAAAGGTGAACTTCATAATGTGGCGTGTCTTTTTGCGTTTTTTTCATATGCAAGTGTTAACGTATTGACATGTTTATGTTGTGGCCGTTTCTCTGTGAATTCTTTGTAATTGCAACAAAATTATGTTTGTAGCTCCGATGACCATGAGATTTGCTACACGCAATGCCCAGTAACCGGCAGTTAAGTCCATCGGCAAATTACTTGCAGCTATATGGCAGATCTGTATTCCCGCAATTAAGCCTGCAATGTCGGAATACCCTTTTGGCTGGATGGAAAGGAGGTGGCGGCTTAATTCGTGGTTGCTAAGAATATTTTATTCCTTGAAATTTTGTTATCAGGAATAATAAGAAGAATGTCTAAACTTACGTGTGGCGTTAAATTTTTAGCCGATGTTAAGAGTTATTTTCTCGTGGATTCCAGGTTGGACGTCTTTTGCCTTTCACGTTTTGACAAAGCAGAAAAGGTTATCTTCTTCTTCTCCTTTTCCCACGGACATATCACACGAGCTTGAGGAAGCATTACTCTCGGTCGGGTGCGTTCAGTCTGCGTTTTACTTTAAGGCCAGCTTACATGCATCAACATTTTAAATGTAGCATATAGCATATAACAATACAGAGTGGTCTACATTACCCGTGGTTCAGACGACGCTGAAATATTGTCGACTGAGCTAGCCGGTCTTAAACATAGGCCTCATCACTGCGGGCGCTCAATGTGTGTCTCGACCCACGACCCAATGTGCATTCCTCATCACTCGGGTTTTACTTGTCCGATGACGCACCGAAGACACATTCTTGAAGTCTCCAAGGCGTCGTCGCAGTAGTGACATGCTGACAGCTTTATACAGGAATGAATTCCAACAGGTATATCACCCACTATTGACGGGGCAATAGGAGGGCTTCGCGATATCCTATAGTTTACCAGTGAAGCTGGCTGGATGGCTTCTTAAGGCTACCAGGAATAAACGTGACAATAGATAGACGACATTCCAGAATGGTTACCACTGCCTGATGTCTTTAGCGTGATAGACTCCTAACAATTTCCCCTGCAGATCTTCAAGCTCATAATAAGCGTTTCCTTTCTTGGCTCTGACCCGACATTTGACAAATTTTCGCCCCAGTATAGCACTCGTCTGCTGTTGGAAGTTGCTTTGGGCAAAATTCCTTCTAAATACCTCTTGACCAACTTTGAAATCAACAGGCTTCGCCCTGAGATTATAGGCTCGTGAACCCGGTTCGAACGCATGCTGTAAATTTTCCTGCACTCTCGCACGGATCAATGTCAGTTTGTCCTCAGCATCTACTCTCAACGGCTCATTAAGAGTTCCAAGGCTCCTCAAGATGGAATAGGAGCTGCCATGTTCAAACATTTGTTGACCGAATAGTGTTCGATAAGGAGAGAAACCAGTAGCTTGGTGGAAAGATCTCCTGAGGGAACTAGCTATTTGGCTTAGTTTCTCATCCCATTTCGTATGTTCCTTCCGGATATAAGCCCTAATCCCTGACAATAGAGATCGGTTTACTCACTCTGAAGCGTTTGCTTGTGGCGAGTAAACTGCCATTCGCAAGTGCTTCACGCCATACTTATGCAGTAATCTGGTGAACTGAGCGAGCAAAACTGGATTCCATTGTCAGAGACTATCGTTTCCGGGACTCCGAACACGTGGAACACTTCCGTCTCAATGAATTGGCACACATTGAGTGTAGACGCTTTTCTCATAGGTTTGAGAATTGGAAATTTTGAAAAGTGGTCAAGAACTATCGTTCTGTCACAGACTGGACTTTCATAGGTGGTCTCAGAATAGTATTAGGAGCCTTCGTTTCCTTACACATGTCACAGGCGCCTACGTAGTTTCTGACATCAACTGTCATTCGTGGCCAGTACAAATGTTTTCGCAGACGTTCCAGTGTTTTCCCTATACCTCCGTGTGAAGCTAGTGGCGGATCATGAGCCCTTGAAATGACGTCGGTGACAAGCCCTCGTGGAATCCAAAGCTTCCAAGCTTCTTCCTCCTGAATCGGATTTCATATTCTCGGAACAGTCCGAATGTAAACGAAGCCATCCCTGACACAAAGATCTGGTAGTTTTCCAGAAGTCGTTTTAACTTTATGCCTCAATCCCTCATATTCCAACGAGTTGAAATATAGCGAACTAAGGTCAACTTCCGGGCCAGGATCTTCATTTGTGGTCAGGCTGTCATAATGAATGCGTGACAGCGCATCAGGGACGACGTTCAGGCTTCCTTTTCGGTACTCGATTGTGAAGTCGAAACCCTGAAGCTTCAAACTCCACCGAGCAAGTATACCGCTGAGGTCCTTTTGAGACATCAGCCATTTCAAGCTCGGATGATCAGTCACTATCTTAAACGGCATGAGTTCTATGAAGGGACGGAACTTCTGTACGCTCAATATTACAGCTAAGCATTCTTGCTCTGTGACGGTGTAATTTCTTTGTGCTGTGTTCAAATTTTTCGAGACATAGGCTATGGGCTTCTCGTGGCCATCGTCATCGAGTTGAAGCAGCACTCCTCCAATACCTTGCAGGCTGGCATCGCACTGGATAACGAATGGTTTGTTGAAGTCTGGGCTCACTAGCAATGGAGCAGACGTAAGTTTTTGCTTTAAAAGATCAAGAGACGTCTGGGCTTTAGGTGTCCATTTGAACTAACGAGGGTTTTTCAAGGTGTCTGTAATGGAGGCAGTTAAGTCAGCATAGTTCGGGATGAACCGTCTATACCATCCCGCCATACCTAGTAGGCGTCGGGCCTACCGAACAGTTTTAGGTGACGGATAGTCAACTATAGCTGAAATTTTGTCAGGGTCAGTTCTCATACCTCCTTTTCCGACAATGAAACCCAAGTATTTGGTCACCTTGATGAAAAACTTGCTCTTCTCGACGTTGATAGTGAAGCCAGCCTTCCTTAAACAATCCACTACACGGGCTAGCAGCGTAAGATGAGTGTCGAAGTCTGGTGACAGAATTAATAAATCGTCTAGATAGACGAGAACGTTCTCACGAAGATCGAAAGGAATGACTTTATACATGAGGCGGCACATCGTTTGTGGAGCGTTGCATAGGCCGAATGGCATCACTGTGTACTGATAGAGAGGATGACCAGGTACTCTAAAAGCGGTCTTCTCTCTGGAATCAGTGTCTAGTGGGATCTGCCAGAATGTGTCTTTCAGGTCCAGGCTCGTTATGTAGTTTGCCGGAGGAAGTCGACTCAGAAGTGCGTCTATCTGCGGAAGTGGATAGGCATCCTTCTTCGTAACAGAGTTGACCTTCCTGGCGTCAAAACAAAGCCGGACCTTTCCAGGCTTCCTTACCAGAACAACTGGAGAGCTCCAAGGACTCTGGTTCTCCTCTATCACACCCAGCGATAGCATTCGTTCTAATTCAGCAGCCATCAAACTTTGTACTGCCGGCGATATCGGATAAAAGCGCTGTTTTATCGGAGCTGCGTCATTCGTTTCAATCTTGCCAGTGATCAATGAGGTTTTTCCCAGACCTAGAGAGGCGAAAGAGGGGAATAGCTGTTTGGTGGCTTCTAAGCGTTGTTGATCGAGACTAGAAAGAATATGGCAGTCGGTGTCAGAGGTAGCTATTACACTTGGATTCACTTCTGCGACTATACGCAGGACATCTGGAGCCAACTCAAATAAACGCCAGAAGTCTATTCCCAGATGTAGTGCCTGTGTGAGCCCAGGAACCACGTAAAAATGAACGTTTTGGGTCTTATCACGGAAAGTGACATCCAAGTCCACATGACCATGCACAGTCGTCATGGCATCGACGCGGAAATCTGTGCCAGTTTTTTTCTCTCTAGTCTCATCCGTCGGCAGTATTCCCGCCAACGAACGGTAGATCTTTTCTTTTTCGGTCTCATATCCAAGTCAGGAAACATTGTTTCGGCTAACTCCGCTACTGAGGAGAAGATTCGGTCTCTTGCTGCATTATATTTCTGCAGACGCGTATGATACGGCGTCAGCGGATGTACAACAGGCTCACGCCCACTCGTCATAACAGAGCTTGGTGGCCGTTTTAATATAGAAATGCCATGAGGCCAAATCTCCTGCTAAATAACTTTGTCAGCTAAATTTGCTGTAGGTTTTATCGGGACATCGAAAACTGAAGACTCTTCCAAAGAAGTGTCTAATAATGTCATGGGCTCCCCAGAATTGAAAATGGGAGCTTGAAGATCTCCGGAGAAGTCTATCAAGTTCTCCGTCTCTATCCTGGGAGTGTTCGTACTATCAGGTGTTTTACTGATATCATCAGAATCACTGACTGATATCAGGGGACATTGCAAGGATTCGTCATTGTGGTCTGCTAATGGAGCGGACCTTCCTCCTTGTTCAAGGCTTGAACTGGAGGGTTCGTTGCAGTTGCTGCTTGTGACGCTGACGCTGGTCGGAAAGAGGTGGTGGTATTCCCGACCCGTCTCAAGTTTTTCTGTCTACAATAGGGACAATCACGCTTGAAAATGTTTTTGCGTCCGCATCCATAGCAGAACACAACTTGTCTCTCTTGCCTGCAGTCTTGATAAAAGTAACCGCACTGGTCACAATTCCAGCATACAATAGTGTGTGTGGCCGAAATGCTCGACACGTCACCTAGGCTGTTGTCACTGCCTGTTGCTACTGCCAGTTCAGGGTCCAAGTTCTGAAAGTTGTCAAATTCGTGCACCCGTTGGTTCCGGTAAGGGTTCCAACTCCCAGCTGTCGCAATTCGTGTCTGCGTGGCTTGGATACGAGTAACAAGCTATCTTAGCTGTCCTATCGTATCGGTGGGATGCAGGCATATTTTCTCCTGAATCTCAGGCAATAAGTTCGATTTGACAATCTCCAGAAACTCTTTTCTCTGGCATGGCGTTCTGTAGTTGATCACACAGCAACCCTAAATGATGGTGATATATAGCGAATAGTTCACCAGGCTCTTGCTTTCGAGACATCAGCTGTAAGCGGATCTTTAAATCGATCTTGGGCACTCCCCATTCGATGGACAATCCCGTTTTGATAAATTCCCAAGTTGGAAAAGGGTTATGCCGTAATATCGACCAGTACCAGTCCTTCGCTGGTCCTGTTAATAGCGTAAGCATGTTTCTAACTAGGAGATCAAAATCCCCTTCTAGAGCGGAGTGCGTGAGCGCTTCGACTCTAAAAATGAATTTATCCACAGAGCGACTGTCTTTGGTTACCCATGGACGGAGGAGGTCGTGCAAAGTCCATTGGCGGCTATGCTGCTTCCACTTGTTGTCGGATACTATTCGTTAAGTCAGTCCGCAAACCATTGAGGCTCTGTTTGAGACCTTCTCGTATTAGGTTTTGCATTTGTAGGCGTAGGCCTGCCATCAGCGCATCCATAGCGGCTGAGGTCTGTCCACTGCCAGAAGGCAGCGAGCTATTTCGTCGCGAGTTAGGATTGGTAAAAGTCCTTGAATGTAAATCTGGCATTCCAGGAGATAGAGATCGTCGAGTCGGTGGTGGTAAGTCGAAGGTCGGCAATGAATCGCGACTAGCCGACTTCGCGGGCTTTGCCTTCTTCGGTCTTTTAGGAAAGGCAGCAGTGTAACCAGTGAGGTCCTGTGGCGTGAGGCGACGTCTACAGTTAGGGCAACTGGAATGTTCACCTATCCAGGTCTGTATACATGCCTCATGAAAGACATGTCCACGCATGGTCATGACAGGCTACTGTTCAGCTGACCAGCTGACCACTATCTGTACAGATAGTACATGGTTCAGACAACATAGTCACACCGTTCGGCACAAGAGGTGGTGTCCGTACTGTAGCCATACTGAATCAGTCGTAAATCAAATGAAGAGATTTTCAAACCAAGGGTTTGAACTAGATCTAAAAAAAATGCAATGAATTTGAAAATTCGAAAGAGATAACAGGCTCTTCAAAACGTGAGGATGATGAAATACTAATTTAACGTCGAAGGTTTGGACGAGATTGTAAATTTCAAACAAAAATTTTCCCAAACGTTCGGCGAAGCTGAAAAAGATTTCAAACAATCAGAGAACTCGCAGGTTCGACAAAGTTCCCAAAAGTTCGATTAAACGTTTCGAGAAAAAAATTTCCAAACAAAATCATACGGTTTCTCCTTCACTTCCAGGAGCTAACTCTCAACATAAAAGTCTTCAGGTCGCCCTCTCTCTTTTCAGGCCATAAACTTTATACAGGCAAGCGACGTGAATGTGTGCATTGAAAAAAAATGTGGAGTTCCCACAGAAATCTGGGAAGAGTCGGGTTGGCGAAGCTAGAGACTGAAAATGGTACTAGAGATTCAGCCAGGCTGTTAGCAGTATGCCAACTCCTGATTACTGAAGGTCTCCAGCATCACTTCCATCCTCCAACAACTCCTTCCTTCCTCTTCACCTGATTGTCATGTCCAGCTAACCTTCCAACTGGGCAGAGTCATGAATCTGGTCAATTAGTTAGCTGGAAGCCAAAAAGTCGTCTCACAGATTCATAACTCTGTTCAGCCAGTTGGCCAACAGAGACATGTCTCCGTGAGAGCTCACACAAAAAATTTTGTGAGGCCACCTACCATTTCCATGACAGATGGCTAGCGGGAAAGATCAATTTAAAAAAAATCAAAAAAAAATTCAAAACTTCCAAAAACTGGACAACTGTTCAGATTCGAGGCTTGACCAACGTCAAACTTAGAGTCGAACTTCAATTCAAAACTTCCAAAAATCCAAAACGTTACGTTACTTTATTTTACAATCAACTTCAAAAATTCAAAATCTCAAAACGTTACTCTACTTTCAAAACTTTAAAAACTTTTAAAAACTTTACTATACTTTACAGAAAAAAAATTCAATTAACACAACAGTCAAACCTCAGGTCCACATGTATTCTCCACTAGATATGAAACTACCGAGTCAGACGATTTAGCTAGAAGCCAAATGTCCATATCTCAAGTAGCCTCAGTCTCCAGTGTCAAACACATTCAAACACCGAAGCTGACTGAGGTGGCCCCACGTTGGACGCCATTTTTGTTATGGAACTATATGTTGAGTGATGTACTTCGGACGTTAAGTCCAGACTGCCAGCATGAGCTGACAGATCACCCGACGGGCTTATGTGACGCTGAAATGTTATGTTTTCCTTTTCATGTAAATCTTATAAATAAATTAAAATTGTTCGTTTTTTCTTTTGTTTTCCTTTTCTTTTTCTGCTAGCAACCCAAAAGGTTATGAATTTGAAATTTTTGGTAAAAGTTCGAGTACTCGGTGGGAAATAATGCGATAGAAAATAGAAAAACATTAACCAGAAAGGTTGAATTATTGTGTTGCCTACGGTTGCTTAGTATTCAAGCTTGTACCTGTTCTCTTTTTCACGCAGCCCTATTTTTCCTACGCAGATCTATATCTCCTCACTAATTAGTCCTTATCAACCACGTTCGAAAACTCTCTGTGTCAAAAGCAGTGGTGGACCTTTGTGCTTTGTGGTAGCATTACAAAAAAAAAAAACGAATAATAAATTTGGGCAGGTTAATATACCCTACCTACATGTCCGTTACAGTAGGAAAAATTAACTTTTCAGCTGGATACAAACCAATATTTGTAACTTGATCAATGCTGAATTTCCAACTAATTATCTTAACAACTAACTAATAAAATTTTAGAGCATCTATAACCTACAAACCTTGTCTCACTGGTTTACGTTCTACCTTGCGTTCTGCATTTATTTACTTATTTCATTGACGATAAAACCAATTTTAACTCCTATCTTTTTCTTTTATAATTGTATATTATGATCTATTTTATTTGTGTACGTACCAAAAACGATCTGCGAAACAGTTGACTGGAAGGGTTTAAAGGTGAACTTCATAATGTGGCGTGCCTTTTTGCGTTTTTTTCATATGCAAGATTTAACGTATTGACATGTTTATGTTGTGGCCGTTTCTCTGTGAATTCTTTGTAATTGCAACAAAATTATGTTTGTAGCTCCGATGACCATGAGATTTGCTACACGCAATGCCCAGTAACCGGCAGTTAAGTCCATCGGCAAATTACTTCCAGCTATATGGCAGCCTTATGATACTGCAATTTACCTTGCAGATCTGAGAGTGGAGAAATATAACCTTTCAGCGGCTTATAGACACAGCCTTCACAGGTCTACAGGGATTGCATTGCTTGGTATACATAGATGATATTGTCATCTACGGTTACAATTTAAGAGATAACACTGTGAAACTTGTTCAGGTGTTCGAGCGACTAAAAATCCATAATCTCAAGTTGCAGCCTGAGAAGTGTCATTTCCTGCAAAAGGGAATAGTATACCTGGGTCATTTAGTGGGTGAACATGGTGTTGAGCCCGATAAAATCAAGGTTGAAGTAGTTGAAACCTACCCTGACTAGCCTACTAAGAAAAGATGTGGTGTTTAAATGGGATAGTTTTTGCGACGAATCGTTTAAAATTCTAAAAGATAAGCTTATTTTCGCGCCTATAATAGCATATCCTGAGTTTGATAGTGAATTCAACAGAACAACTGATGCCAGTAATTTCGCCGTGGGCGCCGTATTATCTCAAGGAGAGATCGGAAAAGATCGCCCAATATGTTATACCAGCCGAGTCCTGAACTCTGCAGAGACTAGGTACTTGACAATCTAGAAAGAACTACTGGCGATCCTCTATGCTTTCGAGCAATTCCGCAGATCCATATACGGCAGAAAGTTCATGATTGTCACGGATCACAAACCACTGGTCTGGCTGATTAAATTGAAGCATCCTACATCTCGGATTATGAGGTGGCTAATCAAACTCGAAGAGTACGATTATAACATTATTCATAAGCCTGGCTCGTTGAACGCCAATGCCGATGCCCTAAGCAGGATAATACCTGACGAACCAGCAAGCGTAATGAGGGTAAGGCAAGCAATGTAATCACTCGTAGGCAAGCCCAAACTTCAAGTTACATATTGACGCATGCATCAATTGATAGTTTATACAATGACTCTATTTCAACCCCACTTGTGGATAATAGTTCCCTATCCCTATTCTTAGCGAAAAAGGCGTACAATAAACATTTATTATGTTACCCAAAACTGAGGATTAAACTGAGATTTACTTTAAAGAGATCATTCCAGAGTTGGCAGGAAAATGACAACAAACAAGTGCTAAAAAATTTGTATGGCTATAAGGAATATTGGAAGCAACGCAAACTAACAAAACTTTATATATCGTTACCTAACGTCGATCTATTTACTATTTCAGAAATCGAAAATAAGATAAACTTCGTATTCCAGGATCCGGATGACAAAATTAAATTGTTTATTACAAGAATTACAATAATTAAAAAATCAGACGAACAAGTAGTTGTTCTATGGGGATTCTGGATCACTGTTTCAGCTTCCAGAATTTCACCACAGATGGCGCCACCTTCGCTAGGTGGTTTGATTCCATACTAAATGTGGGTCTGTGCCTTGGCTTACTGGTTTACGTCTTGGATTTTGGGATACGAGACCACTTTTGGGGATACGAGACCACTTTTAGCACTCTCCAGCATAGGGAAATAGCATAGGATTTCGATTTTGTTTCTGGAGCTCACTTAATTTTCATCTCGGAGATCATAGCTCTAAACATTTGTGAAGGGGTGGGAAGATTTATTGGTGGAGGTTGCTGGTTATGTTGATCTGGTATTGGAGGCTACAATTTGACCTTGAGATGCCCTTCCTGTGTCTGGCTACTGGAGGTTTGCTGAGAGCTTTAGTGGGAATATCTGATACTATGACTAGGACTGTCTGGAGTGTGTTGGATTGGGCTACTTTACCTGAACCAAGGCTTGGGTGGAATGTGTGGGGCTTAAGTAATGATGTGAAATGCCCTAAGCGAATTTATATCGGGGCTGTATACTTGTCAGCTTGAGTTTGTTGTTAGTTGTTTACTTTAGTATGAGTGCCTGTGGTATGCTGAGCTGGGCTACTTGGTGGCTGAGCAAACGTTACCTAAAGCGTGGATGCATGTGTGCAACTGTGTATTTATGTGGATAAGAAATGTTATGAAATTCCCTAAGTGAATAAGTGTAATTAGTATAAGTAATAATTCAAGTTAACCTTAGAATATTTTTGTTCATACCAATAGATTCTAGAAGGTATCAGGGGGGTCTTGGTAATAGGGGTGGACACATTTTTTATCTACGGGCTATGGGTTTCGAGATATTAGTGATCTTACCTTTTGAGGTATAATTAATAGCAGTAATAATTCAAGTTAACCCTAGGATATTTTTTGTCCATGCCAATAGTATTAGTACTAGGGGGTAAAATTTTCGTCAGAAATCCTGTATGGTTCGAGATATTAGCTATCTTACATTCTTAGGTGTAATTAATATTAGTGACTCAAAAACAAAACAAAAAAACAACAACAACTATAACCTAAGTTGTGGATTAAAGATTTGATGATATTAATCTGTACGTATCTTTTATAAACAAGATTGCACCATATGATCATATATCTAAATATAGATCAGGCGAAGCTGATTGGGGCGAATGTAGGTAGTATATTCACTCAGAAAAGTAATGGAAATTAGTAAATGTGTAACTTTGCTCTTCAGGTGGAATGCTTCCAATTTTATTCCCTGCATAAACAAATTCACACAGTCCAGTAAAGTAAACAAATTGGCAGTTGAATAATGTAAACAAATTCGCACAGCAGCCGAGTAAAGAAAACAAATTGAGAGATTTATGTTTTTTAATGTGAGATTCCCAATTTCTTAAGCTGAAAACATCATCAATTCATATTGATCTGTAAGATATGATGTCTTAGATGAGTAGTGGAAGTTAAAATTAAAATTTTTTTTGCTGCAAAAATCAACAACAACAACTATAACGTAAGTTGTGGTCTCTAGGTGTCTTTTATTAACAAGAGTAATCATGTTATGATATTCGATGTGTAAAAATTGATCACGACTGCTTGGGATGGTAATACACATGAAATCATTAGAAGTAATGGAAATTAAAACATTAGAAAAGGTTGCCAGGTGGCTGGTAATTTGATATCTTGTGTAAACAAATATATCCGAGTAAAGCAGACAATTTGAGCGATTAATGTTTTTTGTATCTAGGAGTTTGTATTGAAAAGTCTTACATTTTATGACGAATTGTTTTTTATTTTCAATAAAATTTCTCAATCAGTCACACTGTTATGAGATTTGATTGATCCCCGATATCATAGTTCACATGAAGCTGATAAGAATATGATAATTGTATCTTCATACTATTGGGGTGATCACATTTTTTTCTTACCATTAGGTTGAGAATGGGTTTAATTAAATGTTTTGATGAAAGAAGGTGGTGTTATGATATCAATGTAGTATGATACCTTGTCTTAGATGAGTAATGGAAGTTGTTTGAGAGCTGTGAGTAAGGAATAAAAACCTTATCAGCAAGGTCGCTTCATATTTATCTCCCTAAATTATCATCCAAATGGTGTTATATGAAGGAGCAAAAAATTGATAATAGTGAAGATCGTGGTGGAGGTTGAGAGGGGGGGGGGGGGTGCTGTAAGTTGTGGATTAAATTGAAAGTTTTCTTGGATCTTAAGGAGTAAACTTTTTTGAATCCAGCAGGAATGTTTCTTTAAGTTAACTCGGTGGCTAGATAGGAACGTGTTAGTTTCATGTTCATAATTTCATCTTGTGGTGAGCATATGAAAGTAACAGAGTTTTTTTTATAAATCAAGCAGTTACGCTGTTATGAGATTTGATTGACTCCTATATCTAAAAAATAGTTCACATGCAGCTGATAAGAATATGATAACTTTATCTTCATACTATTGGGGCAGGTACATTGTTTACTTACCATTAAGTTGAGAGTGGGTTAAATCAAAAGCTTTGATAGAAGAACGCTGTGTTATGATATTAATGTGGTATGATATGTTGTCTGAGGTGAGTAGTGGAAGTTGTATGGGAGTTATGAATAAGCAGTAAAATCCTAATGAGCAATCTCGCTGGATATATATCTACTCTAAAGTGTCACCTGAATGGTGGAGTATGAAGCAAGAAATATTAGATAATTCTCCACAAGTCCATAGTGAAGATCGTGGTGAGGGGTTGCGAGTAGGTACTGTAAGGTATGTTTAAGTTAAAAGTTTTGATGGATGGTATTTGGTATTTATCTCCTCGAAATGGTGTTGTATGAGTATCAGGAAGGTCGAAAAAATGTTAAAATGTTGATAATGCTTCAAGTTCAATAGTGAAGACCGCGATGTTGAGAGTGGGTATTTGGAATGATATAAGTCTAGTAGATATGGAAGTATTATTTATTCATCTTTAAATCATGCCATGAAAGTATTAGGTTGTGAGTGGATTAAAGTAAAAGTTTTGGTGAAAGAAGTTGGAGTTATTATATTACTATAGTATAATATGTTGTCTTAGATGAGTACTTGAGAGCTGTGAGTAATATGTGGAATATGTAGTAGATGAGTAGTGAAAGTTGAAAATGTAAGATTTCTAATTCCTGTACTGAAAATCACAACAACTGTAAATAATATACAGCAAATCAATTTTTTCACACAATATTCATTCACATCAAATTCATTATTTATTTTTATATCATAAGTTAAAAGCTTTTTTCTCTGTGTTTCACATCCAAAAAGGGATCCAGAGCAAATGTCTCTCATGATCCTCTTTTGTGTTAGGCTATGAGAATTCGGCAGCATAATCCCATGTTATTTCTTATCATCTGTCTTGCTCTAAAACATTAGGGAGATTTAGTGAACACCATAGTGTTACAAGATCTCAAAGTTAGGTCCCCGCGATGAAGAAATGAGCTCCCAATTTTCTGATAAATATAAGAAGACAATTAGGGCAGCACGTCTGAGAGGGGGCCACCTAAAATAACAAGAGATGGCGACACACTCCCCCTCAAATTTACGACGAGTCAACCTGGCAGGCCACTTTCCCCAGGGACGAGGGACCAGAATAGAATTTTGACGGCCACAAAAAAAAGTAGTAGAAGAAGAAGTGATTTAGATTATCTATCTCTCTTGAAGGCGACAGATCGAAGTAATATAGAAATTTTTGGAAGTTGAAGTATTTTTTTTGCTTAAAGAAAAAGTTGTTAAGAAGTGTTGCTGTCAATAAAAAGTGAATTATAATTCAGTAACAAAAAGACGTATCATAATTCTATAAAACCCTACAACGAAGTTAGAGGAATTTCAGGGGAGAGGAGTTCGGAAGACGGACGATTATACTTCGCAAACGTGAGCATCCAACGGGTCTCTCCTGGTTCCCGCTATTGGTGGAAATAAGCCATCTAACGGCTTAGGCACAAGATAAGTGACCTTTCTTTGTTTTAAATTTTAGCTCAATTTTCTTTGAGAACCTAGCATAAAAAATTATTTCTCGATACTTCTCCGTAAACGTAAAAAGTCGAAATTTCGCTATACCGAACGACCGTATAACGGCTGTACTTGAGAAAGGATTCTAGATTTATTTTACTTTTCTTTCAGGCGTTGAATACAAAAATTATTTCTAGACACTTCTCTGTAAAAGTCGACATTTCGCTATACCGAACGACCGTATAACGGCTGTACTTGAGAAGAGATTCTAGATTTATTTTACTTTTCTTTCAGGCATAGAATAAAAAATTATTTCTCGACACTTCTCTGTAAAAGTTAAAAGTCAAAAGTTCGCTATATCGAATCACGGCTTAGCGGATATACAAAAGAGAAAGGATTTCTTGGGTACATTTGGTTCCTTTCGGGCGTAAGACAAGAAGAAATTTCCCGATCCGGTTCTACGGTAACACTAGCTTGGGAGACTACCACCTAAAGTGCCTCTTTACAGCCTGTATTAAAAATAAGTGTTTGTGAGATCTCGGTTTATTTCTCTTAGAACGTGATATAAGAAACAATTGCCGGAAGGTTCCTTATCGTAACACGAAACTGCACATTGGTTACATCAGGCCCCCGTACTGAAGTCTTCACAAAACCCCCTCCGGTTTCTTTAACTCAACCGCACATGCCATCGTATGACACAAGTGAAATCGGAGTATAATCCAATTGTTTTTGTGCTTAGCTGAGTAAGACTGGTAATTTAGTTAGACTTCCCAATTTCCCAGAACAGGATTATCCGCCTACGAAACTAAAAAGCTTTTCACTTTTCACGTCTTCCAAGTCTGGCACGGTCATTACGCCACCAGTCGTCTACGCAGGACGTGAGCGAAGCATCGTCTTCAGTGCTTTTCTCTTGAAGTAAAAGCTTAGCCATAAACGGATAATTATAGTAATTATCCAATTGACGGCGTATTCCTGCTACGAAAAAACACTTTCCAGTAAATAGTAAACAAATCACAAAAGAAAGCGCTAATGATTTAATTACACTCGTTGTCAGTCCTCACAAGTCCAACTCGGCGTGAACATAAACAAATCAAATTCAACACCTCACGGTTGGTCATTCGTAATATGACACGCCGCTAATCAGCTGAGTTCGAAGGCAACTGTTTTGCGTGCAACCTAGGTGACAGTAGATGCACTACTCATCAAGAATTTCTTTTGTTTCTCTGCGTGTAGAGATTAGCGATTCTTGAAGCTTCATTTTATAAGTACCGCACCGGATCTTCGCTACGTTAGAGTGCTTTTGCACTTTATCCCCGACTGGGCATTTAGGTCGTCGAAAATATTTGAATTTCCCATTAGAGGTGAGAAGGTTGGTTGCCCGAATAAAAGCTCCCTGCCGCAACCGATAGGGATATAAAAGAAAAGGGAATTCTACGTTTCTCGTCATAAAGCTGCTCCGTCTACCGCTCGGCCAGGGCAATTTTATTTAAACATAGAATTACGTTACATTTGGTGTCAAGTGTGGGGTTTTAGTAATATTTCAACAAATATTCCCCCCCATAAGGGTTACATCGTTGTTGTTTCCCTTTGACTATACGATTACGTTAAGGATAACCAAAATTTTTTATACTTTTCTTGCAGCAAGTGAAATTTATAGAATAAGCGTTTGTTTCCTTTCTAGTTATAAGTTTCAACATTTAATTCTTAATTTTGTATTACAGCTGAATTCTGAAGATTAAGTTCTCTTTTGCTTTAATAGTAGTTAGTTGTTTTTTTTTAGTTAGTGAAATTTGAACTGAATTAGTGAAATTTGAATTGAACTGGTGGAATTTGAATCGAACTAGGCAAATTTGGATTGAACTAGTTGATCTTGTTTTATTTTATTCTGATTCTCTTGTCTACTAAACGAAATGGATTCCGAGCAATTAAAAGAGCTGAAAGAAGAGGTGAAGGCCCTAGCCACATCTTTGGTTAGAGGTATTGTTAGTGAATTGAAAGAGGAATTAAAATCTGAACAAGTTAGTTCTATGGCCGCAATCGAGTCTGGAATAGTCGAACAGATCGCAAGGCTGTCCACAAAAGTAGATGACCTGGATAAAACGTTGAACGGAACAGCATTTGTTCAGCGTGTATTTGAAGACTTTTCTTTTACGGCATCTACTTCTTCCCCAACGACTATTGTTACATCAACCACGACATCTTTAGTATCATCGGTCGCTCCAGCCCTTATGCAATCCGGGATCTCCACAATACAGTCGAATTTCGTTTCAAGACCTATTAACAGCTCGGTTCCTACATTGCCTACGACTATGCAGGGGCTTCCGGCGACTATCTGTTCTGCTCCAATAAGTCAGTCAGCTACTTATCTTTCACAGAGTGCAGCTAGTTTAGGTGTCCAACCTAGCTGCAGCACTAGTCTAGATGCAAATCGGCGTCCACTGACCTCTGGCATACGTTACCAATCAGAACCGCCTTCTATTGGTCAGGCCATTCCTGTTAGTAACTCTACCTGTTGTGTTCAGCAGTCCAACCCCTGCACAGTACAGCAGTTTTGTCTTAACGCGGCTCGGCAACCATACTATAGCATAGCTCAACAGCCTACTTCACAGGCAACTTCGTATCCGAATTGTCAGTTAATTAGAGGTTTCAATGACAACCTCCCATATCCAGCTTCTGTATACACCACCTCGAATGCAATACCCGCCAGTTCTAATTCTTCCAATTTCATATGCAACCTCGCGTCCTTTGATGGAACAGCATCCTGGTCCGATTACAGAGTCCAATTTGAGATAGCTGCTCACAATAATAATTGGACAGATCAAGAGAAGGCTGATGCCATGGCTACACAGCTTCGTGGAAATGCTCTTTCTGTACTAAGCGTTTTCCCTCCTGGACATCGGATCCAGTATGGGGAATTAGTCACATTGTTAGAACAACGCTTCGGGGTAGATTCGTACACCAGCCAAGTCCAATTCTGTGGAAGAACTCAAGGTACAAGGGAGAGTTTCGCGAACTTTGCATTGGAATTGCAAAGGTTGGCTACAGCAGCTTTTCCCTCCTGTCCTACGGATGTGGTTGACAGGATGGCGGCCTTACGTTTTCTGGAGGGACTTCGGGACGACGAGCTGCGAACTTTGGTAAGAGTACGAGGTCCCAAGACCTTACATCAAGCAGTCAGTGCCGCACAGGAATTGGCTATCGGAACGAATGCTGTAAGGCACCTCAGAGTTCATCTGGCACAAACCTCTTCCGACAATCGAGGTCGTGCACGCCCAAGGACACGTTTTAGAGGCAACTCGCGTTTCGCTGTGCAGAATATTCCGGGTCGTCCTGGAAATACAATAGAAAGACCTGCTTCTCTTTATGATTCCTTTATACCTGCATCCCATGCAGAAACACCTCTTTCTTCCCTTTTGAACCCGGAAAACCCCTCAACATCGACCCAACGGGGCATGAGTCGATGAATATTTCAACTGCCCCAACATCAAGTCATAACGTTGAAGTCTCCCTAAAGCCTCTGACTACAGTTTCCGCACAACAAAAACCTAAAGGAACCTCCATCTTGAAACTATCTGATAACAGCACGCACGCAAAAGTTTAACTCGCCCTGACGGCTATAGGACCTATGAAGAACAGCCTCACAGTGAAAGGAACACTGAATCGTAAACCCTGCCAATTTATTATAGATACGGGAGCTACGATTTCTATCATACATCCCGACTATCTAAGTCATTCATGTCTAACACAGTTAGAAAAGTCAAATGTGACTATTCGAAGCGTGACTGGAAGTTGCATCGATGTACTAGGTAAAATAAAGGTGAATATAATGATTGAAAATTATAGCTTAGCACACGCAGTGCTCGTAGCAAATATAGAGCCTGTATGCATACTGGGAGTAGATTTTCTTGATTTGTACCAGTGTCGACTAGATTTTAAAAAAGGTGATCTCCAGATTGGTCAGGTGACTGCCAAACTACATAAGCCCAGTTATCCCGCCACTGAAGTCTACCTCCCCGAAGACATCGTACTCTCTGCACGAAGTGAAATGATTATTCCTTTCAGCATGGGAAGTGAGATCTCTGGCGTTTCCAGTTTACTCCTAGACCCTTTGTCTCAGTCAAAGCTGCCTCTTGGTGTTTACGCGGCTCGTGTCCTAATTGAATCTACCTCTCGACAAGTCCCAATACGACTCGTAAACTTAACCACAAGTAATATTTTCATCTCTCGTGACACTTTCATTGGACAGCTTGAGCCCATCTTCATTTCGACCCTGGACCCTGTAGACGCCTCAGCATGTGATATGGATCACGACTCTTTTAATTCCATTCTCAACGGAGTGGAAGAAGGCTTGTCTAATGAGGAAAAGAGAAGATTACTTGTCGTATTGGAAGAATTCCGCGACATTTTCTCTACCGGGTCAAATGATACTGGACGGACAAATATCACCAAACACCGCATCGATGTTGGTGAAGCCACTCCTTTTAGAATATCACCTAGAAGAGTACCTCTTGCAAAGAGAACTGAATGCGATCGATTAGTAAAGGAAATGGAGGAAAATGGAGTCATTCGGCCGTCCAGCAGTCCCTGGGCTTCTCCAGTGGTCCTTGTGAAAAAGAAAGATGGATCAACTCGTTTTTGTGTGGACTACCGACGCTTGAACGATATAACCAAGAAAGACTCTTACCCACTGCCCCGAATCGATGACACTCTCACTTCGTTCACTGGATCGACCTGGTTTTCCACACTCGACCTGCAAAGCGGGTACTGGCAAGTTGAGATGAGTGAGAAAGATAGAGAGAAGACAGCATTCGCGACAGGTGGAGGATTGTGGGAGTTCAATGTCATGCCCTTCGGTTTATGCAATGCCCCCGCTACATTTGAGAGGCTGATGGACGGAGTTTTTCGTGATCTAGGCACGGATATAGCACTTGTATATCTAGACGATATAATTGTTCATGGCTCTAGTCTCGAAACCCATCTCGACAACTTACGGAAAGTTTTCCAGCACCTACGCACGTCTAATCTAAAACTAAGTCCCAAAAAATGCCATTTGCTTCGTAAAAAAGTCAAATATCTAGGTCATGTAGTATCTGGAAGAGGCCTACAGACTGATCCGGACAAAACGGAGAGCATCAGAACTTGGCCAAATCCTAAAACAAAAAAAGATGTTCGCAGTTTCCTAGGCCTAGCATCTTATTACAGAAGATTTGTTCGTGACTTCTCTACTTTGGCCAAGCCTCTGTCCGAATTGACTGAGGAAAGGCGGAAGTTCCAATGGGAGCAGAGACAACAAGATGCTTTCGAAGAGCTGAAATTGCGTTTAATTTCTCCTCCCATTCTAGCCTTCCCTCAAATAGAGGGGGAGTTCATTCTCGATACAGATGCCAGTCAGGATGGGATCGGCGCAGTACTTAGCCAGATTCAGGACGGACAGGAGAAAGTGCTAGAATATTACAGCAAAACTCTGAGTAGGCCTGAACGAAACTATTGCGTAACCAGGAGAGAGCTGCTAGCAGTGGTAAGGGCGACTTTCCACTTTCACCATTACTTATTCGGGAGGTCATTCCGTATCCGAACTGACCATGCTTCACTCCGCTGGCTACTAAATTTTAAGGAACCTGATGGACAGTTAGCAAGATGGCTGGAGAGACTCCAGCAGTATGACTTCGTTATAGAACATCGAGCTGGAAAGAGACACCTTAATGCAGACGCATTGTCGAGGCGTCCCTGTCAGGATTGTGCTCATTGCGATCAGAAAGAGCTGAGGGGGTTGGAAGAAAGAGTCGACTTACTAGCAGCTGGAGTCACGTCTGACTTAGCCATAGAACAAGATCAGGATCCTATTCTACAAAGTGTAAAGTCATGGTTAAAAAAAAATCAGAGGCCATCTCGCGAGCAGGTCTTATCCGGAAGTCCGCATTTAAAAATTTTTTGGGCGAAATATGATTCATTACGAATGGTAGATGGCGTTTTGCATCTCATCCGATATGGTGACAACGACACTCTTGTTAAGATAGCTCCTCCAAGCCTGGTACAAAAGATTCTTCACGATTTCCATGATAAGCCGGAAGGTGGACATTTCGGCGTCAGGAAAACATCCGAGAAAATAAAGGAGCGTTGGTTTTGGCCAACTTTGCAAACGGATGTAGAAGTATGGTGTGCAAAGTGCGAGCTTTGTCATGCCAAAAGAGCTCCTTTGCGAAAAACACGCGGAGAACTCCAAGTATTTAATGTTGGAGCTCCATTCGAGAGGATCGCCATCGACGTTCTAGGTCCACTTCCTAGAACCGAGAAAGGGAATAGATATGTCGTGATCGTAATAGACTATTTCACTAAATGGCCAGAAGCCTTTGCAACTACAGATCAAAAGACTGAGACTATAGTTGATGGCTTAATTGAGAATGTTCTCTCTCGATTCGGTATTCCCTTTCAGCTACATTCGGACCAGGGTCGAAATTTTGAGGCGGAGATTTTTCAAAGTGTGCTACAATGGTTCGGAATAGAGAAGACCCGAACAACTGCTCTCCACCCCCAGTCTGATGGGATGGTAGAACGGTTCAATCGAACACTTCTAAACTACCTATCAAAGTTTATAAGCAACACCCAAACAGATTGGGATCGATTTTTCCCCCTAGCACTTCTGGCCTACCGCTCAGCTGTCCATGATAGTACCAAATTTACGCCCGCGATGCTAACTCTTGGCAGGGAATTAAGGTTACCACTTGACATTCAATACGGCCCGGTAACCGAGTCTCCATTCCGAAATCAGGGAGAGTATGCAGACAAATTGATACAAGCCCTGACAACAATACACCAATTAACCCGCAAGCACTTAAACTTGGCTTCATTTAATATGAAACAAATATGATCTTAGGGCACACCCTATTAAGTTTTCAGAAGGCGAACAGGTATGGATATACAATCCAAAACGGCGAAAGGGCAAAAGCCCCAAACTTCAGCGCGACTGGGAAGGTCCTGGTGTTATAATGTCTCGATTAAACGACGTTCTTTACAGAGTAGAATTCCCCGGTGGTAAGACAAGGAAGGTATTACATGTCGATAGATTAGCTAAATTTCGGAGCACAAACAGTCCAACAGATACCAACTTCCATGTTAGCGTTGCTAACAGCAAAAGCCCAACAGAGATTATTGAAATCGCGCCATGGACAAAATATTCTAAGAGAATCTCGTCAAATCTACTCCTAAAATGTGGCTTCGAACCCGGAAAAGGTTTAGGAAAAAATTTACAGGGTATAGCAAATCCCATTTCAGTACCACAACAGTCGTCGCGCGTAGGATTTGGGTCCAGTACTCAATAATAATAATAAAAACCAAAATAAAAATTATGTACATCGCTTATATCGCTCATAAAGGTTCACCCTTCTGGCGAGGTGAAATTAAAAAAAATAAATAAATAAAATTGATAGACCCCGCATGCATCGGTACTCAACAGTATTAGTTTGCCAAATAAAAGAAAATTTTTATTTCGCTCATGAAAGCTCACCCTTCTGGTGAACAGAGTTTTTAAAAAAAAAAAAAAAAAAATTGCACACCTCAGTACTCAAACAAGTTGTGTTGCGACAATTGAGAATAGCCTACAGGTTGTACGCCTGTATGCTTGGAAATAAGCCCAACTAGCAAAACATAAAAAAAAATTTTTTTTGGTTTTTATCCCACTTCAGCACTTTACACATCTCCACTGGAAGTCCCCTGACGTCCAGTTCTCCTTGAGAGCCAATGTCACCATAACGGCTCCAATGATAACAGTCGAAATATTGAAATCTGACAAACGATTTCCGGGATGCAACTAACTGAAGCCCACACTTCTGGGGTTGTGTCCAAAGACTCGCGCTATGCCGACACTGGCCTAGTCAGTAAAGCCAGCCGAATAGAAAATTCGGAAGCTAAATTGGCGAAGGCAGTCGAAATATTGAAATCTGACAAACGATTTCCGGGATGCAACTAACTGAAGCCCACACTTCTGGGGTTGTGTCCAAAGACTCGCGCTATGCCGACACTGGCCTAGTCAGTAAAGCCAGCCGAATAGAAAATTCGGAAGCTAAATTGGCGAAGGCAGTCGAAATATTGAAATCTGACAAACGATTTCCGGGATGCAACTAACTGAAGCCCACACTTCTGGGGTTGTGTCCAAAGACTCGCGCTATGCCGACACTGGCCTAGTCAGTAAAGCCAGCCGAATAGAAAATTCGGAAGCTAAATTGGCGAAGGCAGTCGAAATATTGATATCTGACAAACGATTTCCGGGATGCAACAAACTGAAGCCCACACTTCTGGGGTTGTGTCCAAAGACTCGCGCTATTCCGACACTGGCCTAGTCAGTAAAGCCAGCCGAATAGAAAATTCGGAAGCTAAATTGGCGAAGGCAGTCGATATATTGATATCTGACAAACGATTGCCGGGATGCAACTAACTGAAGCCCACACTTCTGGGGTTGCGTCAAGACTCGGGCTATCCAAAACTTATAAAATAAAAAAAAAACCAATCGTTGCAGTTGAGATGTGGTTAGAGAACTTTAATACTCTGCCCCATCTCGATCATTACATCTAACCTAAGACAGAGTGATGTGAAGGGTGCTGCATATCCTATATCTTAATCTCTATGAAAACAGTCACTATTGCTACAGGCGTACAAATAGGTATCTCCTCAATTGTTTCAAAGTTAAATAGCTTCTAGCATGATACTCGAGCCCTTATTTCAACGAAATATTTAAAGCAAAACTTAACTAACTTAAGCATTAGTTCTTTTTTTTAAGTAATAGAAATTCATTTTTGATCACTACTCTCATAAACTATTTTATGGTTACGCGTTGATTAACTCTAATGAACTAAAAACATATTTTTTTTTTTATTTTTGAGAAGTAAAAGGAATGAACATTTATGTGCGTTAAGCGAGTAATTAACTAAATAACTTCACTAAGAGAACAAATTTAAATAGCTTCCACCATGATACTGGATCTAAGCAGACGAGCCCCGACATAGTTTCATTTAAAGAATGCGCCCCTTAACAAAGCCCAATTAATTCTGCCTTGCTCGCCACCGGGGATTCCTCTATATCTTTGAATATACATCTGCGATTGGTGAGGGGCCGCCGGTGAAACAGGACTGTCGTCAGATCCTGTACATCCCGGTAGGGTAAGGCCCTTCGCTAAACCGGTATTTATTTTCAACTTAGGATATTAGGGCATATTTGTGAAATAATAGAACAAAATACTAACCTTCTCTCCAGCAGGTTCACATTCGGATAACTGGAAGATCCCTCCCCGAGCCTCTCATCCCAATTTTCGGACCATGCTCAGACAGGAAACTCTTACACAACTAGGCGAACCTGAGACTGGATGCAATAAGTTCATCTTTTTCGTTTATTATCAGATTTTTATTCCGGATACAGTAATAGATCTTGTTATCTTACAGGTACATACTCGGACGGAACTTCGAGTCCACAGAAGGGGGCAGTGTTACAAGATCTCAAAGTTAGGTCCCCGCGATGAAGAAATGAGCTCCCAATTTTCTGATAAATATAAGAAGACAATTAGGGCAGCACGTCTGAGAGGGGGCCACCTAAAATAACAAGAGATGGCGACACACTCCCCCTCAAATTTACGACGAGTCAACCTGGCAGGCCACTTTCCCCAGGGACGAGGGACCAGAATAGAATTTTGACGGCCACAAAAAAAAGTAGTAGAAGAAGAAGTGATTTAGATTATCTATCTCTCTTGAAGGCGACAGATCGAAGTAATATAGAAATTTTTGGAAGTTGAAGTATTTTTTTTGCTTAAAGAAAAAGTTGTTAAGAAGTGTTGCTGTCAATAAAAAGTGAATTATAATTCAGTAACAAAAAGACGTATCATAATTCTATAAAACCCTACAACGAAGTTAGAGGAATTTCAGGGGAGAGGAGTTCGGAAGACGGACGATTATACTTCGCAAACGGGAGCATCCAACGGGTCTCTCCTGGTTCCCGCTATTGGTGGAAATAAGCCATCTAACGGCTTAGGCACAAGATAAGTGACCTTTCTTTGTTTTAAATTTTAGCTCAATTTTCTTTGAGAACCTAGCATAAAAAATTATTTCTCGATACTTCTCCGTAAACGTAAAAAGTCGAAATTTCGCTATACCGAACGACCGTATAACGGCTGTACTTGAGAAGGGATTCTAGATTTATTTTACTTTTCTTTCAGGCGTTGAATACAAAAATTATTTCTAGACACTTCTCTGTAAAAGTCGAAATTTCGCTATACCGAACGACCGTATAACGGCTGTACTTGAGAAGAGATTCTAGATTTATTTTACTTTTCTTTCAGGCATAGAATAAAAAATTATTTCTCGACACTTCTCTGTAAAAGTTAAAAGTCAAAAGTTCGCTATATCGAATCACGGCTTAGCGGATATACAAAAGAGAAAGGATTTCTTGGGTACATTTGGTTCCTTTCGGGCGTAAGACAAGAAGAAATTTCCCGATCCGGTTCTACGGTAACACTAGCTTGGGAGACTACCACCTAAAGTGCCTCTTTACAGCCTGTATTAAAAATAAGTGTTTGTGAGATCTCGGTTTATTTCTCTTAGAACGTGATATAAGAAACAATTGCCGGAAGGTTCCTTATCGTAACACGAAACTGCACATTGGTTACATCAGGCCCCCGTAATGAAGTCTTCACAAAACCCCCTCTGGTTTCTTTAACTCAACCGCTCATGCCATCGTATGACACAAGTGAAATCGGAGTATAATCCAATTGTTTTTGTGCTTAGCTGAGTAAGACTGGTAATTTAGTTAGACTTCCTAATTTCCCAGAACAGGATTATCCGCCTACGAAACTAAATAGCTTTTCACTTTTCACGTCTTCCAAGTCTGGCACGGTCATTACGCCACCAGTCGTCTACGCAGGACGTGAGCGGAGCATCGTCTTCAGTGCTTTTCTCTTGAAGTAAAAGCTTAGCCATAAACGGATAATTATAGTAATTATCCAATTGACGGCGTATTCCTGCTACGAAAAAACACTTTCCAGTAAATAGTAAACAAATCACAAAAGAAAGCGCTAATGATTTAATTACACTCGTTGTCAGTCCTCACAAGTCCAACTCGGCGTGAACATAAACAAATCAAATTCAACACCTCACGGTTGGTCATTCGTAATATGACACGCCGCTAATCAGCTGAGTTCGAAGGCAACTGTTTTGCGTGCAACCTAGGTGACAGTAGATGCACTACTCATCAAGAATTTCTTTTGTTTCTCTGCGTGTAGAGATTAGCGATTCTTGAAGCTTCATTTTATAAGTACCGCACCGGATCTTCGCTACGTTAGAGTGCTTTTGCACTTTATCCCCGACTGGGCATTTAGGTCGTCGAAAATATTTGAATTTCCCATTAGAGGTGAGAAGGTTGGTTGCCCGAATAAAAGCTCCCTGCCGCAACCGATAGGGATATAAAAGAAAAGGGAATTCTACGTTTCTCGTCATAAAGCTGCTCCGTCTACCGCTCGGCCAGGGCAATTTTATTTAAACATAGAATTACGTTACAATAGTTTGAAACCATCCCACTCAGTACTTCGTCATATACTTGCCAGCTGTGGACATGTATGTATGCAATACTGAGATGAATTAATGTAATGTTGTGTAGTGTGATAGAAAAACTTTCATGGGTGATATGGGGCTTGAATCGATGTATGCTATGCACTAGTATGCACTGGTATATGTGCTTATTTGATTGAAGCAAAATAGTTTCACGGCTTCCTTACCAAGACCTAAATATATTCATAAAAACGTTGAATCGATGTCAAGAACATGTTAATACTTGTTTTGAGTATGAGCAGTGGAAATCGTGATCATTGCAGCATGTTATGAAATTCGATATCTAAAAATAGACCACATGAAAGTTATTGGGGTGGTAAAAAAACAAGAAAGAATTAGGTTGAGAATGGCTTCAATTTAAGGTTTTGGTGAAAGAAGGCGGTAGTAGATATTAATGTAAGATGATAGGAGGCATCAGTCAGTTTTGGTGAGCCTCAGCGATAGGTCAAATAAAATATGTCAACCGCGGCAATAAATGAAAGTTTTTCTAGTAAAAAGAGTGGCACAAAACGGCTTATGGGGAGCTGTATTGGACAGACTAAATCGTGGAGAGTGTTATTGAAAGCCCCAAGGTGGAGAAATAAATCAGCGTGTAAGAAAAACTGATTTTGTAAAGTGGGAGGAAATAAAATCAGTATTCAGAGACAGAATTAGAGAGCTGGAATTATTGTAAATATAAACCATACAGATACTAAGCTATTTATATAGGATGCTGGTGATTTATCTATACGCCGTATTAAGAATATTTTAAAACTCCATCTCAATATTAAAGTTAGTACAAAGTTGTGTGCTAATTTTGTTAAGGATATCAGTGATAATGAGGTTATAAAAGATATTAAATATTTCCAAGCAAGAACTTCTCAAATCAATGTGGACAACAATTTAAATGAATGGTATAAAGTTAACATTTTGGATTCAATACTCACTCAGCTGGATGAGTTTCAGAAAAAAGATAGTGGCTGGACATTGGACTCCATTATACATTAAGCAGTACATATCAACAAATTTGAACAGCACCGAGGATATTCGTATATACCTGTGCCGAAGGAGAGTGCATCAAAGAAAGCTTGCATTAATGTGAAAACCAATGATGAAGCATGCTTCGCGTGGGCCGTAATCTCAGCGCTGTTACATAGAGGGCATCCATTGGCATCAGTTAAACATGTATATACATACATACATGCATTCCTGAGTCGATTTCGTTTACGCAGAATTAAAAAATTCATGCATCAATGAATAAATGCAAGCATGTATATACGTACATACCTACAGCATTCTCATTGCATGCAGAATTATAGTTCCCAGCTGCAAGTATAGACATATCGACAAACATATTTACAAAGTTCAGTAATTGAATAAAGTCACTCGCTACTGACCTAGACCAATTTCTTAATCACATAAAGAAACAAGTGAAAGCAGTGACACAATACCCGTGCGCGCAAGAATTCACACGATGCAATTTGATAACCTTGCGCCAGCGGTAGAACTTAAGTGAAAGAAATAATGGTTCACGATGATGTCATAATAGCAGCAAAGCGGCGAACGGTCTACGGAAGTATTTATGTATGTACATATGAAAGCGATGAATGCCGTGATGTAACAACAACAAACCGGCAAAAGCTTTCCGGAAATTAATTTATGAATGCTATAAAGAAACACTTTACGGAAATAATAATTATGTGCGAATAAATGCTGTGATGAAATTAGCTTAGTCAGTTAGTCAGTAGCAGCAGTATCATCAGAACACAAGTTGTTTCATATACCAGGAGTAAAGCTAGTAAGCTGCTCCATTCATCCAAATAGCAGTAAAGCTAGTAAGCTGCTCCATTCATCCAAATAGGAGTAAAGCTAGTAAGCTGCTCCATTCATCGACACTAGGAGTAAAGCTAGTAAGCTGCTCCATTGAATCGCTCTAGGAGTAAAGCTAGTAAGCTGCTCCATACACATCGCTGCTCTACGTATCTTCGGAGAAATAAGTAAAAGTCCAATAATCGTGAAGGCACGTAATCTCAATTTACCTACAGTAACCCTGCCATGCTCCAGGTTAAAATATAAAGGTGCTCAGATGAGAGTACTAGAAGTACTTAAAAAACTCAACAATTTTGGCGCAGCCGGTAGGATCAAGGAAGTAATATAAATTCAAAGCACTTGAAAAACCTTGATCCTTGAATTTACTTAAACGAGTGCATAAGAGCGCAAAAACGAGACGTTGGGCATTTTTAACAACAACAAAAAGAAGCCCCAATATAAAACAGCATCATATCTGCATAACGGAAAAGACGTTAAAATTTTTTTTTTACTTCTCTACAAGTAAAGTAAAGTAAGTTAATAAAAATTGTTAAGAATCTATAGTAGACATTATAAAAGAAGTAGTTGTCACTGCAATATACGTGCATGTAAGCAACAAAAATAGTAGCACAATTTTCATTTAATCATTCTAATTTCTTCGGTTATAAAACAAAATTAACTAAACCTCCTATTTTCTCTTTTCCTCCTCTCAAATATTGAGTAAAATATCTGTGGGTGCTGCTTTCATGCCCAGGCCTGATCAAAACTCTCCTGGCTCAGATTTTGAGGCAGAAATAAGCTCATTGTCGTTTGACAACACAAGTCCTCCAGACAGCCCAACAATAGAGCAAAATTCACCCCAAAGCAGACCATCCCTAAATTGGTATCGCGAACATCGCTCAGGTAAACGCTTCAGAGGGCACAGTCTAATTAATTTTCTCGGAAGAAATCATAGTTTAGGCGCCATAGTATCCCAGCAAGCGTTAGCCACACCAAGTTCGAGTATAAACACTCAAACCACTTCCTGCATAGAACAACCAAGTAGAATAGACAAAATGTCTGTAACTACGAAAAAGTAGTAAAATTGACGGCACAAATGGTGCCTTTGTTCTCTGGGGAAATTAGCACGCAAATCCTTACAGAATTACAGACTTTTATAGGCTGTTGTAAGCAAGTGCAACAGTGTCTAGGGGAAGAGGAAAAGAAAGCCTTCATGCAGATTTTCCCCACCAGATTGAGAGGAAACGCGTACCAATTAATAGCTTCGAGCTCTCTCACAAAATTTGAAGAAGTCGAACAACTGCTTTACCGAACGTATTTACCTCGTGAATTATACCATGAACTAATAAACAAGTTAATTACTTGCCGGCAATATCCGCCAGAATCATTTAGTTCATTTACAAATAGGTAAAAAGTCTCTTAATTCAATGCAACGAAGCAGCACAGAGTAAATACGGATCTGAAAATTTTAAAGTAGTTAAACAGCAAATAGAAAATTTTGCTATGCTTCCATAAAGAGTGGTGCAACTAAGCCCCATCTAATCGCCTATTTACTCACATTGAATGAAAATTCTTTAGAAAATCTCATCCAAAAGGCATTAGATATGGAAAGGTTGCAACAAGGTCTCTTTCTCATTCCACAACCAACAAATTATATCACTAACCCAACAAACTCTTACCAAGTGCACCCTTTTCTAAGACATACTATTCCAAATTTCTCTAATACCTATGGTTATCCCATACCTGAGAGTATAAATTAGTCTTCCTACCCTTACACAAAGGAATTCGGAAGACATAACATAAAAACTGAAATTGGTATACGTCCAATAGCGGAACCACTAAAGGAAACTTCAGTATCTTTTAGTACCGACAGAAACTCAGAAAATTATTGGCGCTCTCCTCAAACGAACATAACAAGGAAATCGTTAGGAAGTCCACCTCCAAACAGGAAATCTTTTTACGAGCAGGCAGAAAAAAAAATTCGATAAACACAAATTGCTGTTAAACAAGATCACCTGCAGCTACTGCAATTATAAAGGGCACACGTATGACGAGTGCCTAAAGCGTAAGAATACTCCTTATTGTACTAACTGCAGGGTGAAGGGCCATGATGCCCAATATTGTAAACAGAACATTAAGGTACCACCCGAACATGCAAGTTCTAAAAACAATACTCGGTGGGGCTCTGCAGATAGGGAACAAAGTATTAATCATATACATAATATGTGCGACTTCTGCGGGAGAAGAAGTCATACGGTGTCCACATGTCAGCAGAAACAACGATGGGAGGCCACACACTCGGGAAACGGCATACTGTCAATCTAAAAAGCCCCGGCTTGACATTATATAAAACTACGCAAATTACTTCAGGGTTCTCGCAAACAAAACAAAAATCAAATATAGAGAAAATGTACCAGTGGTAGACTTACCACTGGACATAGGCAAAAACACAGCCGTTGGGCTGATAGTAGACACTGGAGCTGAAGTAAGCATCATAAAAAAGGAAGCACTAGATAACCCAGAACATATAGAATGAAGCCAAAAGGTGACTTCGAAAACTCCAATTGGAGAAGGAGAAACATTGGGAAACTGCCAAGGCAACTTTTTATTTAGCCGTAGTGTCCCATGCAAACTCCAGGTAGTAGAAGACATTGCCCAAATCCCCCACGATTGGCTTTTAAGCAATGACTTTCTTGCAAAAAATTGTAATATCGAAGGGCCTAATAAATTACTCCGGCTCCCTCGCACGGAAACCAACCCCATTGAATTCACGGTACCTCTCGAAACATCCATAGAAGATGGAGAGGAAATACCAAGTGATCAATTGGAGGAGCAATTTAAATCACAGACACCAGATAACAAAAATGCCTTACCTCTAATGGGAGAAACTATGAACACCTCAAAAGAAGATGAATGTAGGCAATATGAAGTAGTACTTGACCGATCCAATAGAATACAACCTCAATCTCAAATGGTACTGAGCATACCGTTACAAATAGACCAAGAAATGATCTGTTTGCTTCAGGAGATCCAAGAAGGAGTATTTGTCGCAAATTGCCTAGTTAGTCCTCATAAAAGCTTCATACCGATATCCGTTCTAAATGTAAACACAGAACCAGTCTTCCTAAGGAAACTAACGCTTACTCTAGTTCCAAGAGCAATTGCTATAACGTACAGTATCTCCATTTACCTTTGGACGACTTAAATACCCAAGGTACTCATAAAAAGGGTGATCCACCTTTCCTACGTGCACAAAACAAAATCACACACAATGTCAAAAAAGACAAATTAAAAATTACTTCCAACTCATATTTTCTTCGTGTACAAAACAAAAGCACACCCAACGTCAAAAATGACAATTTCAAATTTAATTCCAATCCATATTCAAGAAACGTAAACCATATTAAAAGTTATAACCCAGACAGGATTGTGGCTTTACGTAGAGAATTACGAAGAAGAAAAATCAATTCTTGAGTTATGCTATAAGTATAATGATCTTTTTTATTTAAAGGGAGATAAGCTCACGTGCACTAGTAGCATAAAGCATACCATCCCTATATTACACAATCAGCCACCTATAAATCAAAAGATGTATAGATTTCCAGAAACACACCGGGCAGTCATAAATTAGCAAATTAAGGAAATGTTGGACAACGACATAATCCAATTAAGTAAAAGCCCGTGGAATTCTCCATTGCTGGTAGTCCCCAAGAAAGCTGGGCCTGACGGCAATAAACGTTGGCAAGTAGTAGTAGATTTTCGTAAAGTCAACGAAAAATCTATAGGGGATGCCTTTCCATTACCCAGGATAGAAGATATACTGGATCAGCTTGGGCATTCGCGGTATTTTACTACACTTGACCTTGCAAGCGAATATCACCAAGTACTGGTTGACCAAAGGGATAGACCAAAAACTGCATTCAGTACCGCTTACGGGCATTATGAATTTAAGAGGATGTCATTTGGCCTGAAAGGCGTACCTGGGACTTTTCAGCGCCTGATGAATTATATTCTATAGTTCTCCACAGTCATCAAAACAGCAAGCACAATGCCATGTTGTTACAAGAGCCCAAATAAGGGAGGCACAAAATAATATACAAGAGGTAAAACAGCATCAAGAAACTCCCCACAAAATTCAAAAATATTCACGGAACTCCCAAAATAGCTCAGTCGAAATCGGGTCAACTAATAGCAACCAATCAGAAAGCAGTGCATCTGAACAGGGCGAATTACCTTGGAACAACAACGTAATAAATTCCCTGCATAAACTAACAGAAACTATGTCTGACCCTGAGGAAATCGAAACAATTCTAAAAGACTATCATGACTCCGCATTTGGTGTCACCAAGGAGTAATCCAAACTTATAGAAGAATAAAGAAGAAATATAAGTGGAAAAACATGCTTAGTGCTATCAGGAAATACATTCGGAAGTGCTCTAAATGCCAAAAAATTAAGGCTAGCCCGGAGTATCGTATGACAATGGTCATAACAGATACTGCCCATATGCCCTTCGACAAAGTTTATTTAGACATAGTAGGTCCTCCTGAGGAAACTCGCTCAGGAAGCAAATATATTCTGACTTTCCAAGACTATCTAACGAAATTCGTAGATTGTTAGGTAGTAACTGACCAGGGTTCTAATTTCTTAAGCGATCTTTTTAAACGAGTAGATAAGCTTCTGAAAATAAAAAAAAAATCAGACTTCCGCTTACCATCCGCAATCCAACGACGCACTGTAGCGAACTCACAGACCCCTAGTGGAGTATTTGAGAGCTATTGTATTTGAAAATCCAAAGGCTTGGGATCGATTCCTGAGAACCGCGGCTTTTGTATACAATAATAGTCCACATGATGGCACCAAGCTCACACCAATGGACTGTCTGTTTGGATGCACAGCGGATGTTCCCTCTAATCTGAAAAGAGAGCCGGAGCCCATTTACAACCACGAAAATTACTACCACCTTCTGAGGTACAAAATACAAAAAGCGTACGCTACCGCTCGGAAAAATATGCTGAAAGCTAAGGAAAAGTCAAAAGTTTACTACAGTAAGCGTTCACGTCCAGTAACCTTCAAAACAGGAGATAAAGTTTTACTGAAAAACCCCGCTAAAAAACACAAACTTTCCCAGATATGGCTAGGACTATATCTAGTGGTACAAGTCTTTAACACTGTTAATACTGTTATTCAAACAGTACATAACAATAGATTGAAGCCATTTCACGAATAATGGTTGTAAAAAAAAAAAAAAAATGGGGCCAGCAAAATAAAACAACAAACATTTATCCAAATACTGACAGCACTAAGAAACAATCAAGTACATCTATTGTTATTATCACCATCTACATTATTAGAGACCTATTGTAAAGTACGTCTTGCACTGTTTGTAGTCACTCCTAATTATAGCGCGTCACCAAAGTATACGCACTGATTAATGGCGTCAACACTGTACTAGCAGCGGATACGCCGATATTGCTAAAGGGTGAGTTTGATTTAATAAAAGACACGCCGTATGGCAGCGTTAGCTTGTGAAGTCAAAACCGTATTTACTTCTTTTGCCTCGCTTAATTTATACAAATTTAAACAAAGAAAATTGATCATAAGAATCGATTATTACTGTTTACATGAATGTGCAATTCTTTGTTTCTTACCCTACTTTCGTTTTATTTTCATTCATTGAAAATTAGAACATGTAATTGCTATAGAGAGTGACCATGAATGTACACACGGTGAATCATGTTACACAATTTCTTTTGCATACTTGAATGGAGTTTTATAATAATAAAACGATGAGTCAAAGTGTGGACATTCGTAATGATAACAAAAACGAAATTATGTTGTCGTTTTTGTTATTGGGTCACTATGTGTGATTTATGTGGTGTGGTGTAATGATATCATGATATCGTAAAATCATGAGATCATTATGAGATCACTACACCCTCACCCTTCCTGTTGAGTCTTTATAATTTTTAAAGACGAAACACAGATTATACGAAAGTTTAGTACTATTTTGGAATATAAGGACTTTATGGAATATATATATTATATTATGCTAAAGTTTAATACTATTACTAATAATGATATCCGTAACTTTTATCTACTTAGGTTTATACACATTATGAGATATGAGAACGGTTATGTTATCTATCATTATGGTTACATGTTTACATTGTACATATCTATTTTTACATCGCATTTCTTTAATCTATCATTATGGTTACATAACATCGTATCTCTTTAATCTATTATTGTGGACTTTTTTGGGTGTGCTGTTTATTTCGATTATTGTGTTGACACCTTCTCTTTGTAATACTTTGAATGGACCTTTATATGGTTTTTGATGTTTCTTGCGATCTTCGTTTCTCAAGAGTACTAAGTCATTAGTTTTGATGTTTATTGGATTTGATGCATTTTGCTTTTCAACTCGCTTCTGTTTAACGTTTTCTATTAAATTTCTTGCTTTTGAAATAGCTGTTCTCAATCTGAACTTTAGTTCGTTTGCATAATTATCTAGATTGTAAATTTTGTCACTATTGTTGATTACGTCAAATGGGAGGTAAGGTAGTTTGCCAAATATTAATTCGTACGGTGTGTAATTTGTGTCTGTGTGAGGTGTCTTGTTGTAGGAAAAAGTGTAATAAGGTATCCGTTTATCCCATTCTAAGTCTTCGGCGAACGAAAGCATGTATTCATTAAGAACGCGATGGTTTCGTTCCGCTATTCCCATACTTTGATGATGATAAGGGGTGCTAAAATTTTGTTTCATTTCAAGTAGTTTACATATTTCTCGCATTAATCCGTTAGTGAATTCTTTACCTTGATCCGTTTTTAAAATCTTAAAATGTCCGTATTATAAAATAAATTCCTTTACTATTGTTGAGGCTACTGTGTTAGCATCTTTTGTTTCTAAGGGTGCTGCTATCACGAATTTCGTCAGTTCGCACTGCATGGTTAGTATGTATCGGTAATTATTCGAGATCCTAAGTGGTCCTACTATGTCCATAGCTATGGCTTCGAAACTTGTTGTCGGTGTGTTGGTCTTTATCATTTTTTCTTTAGTGTGTCTTACTTGTTTGTTTAGTGCACATTGTTCACAGCTGTTAATATAAGCTTTTACCATTTTGTTTATGTTTTTCCAACAAAATCGTTGTTTAATTTTTAGTACTGTTTTTCTTACTCCTAGATGTCCTCCGTGTGGTGAATTGTGATATTCCTCTATTATCTTGTTTTGGGTTTCAGTGCTATTTATTCTCTTAGGGGGTTCATATAATATTATGTTGAGTTTCGCGCGATTATTATTTTCAATTCTTTGTTGCAACGTGTTTAATAAATTTTTAAATTTTTCTTTTGGAATGCATTCAAATATATTATCTTTGTTTGATAGAGCTAGTTCATGTATATTCATTTTGTGTGTAGCATCCAATAGCTTCTTCATGATAGAAACGTATTTCATATCAGAGTTATTGTTATTGTTTTGTTTACTGCTACTTCGTAACTTTTCCGTGATGAAATCTTGTTTCGCATCAGGGTTGTCGTTACAATATACTATTATTTCTTTTTTCGTACGTACGATTTCTATTTGTTTCTTATAATTGCGCAATATTATAAATTTTAATTTTTTTATATTTCTGATATCAGATATGGAGGTGCAATCCCAAGTGTAAAGTTGATCAGGCTTTAACTGTGGCTGGAAAACATTTCCAATTTTTGCTTCCTCATTATTGCATGCTTTTTGTTTTTCTATCATACCCCTTGTTATCACTAGTGTTTTATTTACTGTTAGGTCTCTTTCTTCCGGAACCATATTTTTCAGAATATCGGAGTCTAGTTTTATTCTTGACAATGCATCAGCGTTGGTGTTTATTTTACCTTTCTTAAATACTATGTCGAAATCATAGTCAGCTAAATCTAATCTGATTCTCGTGAGTTTTGACGAAGGATTTTTGTGTGTGAATAACGATACTAATGGTCTGTGGTCAGTGACTACAATGAATCTTTTTCCGTATAGGTATGGTCTGAAAAAGTTTATACCCCAATGTATTGCAAGTAATTCCTTTTCGATAATAGGTTTGTTTATATCGTGTTTTGACAATGATTTACTTGCGTAGGATATCGGTAAATCTGAACCAATTTCACCTTGTGAGCTTTTTCTTTAGTGCTTCGAATGCTATTTGGCAGGATTCATCCCATATAAATGGTGTGTTCTTTTTTAGAAGAGAATTTAGGTTCTTCGCTATTTCTGCAAAGTTAGGGATAAATCGTCTGTAGTAATTACAGAAAGCTACAAATCTACGAACCTCGTCGGCATTTGTGGGTACTGGATAATTTTTAATGACTTCGTATTTGGAGGGGTTGGTTTTTATGCCTTCATTTGTTATCAGATGTCCTAGATATACAACTTCGGTTTTTAGGAATTGGCATTTACTTGGGTTTAGTTTGAGATTGTATTTGCGCAATCTCTGAAATACTTTGGTCAGATTTGTATTGTGGTGTTTAACACTACAACCGAAAACTATAATATCGTCTACATAAAGGAATGCTTCGGAACTGAGTCCGGTAAGAGCAATTTTTAACATTCTTTGAAAACTATTAGAAGATACTTTTAATCCAAAAGGTAGTCTTTTGAATTGAAAATGGCCGTTTCCCGTCGAAAATGCTGTGAGGGGTCTTGAGTCCTCCTCAAGTTCGATCTGGTGGAATGAACTAGTCATGTCAAGAGTAGTGAAATATTTCGCTCTTCCTAACTTGTCTAGAACATCCTCCAATTTAGTTAAAGGGAACTTGTCGCTAACAATCCTGTTGTTCAGCTTTCTGAAGTCTACGACTAAACGCCATTGTTTTTTATCGCCAGTGCCTTTTTTTGGTACCACGAGTAGTGGAGCATTATAAGGGCTAGTAGATGGTTCAAT
This sequence comes from Dioctria rufipes, assembly GCA_963924295.1. Classification (NCBI taxonomy): domain Eukaryota; kingdom Metazoa; phylum Arthropoda; class Insecta; order Diptera; family Asilidae; genus Dioctria; species Dioctria rufipes. The sequence continues at coordinate 191,448,367 of OZ002740.1, read as the reverse complement.
GATATCATTGGCCTCTAGCTCCTTGACTTGTTTGTTTATTTCCTCGTTTTGAGTGTGTGGTAACCGGTAGTTCTTTATGTACACGGGAGTATTATCCGTGACTTGGAGTGTTTGCTTGTAAAAATTGTTCGTAGTCAAAATTTCATCTTGCAGGTGAAATATATCATTGTATTCCTTTATTATTTCCAGTATGTTTGCTTTAGCTTCTTTCTCTTCGTAATCTATCTTTATTGCCTGTAGCAGTTTGTTTATTCGTTTCGTGTCACGTTTTTCTTTTGTTTTTACTAGTATGGAATAATTTTTCAAGGGTTCCATTTCTACTCTAAAGTTTGGTATTGTTACATCTTCGTCGTTAGTATTTAGCATTTTAATGTGGCATGCGCCTTTCGCTGGTATTATTGTGTTTGCTATGAATACACCACTCTGTAGTTCTTTATTCAGTACTATGCTGTCTTCTTGTCTAGAGAGACATATTGGTATTATCGCTTCTGTTCTTGCTGGAATTTTTATCTGTGTTATCTGTAGTGGTTTCATTTCCATAGGTAAGATGATTTCGTGTTCGTTCACGTTAAACGATATAGTGAACGTTTCGTAGTCTATTTTGCATAGGAATTTTCTTAATATGTCTCGACCGATAATTCCATCTGTATCAATTGGAAAATTTTCATCTACTAAATGAAATGAATTACTGACTCTGTGGTCTCCAATGTGTTGCATTAAGCTTGTTGATCCTAATGAGGTAATTGCTTCCTTAGTAATTCCTGATAATTTGCATTTATTGTTTGGATTTAAATAAAAATTAACAATGTTTAATTTAGTTGTTTTTATTATTGATACGTCTGCGCCTGTGTCTACTAAGAATTTAAGGTGTCGATTGGCATTCTCACAATATAATGTTATATAATTCGTGCAGGTGTATGAGATTCTGTACATCTTATTACATTCTCCGGGAGGGCGTTTTATTCCTCTCCGGAGTCCTGGACGTTTCCCTGGTCCTGGACATAGTTAATTTGCGCGGAATTGTTATTTCTACGAAAATTTCTATTGTTATTTTGTTGGTTGTTATGGTTAAAGTTTCTATTATTATTATTGGTATTTCTGTTATAGTTTCTATTGTAACAAATTCAATCTTAATGTCAAGTGTTTTGGACCCGTCTAGTGTAGCTACTATAGCTTCAAATTCCTTATTTATTTCCTCTAATCTTTGTGACTTTAATTCCAAGGTTTTAGTTGTAAAACCACGATTCTTGCCTTTTTTAAAATTTTCCAATAGTTTCTTAACTTCTTCTTTTAGTTCTTTCAATGAGTCCATTCAGAAGAAAAGGAATTGAATATTGTGTTTATTATTTATTATATTAATTTATTAATTTTTACTATATTTTTTTGTTTGAACACTATTTATTATGGATATTAGGAAATCTTAAACATCATTTACTATAAATTTTTAAACATTAATGGTCCTACTTAATTGTTTTCTAACATAATTTCTGTTGTAATTATTGTAAATATATAAAATTATCGCGATAATTACGAAAATCGCCGAAGTCGTCAACGCCTGTTGGTACTCGATAAAAAAGCTGCTCTGGACGTTCGTGGAGCTGCAATTTCCCATGATTATCGCAGTTTCTTCAGTTTCTCAAAAAGTGCCGCTTTGTTTCTTCCTTCTGCGATAGGAATCAACCTATGTATCTCGGCTCGTTGCTTCCTTAGGGCTACTTTTTTGCCTCCTCTCTTTTTCTGTCGCTTAACCGGGATCTTCTCTGTAGGTTTGATGGTTTTATTTCTGTTCCTATATTGTTCCAACGATATGGGCTTTGGTCCCCTCTGCTTCATGTGTCATCGAGGTAGGATGGTGTTGTTGTATCTGGCTTATTGAGATCTCAGTCGTTAATTATTTGAAGAAGGATCTCAGGTAGATCAAACAGGTCCAAATTTCAGGTGGGTCCACACCTTGGTTGTTATTACAAGACACCAGTTAGATCGGGCAGGGTCGCCATGTAAAGTACGTCTTGCACTGTTTGTAGTCACTCCTAATTATAGCGCGTCACCAAAGTATACGCACTGATTAATGGCGTCAACACTGTACTAGCAGCGGATACGCCGATATTGCTAAAGGGTGAGTTTGATTTAATAAAAGACACGCCGTATGGCAGCGTTAGCTTGTGAAGTCAAAACCGTATTTACTTCTTTTGCCTCGCTTAATTTATACAAATTTAAACAAAGAAAATTGATCATAAGAATCGATTATTACTGTTTACATGAATGTGCAATTCTTTGTTTCTTACCCTACTTTCGTTTTATTTTCATTCATTGAAAATTAGAACATGTAATTGCTATAGAGAGTGACCATGAATGTACACACGGTGAATCATGTTACACAATTTCTTGTGCATATTTGACCTAGTGAATGGAGTTTTATAATAATAAAACGATGAGTCAAAGTGTGGACATTCGTAATGATAACAAAAACGAAATTATGTTGTCGTTTTTGTTATTGGGTCACTATGTGTGATTTATGTGGTGTGGTGTAATGATATCATGATATCGTAAAATCATGAGATCATTATGAGATCACTACACTATTATAAAGCACATCCTAAGAAATTTAACAGAGTTCAAGATCTGGCTATATTGATACAGGCACTGGAATTAAAGTCTGAAATTCTAAATGGACTACTAGTAATAAGAATTCCAATTCCAATTCTTAATATGCAGCCTTTCAAACTGCAGCAAATCCATTTATTCCCCTTCAAAACCCCGGATAGCCATTCATTGTTACTAGATATTAAACATGTTTACATTGCAAGCCACCTACCCACACAGGAGTTCGTACTATTAAAGCAATCTGAGTTTCAGGTTTACACCAAATTATCAAACAATCTGAATGAAAGTACCTACATTGGTCCCTTACTCAACCCAATTCTACAAAGGCATTAGTTAAAAGAATGTCCCATAAGCTTTTTATTCAACACATATAATTAAACAAGTAACTGCGAATATCTGGTCCAAACTCAAGTTCCGCAACTGTTATTGAAGTTAACAAGGAAAAACTCTTGGCTCCTTTCGTTTCCAACTACTCAGAAAATTACAATTTCATGCACTAAAAATTTACATAGTTCCAACCTATTTGGCAGCGGAGTTTTAATATTAAAAGAACCATGCCTCTTCCAAATAGCTGATCAAATTATATACTTCGAAGATGAAGGTCATCAGAGTATTAAAATCTCACAACCGGAATATCCTCATCCGCTAAATTCTAGTATGAATGAACCATTCAGAAATTTATTAAGAATATCAATCTCACTACCCAAAAACACATAGTTATGTTAAAAACAGAGGATGCCAATCAGATTTTAAATGAAAATTCACACTCCCTAGATCAGCTGGGAGAACAGATAAATATACTGAACAACCAAAGAAAAGAAAGAAATAAAGCACAAATAATGCAAATAAGCTAAGTTCCGTAGTAATTTTTGTACTCTGCATAATTGGAATATTGAAACTATGTAAAGTTATAGGTAACAAGAAACGAAAAATAGTAGTCAAAACACCCAAAGTATTAACTGTCAGTAACCCAAAGGTACAGTCAGACACTGAGACATATCCTCAATTTTCTAAAGAAGCTACGGATACCTGGAACCATGAGCCCGGAGTAGATACCAAGTTTTAAAATTTACCATCTCCACAACAAGTGACTTTACCCCCAAGTAAAGTCAAGCAAATCTCGCAAAATTTCCAGTCGGAGATCACTAAAACAAACAAATCCCAATTTAAAATCCCAATTTAGAAGTAACGACAGCAAGAAACAAAGAACAAGCTGTCTCACAAACCTCTCATACAGAATTAAAGGATCCCATTAAACAACGTGCCACCCACCAGCAACAAGCAGGTAGCAGACAAAATTTACATATTCCTCCACCACCACCACTTCCACAAACACTAAGCCGTGTCGAATCTGAGTTAATTCCACGCACCCGCCATTTACAGGTAGTTTAATTCCATCTCTAAATAAATTTTGCATAGCCAAAGATAATAACAGATCTGAATGGTAAAATCAATTGCTACACACTTTTTACATGTACATATATCATGAATAAATCAATATAAATAATTTATAAATGTATAAATGGGTTTAAGTTAAATTTTAGATTTAGCACAAAAAAGTACCAAAAAATATGTTATCACACATATAGCACAAATAAGTACCAAAAAATATGTATTCACACATATAGTACCTACGAATAACAAAAAATATGTATTCACACATATAGTACGAATTACAAAAAATATGTATTCACACATATAGCACAATAATAATACCGAAAAAATATGTATTAACACATATAGTACGAATAACAATAATAGTACAATAATAGTACCAAAAAATATAGTATCTACAAAAAAGAATAATGAAAAACAATTGTATCAAAAATATATATAGTAGAAATAAATTGTTGTACAGAAAAAATGTAGACATAATTAATAGAAATAAAAATAATTGTAGGAAAAAATATGTACAAAATACAGTTAAGCTAACCCAAATTAATCCACGCTTAGATAAGCTTTGTTCTTTTTAATATAGCTAAACACCACATGTACTCATCTCAGCATTACGTATATACTTCCAAAAGGTTCAAGTAAATATTTTTCTTTTTCCCAAGCTATCAAAGAAATAAGTTAATATTTAATGCGTTATTCCTCTCCCAAGAATAACACATTTTTTTTAAAAAAGGGGAGATTTGTTACATACAGGGTATCCATTGGCATCAGTTAAACATGTATATACATACATACATGCATTCCTGAGTCGATTTCGTTTAAGCAGAATTAAAAAATTCATGCATCAATGAATAAATGCAAGCATGTATATACATACATACCTACAGCATTCTCATTGCATGCAGAATTATAATTCCCAGCTGCAAGTATAGACATATCGACAAACATATTTACAAAGTTCAGTAATTGAATAAAGTCACTCGCTACTGACCTACACCAATTTCTTAATCACATAAAGAAACAGTGAAGGCAGTGACACAATACCCCTGCGCGCAAGAATTCACACGATGTAATTTGATAACCTTGCGCCAGCGGTAGAACTTAGGTGAAAGAAATAATGGTTCACGATGATGTCATAATAGCAGCAAAGCGGCGAACGGTCTACGGAAGTATTTATGTATGTACATATGAAAGCGATGAATGCCGTGATGTAACAACAACAAACCGGCAAAAGCTTTGCGGAAATTAATTTTGGTGAAAGAAGTTGGAGTTATTATATTACTATAGTATAATATGTTGTCTTAGATGAGTACTTGAGAGCTGTGAGTAATATGTGGAATATGTAGTAGATGAGTAGTGAAAGTTGAAAATGTAAGATTTCTAATTCCTGTACTGAAAATCACAACAACTGTAAATAATATACAGCAAATCAATTTTTTCACACAATATTTATTCACATCAAATTCATTATTTATTTTTATATCATAAGTTAAAAGCTTTTTTCTCTGTGTTTCACATCCAAAAAGGGATCCAGAGCAAATGTCTCTCATGATCCTCTTTTGTGTTAGGCTATGAGAATTCGGCAGCATAATCCCATGTTATTTCTTATCATCTGTCTTGCTCTAAAACATTAGGGAGATTTAGTGAACACCATAGTTTGAAACCATCCCACTCAGTACTTCGTCATATACTTGCCAGCTGTGGACATGTATGTATGCAATACTGAGATGAATTAATGTAATGTTGTGTAGTGTGATAGAAAAACTTTCATGGGTGATATGGGGCTTGAATCGATGTATGCTATGCACTAGTATGCACTGGTATATGTGCTTATTTGATTGAAGCAAAATAGTTTCACGGCTTCCTTACCAAGACCTAAATATATTCATAAAAACGTTGAATCGATGTCAAGAACATGTTAATACTTGTTTTGAGTATGAGCAGTGGAAATCGTGATCATTGCAGCATGTTATGAAATTCGATATCTAAAAATAGACCACATGAAAGTTATTGGGGTGGTAAAAAAACAAGAAAGAATTAGGTTGAGAATGGCTTCAATTTAAGGTTTTGGTGAAAGAAGGCGGTAGTAGATATTAATGTAAGATGATAGGAGGCATCAGTCAGTTTTGGTGAGCCTCAGCGATAGGTCAAATAAAATATGTCAACCGCGGCAATAAATGAAAGTTTTTCTAGTAAAAAGAGTGGCACAAAACGGCTTATGGGGAGCTGTATTGGACAGACTAAATCGTGGAGAGTGTTATTGAAAGCCCCAAGGTGGAGAAATAAATCAGCGTGTAAGAAAAACTGATTTTGTAAAGTGGGAGGAAATAAAATCAGTATTCAGAGACAGAATTAGAGAGCTGGAATTATTGTAAATATAAACCATACAGATACTAAGCTATTTATATAGGATGCTGGTGATTTATCTATACGCCGTATTAAGAATATTTTAAAACTCCATCTCAATATTAAAGTTAGTACAAAGTTGTGTGCTAATTTTGTTAAGGATATCAGTGATAATGAGGTTATAAAAGATATTAAATATTTCCAAGCAAGAACTTCTCAAATCAATGTGGACAACAATTTAAATGAATGGTATAAAGTTAACATTTTGGATTCAATACTCACTCAGCTGGATGAGTTTCAGAAAAAAGATAGTGGCTGGACATTGGACTCCATTATACATTAAGCAGTACATATCAACAAATTTGAACAGCACCGAGGATATTCGTATATACCTGTGCCGAAGGAGAGTGCATCAAAGAAAGCTTGCATTAATGTGAAAACCAATGATGAAGCATGCTTCGCGTGGGCCGTAATCTCAGCGCTGTTACATAGAGGGCATCCATTGGCATCAGTTAAACATGTATATACATACATACATGCATTCCTGAGTCGATTTCGTTTACGCAGAATTAAAAAATTCATGCATCAATGAATAAATGCAAGCATGTATATACGTACATACCTACAGCATTCTCATTGCATGCAGAATTATAGTTCCCAGCTGCAAGTATAGACATATCGACAAACATATTTACAAAGTTCAGTAATTGAATAAAGTCACTCGCTACTGACCTAGACCAATTTCTTAATCACATAAAGAAACAAGTGAAAGCAGTGACACAATACCCGTGCGCGCAAGAATTCACACGATGCAATTTGATAACCTTGCGCCAGCGGTAGAACTTAAGTGAAAGAAATAATGGTTCACGATGATGTCATAATAGCAGCAAAGCGGCGAACGGTCTACGGAAGTATTTATGTATGTACATATGAAAGCGATGAATGCCGTGATGTAACAACAACAAACCGGCAAAAGCTTTCCGGAAATTAATTTATGAATGCTATAAAGAAACACTTTACGGAAATAATAATTATGTGCGAATAAATGCTGTGATGAAATTAGCTTAGTCAGTTAGTCAGTAGCAGCAGTATCATCAGAACACAAGTTGTTTCATATACCAGGAGTAAAGCTAGTAAGCTGCTCCATTCATCCAAATAGGAGTAAAGCTAGTAAGCTGCTCCATTCATCCAAATAGGAGTAAAGCTAGTAAGCTGCTCCATTCATCGACACTAGGAGTAAAGCTAGTAAGCTGCTCCATTGAATCGCTCTAGGAGTAAAGCTAGTAAGCTGCTCCATACACATCGCTGCTCTACGTATCTTCGGAGAAATAAGTAAAAGTCCAATAATCGTGAAGGCACGTAATCTCAATTTACCTACAGTAACCCTGCCATGCTCCAGGTTAAAATATAAAGGTGCTCAGATGAGAGTACTAGAAGTACTTAAAAAACTCAACAATTTTGGCGCAGCCGGTAGGATCAAGGAAGTAATATAAATTCAAAGCACTTGAAAAACCTTGATCCTTGAATTTACTTAAACGAGTGCATAAGAGCGCAAAAACGAGACGTTGGGCATTTTTAACAACAACAAAAAGAAGCCCCAATATAAAACAGCATCATATCTGCATAACGGAAAAGACGTTAAAATTTTTTTTTTACTTCTCTACAAGTAAAGTAAAGTAAGTTAATAAAAATTGTTAAGAATCTATAGTAGACATTATAAAAGAAGTAGTTGTCACTGCAATATACGTGCATGTAAGCAACAAAAATAGTAGCACAATTTTCATTTAATCATTCTAATTTCTTCGGTTATAAAACAAAATTAACTAAACCTCCTATTTTCTCTTTTCCTCCTCTCAAATATTGAGTAAAATATCTGTGGGTGCTGCTTTCATGCCCAGGCCTGATCAAAACTCTCCTGGCTCAGATTTTGAGGCAGAAATAAGCTCATTGTCGTTTGACAACACAAGTCCTCCAGACAGCCCAACAATAGAGCAAAATTCACCCCAAAGCAGACCATCCCTAAATTGGTATCGCGAACATCGCTCAGGTAAACGCTTCAGAGGGCACAGTCTAATTAATTTTCTCGGAAGAAATCATAGTTTAGGCGCCATAGTATCCCAGCAAGCGTTAGCCACACCAAGTTCGAGTATAAACACTCAAACCACTTCCTGCATAGAACAACCAAGTAGAATAGACAAAATGTCTGTAACTACGAAAAAGTAGTAAAATTGACGGCACAAATGGTGCCTTTGTTCTCTGGGGAAATTAGCACGCAAATCCTTACAGAATTACAGACTTTTATAGGCTGTTGTAAGCAAGTGCAACAGTGTCTAGGGGAAGAGGAAAAGAAAGCCTTCATGCAGATTTTCCCCACCAGATTGAGAGGAAACGCGTACCAATTAATAGCTTCGAGCTCTCTCACAAAATTTGAAGAAGTCGAACAACTGCTTTACCGAACGTATTTACCTCGTGAATTATACCATGAACTAATAAACAAGTTAATTACTTGCCGGCAATATCCGCCAGAATCATTTAGTTCATTTACAAATAGGTAAAAAGTCTCTTAATTCAATGCAACGAAGCAGCACAGAGTAAATACGGATCTGAAAATTTTAAAGTAGTTAAACAGCAAATAGAAAATTTTGCTATGCTTCCATAAAGAGTGGTGCAACTAAGCCCCATCTAATCGCCTATTTACTCACATTGAATGAAAATTCTTTAGAAAATCTCATCCAAAAGGCATTAGATATGGAAAGGTTGCAACAAGGTCTCTTTCTCATTCCACAACCAACAAATTATATCACTAACCCAACAAACTCTTACCAAGTGCACCCTTTTCTAAGACATACTATTCCAAATTTCTCTAATACCTATGGTTATCCCATACCTGAGAGTATAAATTAGTCTTCCTACCCTTACACAAAGGAATTCGGAAGACATAACATAAAAACTGAAATTGGTATACGTCCAATAGCGGAACCACTAAAGGAAACTTCAGTATCTTTTAGTACCGACAGAAACTCAGAAAATTATTGGCGCTCTCCTCAAACGAACATAACAAGGAAATCGTTAGGAAGTCCACCTCCAAACAGGAAATCTTTTTACGAGCAGGCAGAAAAAAAAATTCGATAAACACAAATTGCTGTTAAACAAGATCACCTGCAGCTACTGCAATTATAAAGGGCACACGTATGACGAGTGCCTAAAGCGTAAGAATACTCCTTATTATACTAACTGCAGGGTGAAGGGCCATGATGCCCAATATTGTAAACAGAACATTAAGGTACCACCCGAACATGCAAGTTCTAAAAACAATACTCGGTGGGGCTCTGCAGATAGGGAACAAAGTATTAATCATATACATAATATGTGCGACTTCTGCGGGAGAAGAAGTCATACGGTGTCCACATGTCAGCAGAAACAACGATGGGAGGCCACACACTCGGGAAACGGCATACTGTCAACCTAAAAAGCCCCGGCTTGACATTATATAAAACTACGCAAATTACTTCAGGGTTCTCGCAAACAAAACAAAAATCAAATATAGAGAAAATGTACCAGTGGTAGACTTACCACTGGACATAGGCAAAAACACAGCCGTTGGGCTGATAGTAGACACTGGAGCTGAAGTAAGCATCATAAAAAAGGAAGCACTAGATAACCCAGAACATATAGAATGAAGCCAAAAGGTGACTTCGAAAACTCCAATTGGAGAAGGAGAAACATTGGGAAACTGCCAAGGCAACTTTTTATTTAGCCGTAGTGTCCCATGCAAACTCCAGGTAGTAGAAGACATTGCCCAAATCCCCCACGATTGGCTTTTAAGCAATGACTTTCTTGCAAAAAATTGTAATATCGAAGGGCCTAATAAATTACTCCGGCTCCCTCGCACGGAAACCAACCCCATTGAATTCACGGTACCTCTCGAAACATCCATAGAAGATGGAGAGGAAATACCAAGTGATCAATTGGAGGAGCAATTTAAATCACAGACACCAGATAACAAAAATGCCTTACCTCTAATGGGAGAAACTATGAACACCTCAAAAGAAGATGAATGTAGGCAATATGAAGTAGTACTTGACCGATCCAATAGAATACAACCTCAATCTCAAATGGTACTGAGCATACCGTTACAAATAGACCAAGAAATGATCTGTTTGCTTCAGGAGATCCAAGAAGGAGTATTTGTCGCAAATTGCCTAGTTAGTCCTCATAAAAGCTTCATACCGATATCCGTTCTAAATGTAAACACAGAACCAGTCTTCCTAAGGAAACTAACGCTTACTCTAGTTCCAAGAGCAATTGCTATAACGTACAGTATCTCCATTTACCTTTGGACGACTTAAATACCCAAGGTACTCATAAAAAGGGTGATCCACCTTTCCTACGTGCACAAAACAAAATCACACACAATGTCAAAAAAGACAAATTAAAAATTACTTCCAACTCATATTTTCTTCGTGTACAAAACAAAAGCACACCCAACGTCAAAAATGACAATTTCAAATTTAATTCCAATCCATATTCAAGAAACGTAAACCATATTAAAAGTTATAACCCAGACAGGATTGTGGCTTTACGTAGAGAATTACGAAGAAGAAAAATCAATTCTTGAGTTATGCTATAAGTATAATGATCTTTTTTATTTAAAGGGAGATAAGCTCACGTGCACTAGTAGCATAAAGCATACCATCCCTATATTACACAATCAGCCACCTATAAATCAAAAGATGTATAGATTTCCAGAAACACACCGGGCAGTCATAAATTAGCAAATTAAGGAAATGTTGGACAACGACATAATCCAATTAAGTAAAAGCCCGTGGAATTCTCCATTGCTGGTAGTCCCCAAGAAAGCTGGGCCTGACGGCAATAAACGTTGGCAAGTAGTAGTAGATTTTCGTAAAGTCAACGAAAAATCTATAGGGGATGCCTTTCCATTACCCAGGATAGAAGATATACTGGATCAGCTTGGGCATTCGCGGTATTTTACTACACTTGACCTTGCAAGCGAATATCACCAAGTACTGGTTGACCAAAGGGATAGACCAAAAACTGCATTCAGTACCGCTTACGGGCATTATGAATTTAAGAGGATGTCATTTGGCCTGAAAGGCGTACCTGGGACTTTTCAGCGCCTGATGAATTATATTCTATAGTTCTCCACAGTCATCAAAACAGCAAGCACAATGCCATGTTGTTACAAGAGCCCAAATAAGGGAGGCACAAAATAATATACAAGAGGTAAAACAGCATCAAGAAACTCCCCACAAAATTCAAAAATATTCACGGAACTCCCAAAATAGCTCAGTCGAAATCGGGTCAACTAATAGCAACCAATCAGAAAGCAGTGCATCTGAACAGGGCGAATTACCTTGGAACAACAACGTAATAAATTCCCTGCATAAACTAACAGAAACTATGTCTGACCCTGAGGAAATCGAAACAATTCTAAAAGACTATCATGACTCCGCATTTGGTGTCACCAAGGAGTAATCCAAACTTATAGAAGAATAAAGAAGAAATATAAGTGGAAAAACATGCTTAGTGCTATCAGGAAATACATTCGGAAGTGCTCTAAATGCCAAAAAATTAAGGCTAGCCCGGAGTATCGTATGACAATGGTCATAACAGATACTGCCCATATGCCCTTCGACAAAGTTTATTTAGACATAGTAGGTCCTCCTGAGGAAACTCGCTCAGGAAGCAAATATATTCTGACTTTCCAAGACTATCTAACGAAATTCGTAGATTGTTAGGTAGTAACTGACCAGGGTTCTAATTTCTTAAGCGATCTTTTTAAACGAGTAGATAAGCTTCTGAAAATAAAAAAAAAATCAGACTTCCGCTTACCATCCGCAATCCAACGACGCACTGTAGCGAACTCACAGACCCCTAGTGGAGTATTTGAGAGCTATTGTATTTGAAAATCCAAAGGCTTGGGATCGATTCCTGAGAACCGCGGCTTTTGTATACAATAATAGTCCACATGATGGCACCAAGCTCACACCAATGGACTGTCTGTTTGGATGCACAGCGGATGTTCCCTCTAATCTGAAAAGAGAGCCGGAGCCCATTTACAACCACGAAAATTACTACCACCTTCTGAGGTACAAAATACAAAAAGCGTACGCTACCGCTCGGAAAAATATGCTGAAAGCTAAGGAAAAGTCAAAAGTTTACTACAGTAAGCGTTCACGTCCAGTAACCTTCAAAACAGGAGATAAAGTTTTACTGAAAAACCCCGCTAAAAAACACAAACTTTCCCAGATATGGCTAGGACTATATCTAGTGGTACAAGTCTTTAACACTGTTAATACTGTTATTCAAACAGTACATAACAATAGATTGAAGCCATTTCACGAATAATGGTTGTAAAAAAAAAAAAAAAATGGGGCCAGCAAAATAAAACAACAAACATTTATCCAAATACTGACAGCACTAAGAAACAATCAAGTACATCTATTGTTATTATCACCATCTACATTATTAGAGACCTATTGTAAAGTACGTCTTGCACTGTTTGTAGTCACTCCTAATTATAGCGCGTCACCAAAGTATACGCACTGATTAATGGCGTCAACACTGTACTAGCAGCGGATACGCCGATATTGCTAAAGGGTGAGTTTGATTTAATAAAAGACACGCCGTATGGCAGCGTTAGCTTGTGAAGTCAAAACCGTATTTACTTCTTTTGCCTCGCTTAATTTATACAAATTTAAACAAAGAAAATTGATCATAAGAATCGATTATTACTGTTTACATGAATGTGCAATTCTTTGTTTCTTACCCTACTTTCGTTTTATTTTCATTCATTGAAAATTAGAACATGTAATTGCTATAGAGAGTGACCATGAATGTACACACGGTGAATCATGTTACACAATTTCTTTTGCATACTTGAATGGAGTTTTATAATAATAAAACGATGAGTCAAAGTGTGGACATTCGTAATGATAACAAAAACGAAATTATGTTGTCGTTTTTGTTATTGGGTCACTATGTGTGATTTATGTGGTGTGGTGTAATGATATCATGATATCGTAAAATCATGAGATCATTATGAGATCACTACACCCTCACCCTTCCTGTTGAGTCTTTATAATTTTTAAAGACGAAACACAGATTATACGAAAGTTTAGTACTATTTTGGAATATAAGGACTTTATGGAATATATATATTATATTATGCTAAAGTTTAATACTATTACTAATAATGATATCCGTAACTTTTATCTACTTAGGTTTATACACATTATGAGATATGAGAACGGTTATGTTATCTATCATTATGGTTACATGTTTACATTGTACATATCTATTTTTACATCGCATTTCTTTAATCTATCATTATGGTTACATAACATCGTATCTCTTTAATCTATTATTGTGGACTTTTTTGGGTGTGCTGTTTATTTCGATTATTGTGTTGACACCTTCTCTTTGTAATACTTTGAATGGACCTTTATATGGTTTTTGATGTTTCTTGCGATCTTCGTTTCTCAAGAGTACTAAGTCATTAGTTTTGATGTTTATTGGATTTGATGCATTTTGCTTTTCAACTCGCTTCTGTTTAACGTTTTCTATTAAATTTCTTGCTTTTGAAATAGCTGTTCTCAATCTGAACTTTAGTTCGTTTGCATAATTATCTAGATTGTAAATTTTGTCACTATTGTTGATTACGTCAAATGGGAGGTAAGGTAGTTTGCCAAATATTAATTCGTACGGTGTGTAATTTGTGTCTGTGTGAGGTGTCTTGTTGTAGGAAAAAGTGTAATAAGGTATCCGTTTATCCCATTCTAAGTCTTCGGCGAACGAAAGCATGTATTCATTAAGAACGCGATGGTTTCGTTCCGCTATTCCCATACTTTGATGATGATAAGGGGTGCTAAAATTTTGTTTCATTTCAAGTAGTTTACATATTTCTCGCATTAATCCGTTAGTGAATTCTTTACCTTGATCCGTTTTTAAAATCTTAAAATGTCCGTATTATAAAATAAATTCCTTTACTATTGTTGAGGCTACTGTGTTAGCATCTTTTGTTTCTAAGGGTGCTGCTATCACGAATTTCGTCAGTTCGCACTGCATGGTTAGTATGTATCGGTAATTATTCGAGATCCTAAGTGGTCCTACTATGTCCATAGCTATGGCTTCGAAACTTGTTGTCGGTGTGTTGGTCTTTATCATTTTTTCTTTAGTGTGTCTTACTTGTTTGTTTAGTGCACATTGTTCACAGCTGTTAATATAAGCTTTTACCATTTTGTTTATGTTTTTCCAACAAAATCGTTGTTTAATTTTTAGTACTGTTTTTCTTACTCCTAGATGTCCTCCGTGTGGTGAATTGTGATATTCCTCTATTATCTTGTTTTGGGTTTCAGTGCTATTTATTCTCTTAGGGGGTTCATATAATATTATGTTGAGTTTCGCGCGATTATTATTTTCAATTCTTTGTTGCAACGTGTTTAATAAATTTTTAAATTTTTCTTTTGGAATGCATTCAAATATATTATCTTTGTTTGATAGAGCTAGTTCATGTATATTCATTTTGTGTGTAGCATCCAATAGCTTCTTCATGATAGAAACGTATTTCATATCAGAGTTATTGTTATTGTTTTGTTTACTGCTACTTCGTAACTTTTCCGTGATGAAATCTTGTTTCGCATCAGGGTTGTCGTTACAATATACTATTATTTCTTTTTTCGTACGTACGATTTCTATTTGTTTCTTATAATTGCGCAATATTATAAATTTTAATTTTTTTATATTTCTGATATCAGATATGGAGGTGCAATCCCAAGTGTAAAGTTGATCAGGCTTTAACTGTGGCTGGAAAACATTTCCAATTTTTGCTTCCTCATTATTGCATGCTTTTTGTTTTTCTATCATACCCCTTGTTATCACTAGTGTTTTATTTACTGTTAGGTCTCTTTCTTCCGGAACCATATTTTTCAGAATATCGGAGTCTAGTTTTATTCTTGACAATGCATCAGCGTTGGTGTTTATTTTACCTTTCTTAAATACTATGTCGAAATCATAGTCAGCTAAATCTAATCTGATTCTCGTGAGTTTTGACGAAGGATTTTTGTGTGTGAATAACGATACTAATGGTCTGTGGTCAGTGACTACAATGAATCTTTTTCCGTATAGGTATGGTCTGAAAAAGTTTATACCCCAATGTATTGCAAGTAATTCCTTTTCGATAATAGGTTTGTTTATATCGTGTTTTGACAATGATTTACTTGCGTAGGATATCGGTAAATCTGAACCAATTTCACCTTGTGAGCTTTTTCTTTAGTGCTTCGAATGCTATTTGGCAGGATTCATCCCATATAAATGGTGTGTTCTTTTTTAGAAGAGAATTTAGGTTCTTCGCTATTTCTGCAAAGTTAGGGATAAATCGTCTGTAGTAATTACAGAAAGCTACAAATCTACGAACCTCGTCGGCATTTGTGGGTACTGGATAATTTTTAATGACTTCGTATTTGGAGGGGTTGGTTTTTATGCCTTCATTTGTTATCAGATGTCCTAGATATACAACTTCGGTTTTTAGGAATTGGCATTTACTTGGGTTTAGTTTGAGATTGTATTTGCGCAATCTCTGAAATACTTTGGTCAGATTTGTATTGTGGTGTTTAACACTACAACCGAAAACTATAATATCGTCTACATAAAGGAATGCTTCGGAACTGAGTCCGGTAAGAGCAATTTTTAACATTCTTTGAAAACTATTAGAAGATACTTTTAATCCAAAAGGTAGTCTTTTGAATTGAAAATGGCCGTTTCCCGTCGAAAATGCTGTGAGGGGTCTTGAGTCCTCCTCAAGTTCGATCTGGTGGAATGAACTAGTCATGTCAAGAGTAGTGAAATATTTCGCTCTTCCTAACTTGTCTAGAACATCCTCCAATTTAGTTAAAGGGAACTTGTCGCTAACAATCCTGTTGTTCAGCTTTCTGAAGTCTACGACTAAACGCCATTGTTTTTTATCGCCAGTGCCTTTTTTTGGTACCACGAGTAGTGGAGCATTATAAGGGCTAGTAGATGGTTCAATGATATCATTGGCCTCTAGCTCCTTGACTTGTTTGTTTATTTCCTCGTTTTGAGTGTGTGGTAACCGGTAGTTCTTTATGTACACGGGAGTATTATCCGTGACTTGGAGTGTTTGCTTGTAAAAATTGTTCGTAGTCAAAATTTCATCTTGCAGGTGAAATATATCATTGTATTCCTTTATTATTTCCAGTATGTTTGCTTTAGCTTCTTTCTCTTCGTAATCTATCTTTATTGCCTGTAGCAGTTTGTTTATTCGTTTCGTGTCACGTTTTTCTTTTGTTTTTACTAGTATGGAATAATTTTTCAAGGGTTCCATTTCTACTCTAAAGTTTGGTATTGTTACATCTTCGTCGTTAGTATTTAGCATTTTAATGTGGCATGCGCCTTTCGCTGGTATTATTGTGTTTGCTATGAATACACCACTCTGTAGTTCTTTATTCAGTACTATGCTGTCTTCTTGTCTAGAGAGACATATTGGTATTATCGCTTCTGTTCTTGCTGGAATTTTTATCTGTGTTATCTGTAGTGGTTTCATTTCCATAGGTAAGATGATTTCGTGTTCGTTCACGTTAAACGATATAGTGAACGTTTCGTAGTCTATTTTGCATAGGAATTTTCTTAATATGTCTCGACCGATAATTCCATCTGTATCAATTGGAAAATTTTCATCTACTAAATGAAATGAATTACTGACTCTGTGGTCTCCAATGTGTTGCATTAAGCTTGTTGATCCTAATGAGGTAATTGCTTCCTTAGTAATTCCTGATAATTTGCATTTATTGTTTGGATTTAAATAAAAATTAACAATGTTTAATTTAGTTGTTTTTATTATTGATACGTCTGCGCCTGTGTCTACTAAGAATTTAAGGTGTCGATTGGCATTCTCACAATATAATGTTATATAATTCGTGCAGGTGTATGAGATTCTGTACATCTTATTACATTCTCCGGGAGGGCGTTTTATTCCTCTCCGGAGTCCTGGACGTTTCCCTGGTCCTGGACATAGTTAATTTGCGCGGAATTGTTATTTCTACGAAAATTTCTATTGTTATTTTGTTGGTTGTTATGGTTAAAGTTTCTATTATTATTATTGGTATTTCTGTTATAGTTTCTATTGTAACAAATTCAATCTTAATGTCAAGTGTTTTGGACCCGTCTAGTGTAGCTACTATAGCTTCAAATTCCTTATTTATTTCCTCTAATCTTTGTGACTTTAATTCCAAGGTTTTAGTTGTAAAACCACGATTCTTGCCTTTTTTAAAATTTTCCAATAGTTTCTTAACTTCTTCTTTTAGTTCTTTCAATGAGTCCATTCAGAAGAAAAGGAATTGAATATTGTGTTTATTATTTATTATATTAATTTATTAATTTTTACTATATTTTTTTGTTTGAACACTATTTATTATGGATATTAGGAAATCTTAAACATCATTTACTATAAATTTTTAAACATTAATGGTCCTACTTAATTGTTTTCTAACATAATTTCTGTTGTAATTATTGTAAATATATAAAATTATCGCGATAATTACGAAAATCGCCGAAGTCGTCAACGCCTGTTGGTACTCGATAAAAAAGCTGCTCTGGACGTTCGTGGAGCTGCAATTTCCCATGATTATCGCAGTTTCTTCAGTTTCTCAAAAAGTGCCGCTTTGTTTCTTCCTTCTGCGATAGGAATCAACCTATGTATCTCGGCTCGTTGCTTCCTTAGGGCTACTTTTTTGCCTCCTCTCTTTTTCTGTCGCTTAACCGGGATCTTCTCTGTAGGTTTGATGGTTTTATTTCTGTTCCTATATTGTTCCAACGATATGGGCTTTGGTCCCCTCTGCTTCATGTGTCATCGAGGTAGGATGGTGTTGTTGTATCTGGCTTATTGAGATCTCAGTCGTTAATTATTTGAAGAAGGATCTCAGGTAGATCAAACAGGTCCAAATTTCAGGTGGGTCCACACCTTGGTTGTTATTACAAGACACCAGTTAGATCGGGCAGGGTCGCCATGTAAAGTACGTCTTGCACTGTTTGTAGTCACTCCTAATTATAGCGCGTCACCAAAGTATACGCACTGATTAATGGCGTCAACACTGTACTAGCAGCGGATACGCCGATATTGCTAAAGGGTGAGTTTGATTTAATAAAAGACACGCCGTATGGCAGCGTTAGCTTGTGAAGTCAAAACCGTATTTACTTCTTTTGCCTCGCTTAATTTATACAAATTTAAACAAAGAAAATTGATCATAAGAATCGATTATTACTGTTTACATGAATGTGCAATTCTTTGTTTCTTACCCTACTTTCGTTTTATTTTCATTCATTGAAAATTAGAACATGTAATTGCTATAGAGAGTGACCATGAATGTACACACGGTGAATCATGTTACACAATTTCTTGTGCATATTTGACCTAGTGAATGGAGTTTTATAATAATAAAACGATGAGTCAAAGTGTGGACATTCGTAATGATAACAAAAACGAAATTATGTTGTCGTTTTTGTTATTGGGTCACTATGTGTGATTTATGTGGTGTGGTGTAATGATATCATGATATCGTAAAATCATGAGATCATTATGAGATCACTACACTATTATAAAGCACATCCTAAGAAATTTAACAGAGTTCAAGATCTGGCTATATTGATACAGGCACTGGAATTAAAGTCTGAAATTCTAAATGGACTACTAGTAATAAGAATTCCAATTCCAATTCTTAATATGCAGCCTTTCAAACTGCAGCAAATCCATTTATTCCCCTTCAAAACCCCGGATAGCCATTCATTGTTACTAGATATTAAACATGTTTACATTGCAAGCCACCTACCCACACAGGAGTTCGTACTATTAAAGCAATCTGAGTTTCAGGTTTACACCAAATTATCAAACAATCTGAATGAAAGTACCTACATTGGTCCCTTACTCAACCCAATTCTACAAAGGCATTAGTTAAAAGAATGTCCCATAAGCTTTTTATTCAACACATATAATTAAACAAGTAACTGCGAATATCTGGTCCAAACTCAAGTTCCGCAACTGTTATTGAAGTTAACAAGGAAAAACTCTTGGCTCCTTTCGTTTCCAACTACTCAGAAAATTACAATTTCATGCACTAAAAATTTACATAGTTCCAACCTATTTGGCAGCGGAGTTTTAATATTAAAAGAACCATGCCTCTTCCAAATAGCTGATCAAATTATATACTTCGAAGATGAAGGTCATCAGAGTATTAAAATCTCACAACCGGAATATCCTCATCCGCTAAATTCTAGTATGAATGAACCATTCAGAAATTTATTAAGAATATCAATCTCACTACCCAAAAACACATAGTTATGTTAAAAACAGAGGATGCCAATCAGATTTTAAATGAAAATTCACACTCCCTAGATCAGCTGGGAGAACAGATAAATATACTGAACAACCAAAGAAAAGAAAGAAATAAAGCACAAATAATGCAAATAAGCTAAGTTCCGTAGTAATTTTTGTACTCTGCATAATTGGAATATTGAAACTATGTAAAGTTATAGGTAACAAGAAACGAAAAATAGTAGTCAAAACACCCAAAGTATTAACTGTCAGTAACCCAAAGGTACAGTCAGACACTGAGACATATCCTCAATTTTCTAAAGAAGCTACGGATACCTGGAACCATGAGCCCAGAGTAGATACCAAGTTTTAAAATTTACCATCTCCACAACAAGTGACTTTACCCCCAAGTAAAGTCAAGCAAATCTCGCAAAATTTCCAGTCGGAGATCACTAAAACAAACAAATCCCAATTTAAAATCCCAATTTAGAAGTAACGACAGCAAGAAACAAAGAACAAGCTGTCTCACAAACCTCTCATACAGAATTAAAGGATCCCATTAAACAACGTGCCACCCACCAGCAACAAGCAGGTAGCAGACAAAATTTACATATTCCTCCACCACCACCACTTCCACAAACACTAAGCCGTGTCGAATCTGAGTTAATTCCACGCACCCGCCATTTACAGGTAGTTTAATTCCATCTCTAAATAAATTTTGCATAGCCAAAGATAATAACAGATCTGAATGGTAAAATCAATTGCTACACACTTTTTACATGTACATATATCATGAATAAATCAATATAAATAATTTATAAATGTATAAATGGGTTTAAGTTAAATTTTAGATTTAGCACAAAAAAGTACCAAAAAATATGTTATCACACATATAGCACAAATAAGTACCAAAAAATATGTATTCACACATATAGTACCTACGAATAACAAAAAATATGTATTCACACATATAGTACGAATTACAAAAAATATGTATTCACACATATAGCACAATAATAATACCGAAAAAATATGTATTAACACATATAGTACGAATAACAATAATAGTACAATAATAGTACCAAAAAATATAGTATCTACAAAAAAGAATAATGAAAAACAATTGTATCAAAAATATATATAGTAGAAATAAATTGTTGTACAGAAAAAATGTAGACATAATTAATAGAAATAAAAATAATTGTAGGAAAAAATATGTACAAAATACAGTTAAGCTAACCCAAATTAATCCACGCTTAGATAAGCTTTGTTCTTTTTAATATAGCTAAACACCACATGTACTCATCTCAGCATTACGTATATACTTCCAAAAGGTTCAAGTAAATATTTTTCTTTTTCCCAAGCTATCAAAGAAATAAGTTAATATTTAATGCGTTATTCCTCTCCCAAGAATAACACATTTTTTTTAAAAAAGGGGAGATTTGTTACATACAGGGTATCCATTGGCATCAGTTAAACATGTATATACATACATACATGCATTCCTGAGTCGATTTCGTTTAAGCAGAATTAAAAAATTCATGCATCAATGAATAAATGCAAGCATGTATATACATACATACCTACAGCATTCTCATTGCATGCAGAATTATAATTCCCAGCTGCAAGTATAGACATATCGACAAACATATTTACAAAGTTCAGTAATTGAATAAAGTCACTCGCTACTGACCTACACCAATTTCTTAATCACATAAAGAAACAGTGAAGGCAGTGACACAATACCCCTGCGCGCAAGAATTCACACGATGTAATTTGATAACCTTGCGCCAGCGGTAGAACTTAGGTGAAAGAAATAATGGTTCACGATGATGTCATAATAGCAGCAAAGCGGCGAACGGTCTACGGAAGTATTTATGTATGTACATATGAAAGCGATGAATGCCGTGATGTAACAACAACAAACCGGCAAAAGCTTTGCGGAAATTAATTTTGGTGAAAGAAGTTGGAGTTATTATATTACTATAGTATAATATGTTGTCTTAGATGAGTACTTGAGAGCTGTGAGTAATATGTGGAATATGTAGTAGATGAGTAGTGAAAGTTGAAAATGTAAGATTTCTAATTCCTGTACTGAAAATCACAACAACTGTAAATAATATACAGCAAATCAATTTTTTCACACAATATTTATTCACATCAAATTCATTATTTATTTTTATATCATAAGTTAAAAGCTTTTTTCTCTGTGTTTCACATCCAAAAAGGGATCCAGAGCAAATGTCTCTCATGATCCTCTTTTGTGTTAGGCTATGAGAATTCGGCAGCATAATCCCATGTTATTTCTTATCATCTGTCTTGCTCTAAAACATTAGGGAGATTTAGTGAACACCATAGTTTGAAACCATCCCACTCAGTACTTCGTCATATACTTGCCAGCTGTGGACATGTATGTATGCAATACTGAGATGAATTAATGTAATGTTGTGTAGTGTGATAGAAAAACTTTCATGGGTGATATGGGGCTTGAATCGATGTATGCTATGCACTAGTATGCACTGGTATATGTGCTTATTTGATTGAAGCAAAATAGTTTCACGGCTTCCTTACCAAGACCTAAATATATTCATAAAAACGTTGAATCGATGTCAAGAACATGTTAATACTTGTTTTGAGTATGAGCAGTGGAAATCGTGATCATTGCAGCATGTTATGAAATTCGATATCTAAAAATAGACCACATGAAAGTTATTGGGGTGGTAAAAAAACAAGAAAGAATTAGGTTGAGAATGGCTTCAATTTAAGGTTTTGGTGAAAGAAGGCGGTAGTAGATATTAATGTAAGATGATAGGAGGCATCAGTCAGTTTTGGTGAGCCTCAGCGATAGGTCAAATAAAATATGTCAACCGCGGCAATAAATGAAAGTTTTTCTAGTAAAAAGAGTGGCACAAAACGGCTTATGGGGAGCTGTATTGGACAGACTAAATCGTGGAGAGTGTTATTGAAAGCCCCAAGGTGGAGAAATAAATCAGCGTGTAAGAAAAACTGATTTTGTAAAGTGGGAGGAAATAAAATCAGTATTCAGAGACAGAATTAGAGAGCTGGAATTATTGTAAATATAAACCATACAGATACTAAGCTATTTATATAGGATGCTGGTGATTTATCTATACGCCGTATTAAGAATATTTTAAAACTCCATCTCAATATTAAAGTTAGTACAAAGTTGTGTGCTAATTTTGTTAAGGATATCAGTGATAATGAGGTTATAAAAGATATTAAATATTTCCAAGCAAGAACTTCTCCAATCAATGTGGACAACAATTTAAATGAATGGTATAAAGTTAACATTTTGGATTCAATACTCACTCAGCTGGATGAGTTTCAGAAAAAAGATAGTGGCTGGACATTGGACTCCATTATACATTAAGCAGTACATATCAACAAATTTGAACAGCACCGAGGATATTCGTATATACCTGTGCCGAAGGAGAGTGCATCAAAGAAAGCTTGCATTAATGTGAAAACCAATGATGAAGCATGCTTCGCGTGGGCCGTAATCTCAGCGCTGTTACATAGAGGGCATCCATTGGCATCAGTTAAACATGTATATACATACATACATGCATTCCTGAGTCGATTTCGTTTACGCAGAATTAAAAAATTCATGCATCAATGAATAAATGCAAGCATGTATATACGTACATACCTACAGCATTCTCATTGCATGCAGAATTATAGTTCCCAGCTGCAAGTATAGACATATCGACAAACATATTTACAAAGTTCAGTAATTGAATAAAGTCACTCGCTACTGACCTAGACCAATTTCTTAATCACATAAAGAAACAAGTGAAAGCAGTGACACAATACCCGTGCGCGCAAGAATTCACACGATGCAATTTGATAACCTTGCGCCAGCGGTAGAACTTAAGTGAAAGAAATAATGGTTCACGATGATGTCATAATAGCAGCAAAGCGGCGAACGGTCTACGGAAGTATTTATGTATGTACATATGAAAGCGATGAATGCCGTGATGTAACAACAACAAACCGGCAAAAGCTTTCCGGAAATTAATTTATGAATGCTATAAAGAAACACTTTACGGAAATAATAATTATGTGCGAATAAATGCTGTGATGAAATTAGCTTAGTCAGTTAGTCAGTAGCAGCAGTATCATCAGAACACAAGTTGTTTCATATACCAGGAGTAAAGCTAGTAAGCTGCTCCATTCATCCAAATAGCAGTAAAGCTAGTAAGCTGCTCCATTCATCCAAATAGGAGTAAAGCTAGTAAGCTGCTCCATTCATCGACACTAGGAGTAAAGCTAGTAAGCTGCTCCATTGAATCGCTCTAGGAGTAAAGCTAGTAAGCTGCTCCATACACATCGCTGCTCTACGTATCTTCGGAGAAATAAGTAAAAGTCCAATAATCGTGAAGGCACGTAATCTCAATTTACCTACAGTAACCCTGCCATGCTCCAGGTTAAAATATAAAGGTGCTCAGATGAGAGTACTAGAAGTACTTAAAAAACTCAACAATTTTGGCGCAGCCGGTAGGATCAAGGAAGTAATATAAATTCAAAGCACTTGAAAAACCTTGATCCTTGAATTTACTTAAACGAGTGCATAAGAGCGCAAAAACGAGACGTTGGGCATTTTTAACAACAACAAAAAGAAGCCCCAATATAAAACAGCATCATATCTGCATAACGGAAAAGACGTTAAAATTTTTTTTTTACTTCTCTACAAGTAAAGTAAAGTAAGTTAATAAAAATTGTTAAGAATCTATAGTAGACATTATAAAAGAAGTAGTTGTCACTGCAATATACGTGCATGTAAGCAACAAAAATAGTAGCACAATTTTCATTTAATCATTCTAATTTCTTCGGTTATAAAACAAAATTAACTAAACCTCCTATTTTCTCTTTTCCTCCTCTCAAATATTGAGTAAAATATCTGTGGGTGCTGCTTTCATGCCCAGGCCTGATCAAAACTCTCCTGGCTCAGATTTTGAGGCAGAAATAAGCTCATTGTCGTTTGACAACACAAGTCCTCCAGACAGCCCAACAATAGAGCAAAATTCACCCCAAAGCAGACCATCCCTAAATTGGTATCGCGAACATCGCTCAGGTAAACGCTTCAGAGGGCACAGTCTAATTAATTTTCTCGGAAGAAATCATAGTTTAGGCGCCATAGTATCCCAGCAAGCGTTAGCCACACCAAGTTCGAGTATAAACACTCAAACCACTTCCTGCATAGAACAACCAAGTAGAATAGACAAAATGTCTGTAACTACGAAAAAGTAGTAAAATTGACGGCACAAATGGTGCCTTTGTTCTCTGGGGAAATTAGCACGCAAATCCTTACAGAATTACAGACTTTTATAGGCTGTTGTAAGCAAGTGCAACAGTGTCTAGGGGAAGAGGAAAAGAAAGCCTTCATGCAGATTTTCCCCACCAGATTGAGAGGAAACGCGTACCAATTAATAGCTTCGAGCTCTCTCACAAAATTTGAAGAAGTCGAACAACTGCTTTACCGAACGTATTTACCTCGTGAATTATACCATGAACTAATAAACAAGTTAATTACTTGCCGGCAATATCCGCCAGAATCATTTAGTTCATTTACAAATAGGTAAAAAGTCTCTTAATTCAATGCAACGAAGCAGCACAGAGTAAATACGGATCTGAAAATTTTAAAGTAGTTAAACAGCAAATAGAAAATTTTGCTATGCTTCCATAAAGAGTGGTGCAACTAAGCCCCATCTAATCGCCTATTTACTCACATTGAATGAAAATTCTTTAGAAAATCTCATCCAAAAGGCATTAGATATGGAAAGGTTGCAACAAGGTCTCTTTCTCATTCCACAACCAACAAATTATATCACTAACCCAACAAACTCTTACCAAGTGCACCCTTTTCTAAGACATACTATTCCAAATTTCTCTAATACCTATGGTTATCCCATACCTGAGAGTATAAATTAGTCTTCCTACCCTTACACAAAGGAATTCGGAAGACATAACATAAAAACTGAAATTGGTATACGTCCAATAGCGGAACCACTAAAGGAAACTTCAGTATCTTTTAGTACCGACAGAAACTCAGAAAATTATTGGCGCTCTCCTCAAACGAACATAACAAGGAAATCGTTAGGAAGTCCACCTCCAAACAGGAAATCTTTTTACGAGCAGGCAGAAAAAAAAATTCGATAAACACAAATTGCTGTTAAACAAGATCACCTGCAGCTACTGCAATTATAAAGGGCACACGTATGACGAGTGCCTAAAGCGTAAGAATACTCCTTATTGTACTAACTGCAGGGTGAAGGGCCATGATGCCCAATATTGTAAACAGAACATTAAGGTACCACCCGAACATGCAAGTTCTAAAAACAATACTCGGTGGGGCTCTGCAGATAGGGAACAAAGTATTAATCATATACATAATATGTGCGACTTCTGCGGGAGAAGAAGTCATACGGTGTCCACATGTCAGCAGAAACAACGATGGGAGGCCACACACTCGGGAAACGGCATACTGTCAATCTAAAAAGCCCCGGCTTGACATTATATAAAACTACGCAAATTACTTCAGGGTTCTCGCAAACAAAACAAAAATCAAATATAGAGAAAATGTACCAGTGGTAGACTTACCACTGGACATAGGCAAAAACACAGCCGTTGGGCTGATAGTAGACACTGGAGCTGAAGTAAGCATCATAAAAAAGGAAGCACTAGATAACCCAGAACATATAGAATGAAGCCAAAAGGTGACTTCGAAAACTCCAATTGGAGAAGGAGAAACATTGGGAAACTGCCAAGGCAACTTTTTATTTAGCCGTAGTGTCCCATGCAAACTCCAGGTAGTAGAAGACATTGCCCAAATCCCCCACGATTGGCTTTTAAGCAATGACTTTCTTGCAAAAAATTGTAATATCGAAGGGCCTAATAAATTACTCCGGCTCCCTCGCACGGAAACCAACCCCATTGAATTCACGGTACCTCTCGAAACATCCATAGAAGATGGAGAGGAAATACCAAGTGATCAATTGGAGGAGCAATTTAAATCACAGACACCAGATAACAAAAATGCCTTACCTCTAATGGGAGAAACTATGAACACCTCAAAAGAAGATGAATGTAGGCAATATGAAGTAGTACTTGACCGATCCAATAGAATACAACCTCAATCTCAAATGGTACTGAGCATACCGTTACAAATAGACCAAGAAATGATCTGTTTGCTTCAGGAGATCCAAGAAGGAGTATTTGTCGCAAATTGCCTAGTTAGTCCTCATAAAAGCTTCATACCGATATCCGTTCTAAATGTAAACACAGAACCAGTCTTCCTAAGGAAACTAACGCTTACTCTAGTTCCAAGAGCAATTGCTATAACGTACAGTATCTCCATTTACCTTTGGACGACTTAAATACCCAAGGTACTCATAAAAAGGGTAATCCACCTTTCCTACGTGCACAAAACAAAATCACACACAATGTCAAAAAAGACAAATTAAAAATTACTTCCAACTCATATTTTCTCCGTGTACAAAACAAAAGCACACCCAACGTCAAAAATGACAATTTCAAATTTAATTCCAATCCATATTCAAGAAACGTAAACCATATTAAAAGTTATAACCCAGACAGGATTGTGGCTTTACGTAGAGAATTACTGATGGATGAAAATTTAAATCACGAAGAAGAAAAATCAATTCTTGAGTTATGCTATAAGTATAATGATCTTTTTTATTTAAAGGGAGATAAGCTCACGTGCACTAGTAGCATAAAGCATACCATCCCTATATTACACAATCAGCCACCTATAAATCAAAAGATGTATAGATTTCCAGAAACACACCGGGCAGTCATAAATTAGCAAATTAAGGAAATGTTGGACAACGACATAATCCAATTAAGTAAAAGCCCGTGGAATTCTCCATTGCTGGTAGTCCCCAAGAAAGCTGGGCCTGACGGCAATAAACGTTGGCAAGTAGTAGTAGATTTTCGTAAAGTCAACGAAAAATCTATAGGGGATGCCTTTCCATTACCCAGGATAGAAGATATACTGGATCAGCTTGGGCATTCGCGGTATTTTACTACACTTGACCTTGCAAGCGAATATCACCAAGTACTGGTTGACCAAAGGGATAGACCAAAAACTGCATTCAGTACCGCTTACGGGCATTATGAATTTAAGAGGATGTCATTTGGCCTGAAAGGCGTACCTGGGACTTTTCAGCGCCTGATGAATTATATTCTATAGTTCTCCACAGTCATCAAAACAGCAAGCACAATGCCATGTTGTTACAAGAGCCCAAATAAGGGAGGCACAAAATAATATACAAGAGGTAAAACAGCATCAAGAAACTCCCCACAAAATTCAAAAATATTCACGGAACTCCCAAAATAGCTCAGTCGAAATCGGGTCAACTAATAGCAACCAATCAGAAAGCAGTGCATCTGAACAGGGCGAATTACCTTGGAACAACAACGTAATAAATTCCCTGCATAAACTAACAGAAACTATGTCTGACCCTGAGGAAATCGAA
This sequence comes from Dioctria rufipes, assembly GCA_963924295.1. Classification (NCBI taxonomy): domain Eukaryota; kingdom Metazoa; phylum Arthropoda; class Insecta; order Diptera; family Asilidae; genus Dioctria; species Dioctria rufipes. The sequence goes on along the minus strand of OZ002740.1, from coordinate 191,420,155 downwards.
ACAATTCTAAAAGACTATCATGACTCCGCATTTGGTGTCACCAAGGAGTAATCCAAACTTATAGAAGAATAAAGAAGAAATATAAGTGGAAAAACATGCTTAGTGCTATCAGGAAATACATTCGGAAGTGCTCTAAATGCCAAAAAATTAAGGCTAGCCCGGAGTATCGTATGACAATGGTCATAACAGATACTGCCCATATGCCCTTCGACAAAGTTTATTTAGACATAGTAGGTCCTCCTGAGGAAACTCGCTCAGGAAGCAAATATATTCTGACTTTCCAAGACTATCTAACGAAATTCGTAGATTGTTAGGTAGTAACTGACCAGGGTTCTAATTTCTTAAGCGATCTTTTTAAACGAGTAGATAAGCTTCTGAAAATAAAAAAAAAATCAGACTTCCGCTTACCATCCGCAATCCAACGACGCACTGTAGCGAACTCACAGACCCCTAGTGGAGTATTTGAGAGCTATTGTATTTGAAAATCCAAAGGCTTGGGATCGATTCCTGAGAACCGCGGCTTTTGTATACAATAATAGTCCACATGATGGCACCAAGCTCACACCAATGGACTGTCTGTTTGGATGCACAGCGGATGTTCCCTCTAATCTGAAAAGAGAGCCGGAGCCCATTTACAACCACGAAAATTACTACCACCTTCTGAGGTACAAAATACAAAAAGCGTACGCTACCGCTCGGAAAAATATGCTGAAAGCTAAGGAAAAGTCAAAAGTTTACTACAGTAAGCGTTCACGTCCAGTAACCTTCAAAACAGGAGATAAAGTTTTACTGAAAAACCCCGCTAAAAAACACAAACTTTCCCAGATATGGCTAGGACTATATCTAGTGGTACAAATCTTTAACACTGTTAATACAGTTATTCAAATCGGTAAACGAAGAGTAACAGTACATAACAATAGATTGAAGCCATTTCACGAATAATGGTTGTAAAAAAAAAAAAAAATGGGGCCAGCAAAATAAAACAACAAACATTTATCCAAATACTGACAGCACTAAGAAACAATCAAGTACATCTATTGTTATTATCACCATCTACATTATTAGAGACCTATTGTAAAGTACGTCTTGCACTGTTTGTAGTCACTCCTAATTATAGCGCGTCACCAAAGTATACGCACTGATTAATGGCGTCAACACTGTACTAGCAGCGGATACGCCGATATTGCTAAAGGGTGAGTTTGATTTAATAAAAGACACGCCGTATGGCAGCGTTAGCTTGTGAAGTCAAAACCGTATTTACTTCTTTTGCCTCGCTTAATTTATACAAATTTAAACAAAGAAAATTGATCATAAGAATCGATTATTACTGTTTACATGAATGTGCAATTCTTTGTTTCTTACCCTACTTTCGTTTTATTTTCATTCATTGAAAATTAGAACATGTAATTGCTATAGAGAGTGACCATGAATGTACACACGGTGAATCATGTTACACAATTTCTTTTGCATACTTGACCTAGTGAATGGAGTTTTATAATAATAAAACGATGAGTCAAAGTGTGGACATTCGTAATGATAACAAAAACGAAATTATGTTGTCGTTTTTGTTATTGGGTCACTATGTGTGATTTATGTGGTGTGGTGTAATGATATCATGATATCGTAAAATCATGAGATCATTATGAGATCACTACACCCTCACCCTTCCTGTTGAGTCTTTATAATTTTTAAAGACGAAACACAGATTATACGAAAGTTTAGTACTATTTTGGAATATAAGGACTTTATGGAATATATATATTATATTATGCTAAAGTTTAATACTATTACTAATAATGATATCCGTAACTTTTATCTACTTAGGTTTATACACATTATGAGATATGAGAACGGTTATGTTATCTATCATTATGGTTACATGTTTACATTGTACATATCTATTTTTACATCGCATTTCTTTAATCTATCATTATGGTTACATAATATCGTATCTCTTTAATCTATTATTGTGGACTTTTTTGGGTGTGCTGTTTATTTCGATTATTGTGTTGACACCTTCTCTTTGTAATACTTTGAATGGACCTTTATATGGTTTTTGATGTTTCTTGCGATCTTCGTTTCTCAAGAGTACTAAGTCATTAGTTTTGATGTTTATTGGATTTGATGCATTTTGCTTTTCAACTCGCTTCTGTTTAACGTTTTCTATTAAATTTCTTGCTTTTGAAATAGCTGTTCTCAATCTGAACTTTAGTTCGTTTGCATAATTATCTAGATTGTAAATTTTGTCACTATTGTTGATTACGTCAAATGGGAGGTAAGGTAGTTTGCCAAATATTAATTCGTACGGTGTGTAATTTGTGTCTGTGTGAGGTGTGGTGTTGTAGGAAAAAGTGTAATAAGGTATCCGTTTATCCCATTCTAAGTCTTCGGCGAACGAAAGCATGTATTCATTAAGAACGCGATGGTTTCGTTCCGCTATTCCCATACTTTGATGATGATAAGGGGTGCTAAAATTTTGTTTCATTTCAAGTAGTTTACATATTTCTCGCATTAATCCGTTAGTGAATTCTTTACCTTGATCCGTTTTTAAAATCTTAAAATGTCCGTATTATAAAATAAATTCCTTTACTATTGTTGAGGCTACTGTGTTAGCATCTTTTGTTTCTAAGGGTGCTGCTATCACGAATTTCGTCAGTTCGCACTGCATGGTTAGTATGTATCGGTAATTATTCGAGATCCTAAGTGGTCCTACTATGTCCATAGCTATGGTTTCGAAACTTGTTGTCGGTGTGTTGGTCTTTATCATTTTTTCTTTAGTGTGTCTTACTTGTTTGTTTAGTGCACATTGTTCACAGCTGTTAATATAAGCTTTTACCATTTTGTTTATGTTTTTCCAACAAAATCGTTGTTTAATTTTTAGTACTGTTTTTCTTACTCCTAGATGTCCTCCGTGTGGTGAATTGTGATATTCCTCTATTATCTTGTTTTGGGTTTCAGTGCTATTTATTCTCTTAGGGGGTTCATATAATATTATGTTGAGTTTCGCGCGATTATTATTTTCAATTCTTTGTTGCAACGTGTTTAATAAATTTTTAAATTTTTCTTTTGGAATGCATTCAAATATATTATCTTTGTTTGATAGAGCTAGTTCATGTATATTCATTTTGTGTGTAGCATCCAATAGCTTCTTCATGATAGAAACGTATTTCATATCAGAGTTATTGTTATTGTTTTGTTTACTGCTACTTCGTAACTTTTCCGTGATGGAATCTTGTTTCGCATCAGGGTTGTCGTTACAATATACTATTATTTCTTTTTTCGTACGTACGATTTCTATTTGTTTCTTATAATTGCGCAATATTATAAATTTTAATTTTTTTGTATTTCTGATATCAGATATGGAGGTGCAATCCCAAGTGTAAAGTTGATCAGGCTTTAACTGTGGCTGGAAAACATTTCCAATTTTTGCTTCCTCATTATTGCATGCTTTTTGTTTTTCTATCATACCCCTTGTTATCACTAGTGTTTTATTTACTGTTAGGTCTCTTTCTTCCGGAACCATATTTTTCAGAATATCGGAGTCTAGTTTTATTCTTGACAATGCATCAGCGTTGGTGTTTATTTTACCTTTCTTAAATACTATGTCGAAATCATAGTCAGCTAAATCTAATCTGATTCTCGTGAGTTTTGACGAAGGATTTTTGTGTGTGAATAACGATACTAATGGTCTGTGGTCAGTGACTACAATGAATCTTTTTCCGTATATGTATGGTCTGAAAAAGTTTATACCCCAATGTATTGCAAGTAATTCCTTTTCGATAATAGGTTTGTTTATATCGTGTTTTGACAATGATTTACTTGCGTAGGATATCGGTAAATCTGAACCAATTTCACCTTGTGAGCTTTTTCTTTAGTGCTTCGAATGCTATTTGGCAGGATTCATCCCATATAAATGGTGTGTTCTTTTTTAGAAGAGAATTTAGGTTCTTCGCTATTTCTGCAAAGTTAGGGATAAATCGTCTGTAGTAATTACAGAAAGCTACAAATCTACGAACTTCGTCGGCATTTGTGGGTACTGGATAATTTTTAATGACTTCGTATTTGGAGGGGTTGGTTTTTATGCCTTCATTTGTTATCAGATGTCCTAGATATACAACTTCGGTTTTTAGGAATTGGCATTTACTTGGGTTTAGTTTGAGATTGTATTTGCGCAATCTCTGAAATACTTTGGTCAGATTTGTATTGTGGTGTTTAACACTACAACCGAAAACTATAATATCGTCTACATAAAGGAATGCTTCGGAACTGAGTCCGGTAAGAGCAATTTTTAACATTCTTTGAAAACTATTAGAAGATACTTTTAATCCAAAAGGTAGTCTTTTGAATTGAAAATGGCCGTTTCCCGTCGAAAATGCTGTGAGGGGTCTTGAGTCCTCCTCAAGTTCGCTCTGGTGGAATGAACTAGTCATGTCAAGAGTAGTGAAATATTTCGCTCTTCCTAACTTGTCTAGAACATCCTCCAATTTAGTTAAAGGGAACTTGTCGCTAACAATCCTGTTGTTCAGCTTTCTGAAGTCTACGACTAAACGCCATTGTTTTTTATCGCCAGTGCCTTTTTTTGGTACCACGAGTAGTGGAGCATTATAAGGGCTAGTAGATGGTTCAATGATATCATTGGCCTCTAGCTCCTTGACTTGTTTGTTTATTTCCTCGTTTTGAGTGTGTGGTAACCGGTAGTTCTTTATGTACACGGGAGTATTATCCGTGACTTGGAGTGTTTGCTTGTAAAAATTGTTCGTAGTCAAAATTTCATCTTGCAGGTGAAATATATCATTGTATTCCTTTATTATTTCCAGTATGTTTGCTTTAGCTTCTTTCTCTTCGTAATCTATCTTTATTGCCTGTAGCAGTTTGTTTATTCGTTTCGTGTCACGTTTTTCTTTTGTTTTTACTAGTATGGAATAATTTTTCAAGGGTTCCATTTCTACTCTAAAGTTTGGTATTGTTACATCTTCGTCGTTAGTATTTAGCATTTTAATGTGGCATGCGCCTTTCGCTGGTATTATTGTGTTTGCTATGAATACACCACTCTGTAGTTCTTTATTCAGTACTATGCTGTCTTCTTGTCTAGAGAGACATATTGGTATTATCGCTTCTGTTCTTGCTGGAATTTTTATCTGTGTTATCTGTAGTGGTTTCATTTCCATAGGTAAGATGATTTCGTGTTCGTTCACGTTAAACGATATAGTGAACGTTTCGTAGTCTATTTTGCATAGGAATTTTCTTAATATGTCTCGACCGATAATTCCATCTGTATCAATTGGAAAATTTTCATCTACTAAATGAAATGAATTACTGACTCTGTGGTCTCCAATGTGTTGCATTAAGCTTGTTGATCCTAATGAGGTAATTGCTTCCTTAGTAATTCCTGATAATTTGCATTTATTGTTTGGATTTAAATAAAAATTAACAATGTTTAATTTAGTTGTTTTTATTATTGATACGTCTGCGCCTGTGTCTACTAAGAATTTAAGGTGTCGATTGGCATTCTCACAATATAATGTTATATAATTCGTGCAGGTGTATGAGATTCTGTACATCTTATTACATTCTCCGGGAGGGCGGTTTATTCCTCTCCGGAGTCCTGGACGTTTCCCTGGTCCTGGACATAGTTAATTTGCGCGGAATTGTTATTTCTACGAAAATTTCTATTGTTATTTTGTTGGTTGTTATGGTTAAAGTTTCTATTATTATTATTGGTATTTCTGTTATAGTTTCTATTGTAACAAATTCAATCTTAATGTCAAGTGTTTTGGACCCGTCTAGTGTAGCTACTATAGCTTCAAATTCCTTATTTATTTCCTCTAATCTTTGTGACTTTAATTCCAAGGTTTTAGTTGTAAAACCACGATTCTTGCCTTTTTTAAAATTTTCCAATAGTTTCTTAACTTCTTCTTTTAGTTCTTTCAATGAGTCCATTCAGAAGAAAAGGAATTGAATATTGTGTTTATTATTTATTATATTAATTTATTAATTTTTACTATATTTTTTTGTTTGAACACTATTTATTATGGATATTAGGAAATCTTAAACATCATTTACTATAAATTTTTAAACATTAATGGTCCTACTTAATTGTTTTCTAACATAATTTCTGTTGTAATTATTGTAAATATATAAAATTATCGCGATAATTACGAAAATCGCCGAAGTCGTCAACGCCTGTTGGTACTCGATAAAAAAGCTGCTCTGGACGTTCGTGGAGCTGCAATTTCCCATGATTATCGCAGTTTCTTCAGTTTCTCAAAAAGTGCCGCTTTGTTTCTTCCTTCTGCGATAGGAATCAACCTATGTATCTCGGCTCGTTGCTTCCTTAGGGCTACTTTTTTGCCTCCTCTCTTTTTCTGTCGCTTAACCGGGATCTTCTCTGTAGGTTTGATGGTTTTATTTCTGTTCCTATATTGTTCCAACGATATGGGCTTTGGTCCCCTCTGCTTCATGTGTCATCGAGGTAGGATGGTGTTGTTGTATCTGGCTTATTGAGATCTCAGTCGTTAATTATTTGAAGAAGGATCTCAGGTAGATCAAACAGGTCCAAATTTCAGGTGGGTCCACACCTTGGTTGTTATTACAAGACACCAGTTAGATCGGGCAGGGTCGCCATGTAAAGTACGTCTTGCACTGTTTGTAGTCACTCCTAATTATAGCGCGTCACCAAAGTATACGCACTGATTAATGGCGTCAACACTGTACTAGCAGCGGATACGCCGATATTGCTAAAGGGTGAGTTTGATTTAATAAAAGACACGCCGTATGGCAGCGTTAGCTTGTGAAGTCAAAACCGTATTTACTTCTTTTGCCTCGCTTAATTTATACAAATTTAAACAAAGAAAATTGATCATAAGAATCGATTATTACTGTTTACATGAATGTGCAATTCTTTGTTTCTTACCCTACTTTCGTTTTATTTTCATTCATTGAAAATTAGAACATGTAATTGCTATAGAGAGTGACCATGAATGTACACACGGTGAATCATGTTACACAATTTCTTGTGCATATTTGACCTAGTGAATGGAGTTTTATAATAATAAAACGATGAGTCAAAGTGTGGACATTCGTAATGATAACAAAAACGAAATTATGTTGTCGTTTTTGTTATTGGGTCACTATGTGTGATTTATGTGGTGTGGTGTAATGATATCATGATATCGTAAAATCATGAGATCATTATGAGATCACTACACTATTATAAAGCACATCCTAAGAAATTTAACAGAGTTCAAGATCTGGCTATATTGATACAGGCACTGGAATTAAAGTCTGAAATTCTAAATGGACTACTAGTAATAAGAATTCCAATTCCAATTCTTAATATGCAGCCTTTCAAACTGCAGCAAATCCATTTATTCCCCTTCAAAACCCCGGATAGCCATTCATTGTTACTAGATATTAAACATGTTTACATTGCAAGCCACCTACCCACACAGGAGTTCGTACTATTAAAGCAATCTGAGTTTCAGGTTTACACCAAATTATCAAACAATCTGAATGAAAGTACCTACATTGGTCCCTTACTCAACCCAATTCTACAAAGGCATTAGTTAAAAGAATGTCCCATAAGCTTTTTATTCAACACATATAATTAAACAAGTAACTGCGAATATCTGGTCCAAACTCAAGTTCCGCAACTGTTATTGAAGTTAACAAGGAAAAACTCTTGGCTCCTTTCGTTTCCAACTACTCAGAAAATTACAATTTCATGCACTAAAAATTTACATAGTTCCAACCTATTTGGCAGCGGAGTTTTAATATTAAAAGAACCATGCCTCTTCCAAATAGCTGATCAAATTATATACTTCGAAGATGAAGGTCATCAGAGTATTAAAATCTCACAACCGGAATATCCTCATCCGCTAAATTCTAGTATGAATGAACCATTCAGAAATTTATTAAGAATATCAATCTCACTACCCAAAAACACATAGTTATGTTAAAAACAGAGGATGCCAATCAGATTTTAAATGAAAATTCACACTCCCTAGATCAGCTGGGAGAACAGATAAATATACTGAACAACCAAAGAAAAGAAAGAAATAAAGCACAAATAATGCAAATAAGCTAAGTTCCGTAGTAATTTTTGTACTCTGCATAATTGGAATATTGAAACTATGTAAAGTTATAGGTAACAAGAAACGAAAAATAGTAGTCAAAACACCCAAAGTATTAACTGTCAGTAACCCAAAGGTACAGTCAGACACTGAGACATATCCTCAATTTTCTAAAGAAGCTACGGATACCTGGAACCATGAGCCCAGAGTAGATACCAAGTTTTAAAATTTACCATCTCCACAACAAGTGACTTTACCCCCAAGTAAAGTCAAGCAAATCTCGCAAAATTTCCAGTCGGAGATCACTAAAACAAACAAATCCCAATTTAAAATCCCAATTTAGAAGTAACGACAGCAAGAAACAAAGAACAAGCTGTCTCACAAACCTCTCATACAGAATTAAAGGATCCCATTAAACAACGTGCCACCCACCAGCAACAAGCAGGTAGCAGACAAAATTTACATATTCCTCCACCACCACCACTTCCACAAACACTAAGCCGTGTCGAATCTGAGTTAATTCCACGCACCCGCCATTTACAGGTAGTTTAATTCCATCTCTAAATAAATTTTGCATAGCCAAAGATAATAACAGATCTGAATGGTAAAATCAATTGCTACACACTTTTTACATGTACATATATCATGAATAAATCAATATAAATAATTTATAAATGTATAAATGGGTTTAAGTTAAATTTTAGATTTAGCACAAAAAAGTACCAAAAAATATGTTATCACACATATAGCACAAATAAGTACCAAAAAATATGTATTCACACATATAGTACCTACGAATAACAAAAAATATGTATTCACACATATAGTACGAATTACAAAAAATATGTATTCACACATATAGCACAATAATAATACCGAAAAAATATGTATTAACACATATAGTACGAATAACAATAATAGTACAATAATAGTACCAAAAAATATAGTATCTACAAAAAAGAATAATGAAAAACAATTGTATCAAAAATATATATAGTAGAAATAAATTGTTGTACAGAAAAAATGTAGACATAATTAATAGAAATAAAAATAATTGTAGGAAAAAATATGTACAAAATACAGTTAAGCTAACCCAAATTAATCCACGCTTAGATAAGCTTTGTTCTTTTTAATATAGCTAAACACCACATGTACTCATCTCAGCATTACGTATATACTTCCAAAAGGTTCAAGTAAATATTTTTCTTTTTCCCAAGCTATCAAAGAAATAAGTTAATATTTAATGCGTTATTCCTCTCCCAAGAATAACACATTTTTTTTAAAAAAGGGGAGATTTGTTACATACAGGGTATCCATTGGCATCAGTTAAACATGTATATACATACATACATGCATTCCTGAGTCGATTTCGTTTAAGCAGAATTAAAAAATTCATGCATCAATGAATAAATGCAAGCATGTATATACATACATACCTACAGCATTCTCATTGCATGCAGAATTATAATTCCCAGCTGCAAGTATAGACATATCGACAAACATATTTACAAAGTTCAGTAATTGAATAAAGTCACTCGCTACTGACCTACACCAATTTCTTAATCACATAAAGAAACAGTGAAGGCAGTGACACAATACCCCTGCGCGCAAGAATTCACACGATGTAATTTGATAACCTTGCGCCAGCGGTAGAACTTAGGTGAAAGAAATAATGGTTCACGATGATGTCATAATAGCAGCAAAGCGGCGAACGGTCTACGGAAGTATTTATGTATGTACATATGAAAGCGATGAATGCCGTGATGTAACAACAACAAACCGGCAAAAGCTTTGCGGAAATTAATTTATGAATGCTATAAAGAAACACTTTACGGAAATAATAATTATGTATATACGAATGCCGTGATGAAATTAAAATTACAAGCGCTTAGCGTAATAAGAAAAAAGCAATAGTATTAAGTCGAGAACTATTGTACAAATATTCTTGTGTTTTGGAATAAAAAGTCAGTTAGTCAGTAGCAGCAGTATCATCAGAACACAAGTTGTTTCATTTACCAGGAGTAAAGCTAGTAAGCTGCTCCATTCAGCGACACTAGGAGTAAAGCTAGTAAGCTGCTGCATTGAATCGCTCTAGGAGTAAAGCTAGTAAGCTGCTCCATACCCATCGCTGCTCTACCTATCTTGGGAGAAATAAGTAAAAGTCCAATAATCGTGAAGGCACGTAATCTCAATTTACCTACAGTAACCGTGCCGTGTTCCAGATTAAGATATAAAGGTGCTCAGATAAGAGTACTAGAAGTACTTAAGAAACACAACAGTTCATCACGCTGAACGCTCCTTCAACTTCGGCCCAACTAACTAGAACATCTTTTGAAATATTCTAGATCCTTGAATTATTTCAGGATTGTGTGGGTTTGGTAAGTCCTTGCTATCAATCAACTCTCGAAAATCATTTTTAGGGATAGAAAATTTCAATAGCGTGAATAAATCCTCTAATGGTTTCTCGTCTTCTAGCCAAGGCGAGACTGAAACATTTCGCCGCCCTATAAATTGATACCAAATAATTACTTTGACAATTTCATGTTGTCTATAACAGCTTGAATTAACATACCTCTTGGCAAACGAACACATTTATTCGCAGCGAACAATAATAATGTTTATAATGGATTGTGTTACAGCCATTCATAAGTTCCCTTATTTCCTTTCATTAGCAGCACTCTTATGAACCTCCGAATTAGTCTATCTGGTTTGTTTCTCTACATTGAAAGCCTAATAATAACAGTGTCAGTTCTTCTAAAATGTCTATCATTAACGCCAGATCTTTTATTATAAGGTTTTTTTTTTTCAATGACAAAAAACTTATAAAATCTTGTGAAAAGCTCAGACTGTTTGTAACGAGTTTGAATCCCAGAATGATTTTTTTTTTAACGAAAAACGTATTTAAAAAATTAACAAATATTAAAAATTAAAAAAAAAAAAACAAATAAAATAAAAAAATTAAAGAAAATTTACAAATGTACAAACTTAAGAGAGAATCCCGTTCCAAAAACGGGCAACTTTGCCTAGTTTTAAATATAATAAAGTATCAATTGGGGTAAAAATTGCATTCAAATTGTAATCTATAATCTATAAACCATCAAAAATAAAATTCAACTACAAAATTTAAAAACACTTTATTTCACGTTGCTTCTTACACAGCCGGGAAAAGACTCGTTTCCCTAATTTTTTAAATACTTTCAGTCATCTATTTTGTACTTCCCGACCTTCAAATTTATATCTCCATACATATACATTCACCTGACTGAACTAATGAACTAATAGAATACCTGAAACTACTCCTTGCATATAGGTACTTTAATAGGGATGAAAATACATGCGACTTTGAATCATAAAATGTGAAAAAGGTTCGGGATTGTAAACTACTTATCTTAAAGAGCAAGGATGTTATAAAGAATTTCTTTTCCTTAAGGGATGCGACTAATAAACTAATTATACATTTTCTTAGAACTAGGTAATTTGCTGGTTCGTGTTGTGAATGCAGCTTACAAAATTTACAAAAATCGAAAAATTAGAATCCATTTTTAACTTTAGTAATAAAGACACCTTCATTCGTAACCCCCGGAATATAATACTACAAGCCATGAAGTCGTCGAAGGCACCTACACATTAAAATGCTTTAACGTGCCGGGTACAGCATGTAGTAAGAGCTCACTCTTACTGCTTTTTGTATACTCATCATGGAGGAAAAACTAAAATTTCATCTTAAAGCCCAAAACTGTCGCTCCCACAGCAAAATGAAGTTAAAACAAATTACAGCCAAATATGTTTTCTTTTTAATAGTTTTAAGAAAATATAGTATGTAGAAAAATTTATGGAAAGTATAGCGATTGAACAAAATACAAAGTTGCTTGCTATGAAAAACTCCTGCAGTAAGATAAGACAAGAAGACTGTGGACGTCGCCTGCTTGCGGGGGTTACGCTTCATAGCATTTCCAAAATCAGTACCGAGATTCAGCTACGTCGAAATTGGCAAAAAGTGAGTGAAGTGAGTCACTTTTCTGCAAATTTGATTCTGCTAAGAAATTCACTCACTCACTTCACTCACCTTCAATTTTGCGGTGAGTTGGGAGTGAAATCATCGAGCAGCGATTTTATTTTAGAAATGGTAAGTACGTATAGTAATTAATTATCACTAATAAATTGTAACTCTCCATTTGCATACTAGAAAGTATCAATTAGAACTACAATAAGGTTATAATGTATTAGAGGGGATGCTTGTTAGTGCACAGGGACCCCAATGCACGGGAGAAAAGAGCTGCAAAATTAAATTCTTAGAATATGTTACATTATATTCCACCTTATTATCTGCATAAAATGTTTAGAGGATAATATTTCGCAGACGTGTTCATTTTCACACATAAAAAGCCAAAAAGCTGTAAGAATGACATTCGAAGTTAATATTCGAAAATGCTCATTCACTTTTTTAAGGAATCATTTTATTTTCAAAAGTGACTGAATGAAGTGAGTGAAAGAAGTGACTGAAGTGAATCACTCATAAATTAGCTGAATCTCGGTACTGGTCTCTTAGAAGCAATTATCGGAAAGGAGAAATTTTGTAAATGTTGAAGCATGACAGAGAAAACAGATGATGAGAGGTAATATAAAAAGAAAACGTAAATTGAGAAATGTTTTTAGTATAGTCTCTGGTTAAAATACAAATGAAAATCATATCAAAAAGTATAATTTCTGCGCAAATTCTCTAATTTCATTTAATTTGTTTACGATTGACAATTTCTTCGTGCTATATTTTACAATGAGAAATTGTACGTCTCAAGCTTTGTTATATTGAATATTCGGAAGTGTTCATCTTTTTTCGCACTATTTGGTTTTTTTATATAGACTTTGTAACAGTGCCGAAGCGGCTTTTTGGGCAGTATTAAAGTATTTTTTCCAAGACATTTGGAGGTTTTTCCGACACTCATTGACATGCTCGTTCAGCAGACATGACTTCTCAATGTTTTTTTTAAGAGAAACTTGAAATAAAATGACCGCACACAAATCGTTTAATTTGGTGAGAGCTTTATTCTTTCATAACAGCCATTTAATAGGCATTATTTAACATACGTAATACACCAGAAAAGTTATTAGAAGAAAAAGACGTTGTCGTAAGAATTATACCTACCCTGTATGGACACATTTTCATACATATTAGGTCTGTTTAATGAGCTACTCTAGGTTACTCTAGAGCAGAAAAGAGCAGAAAACCGTGTTTACTGAATTCAGAGTACTGCTCTAAAGTACTTTAAAGTGTGTTTAATGAGTTTACTCTAAAGTGAACTGGAGTGACATGGAGCATGATATTCTGCTCTACCGTTTTCGAAGGAGTAACTTAGAGGAGGCATATGCCAACTTTAAATTGTGTTGACAGTTCTGATACATTTCAAATAATTGAGTTTTTTGTTGAAAAATAAATAAATTGGAATAATTTAAAAAATAATTGTGTTTTTGTGGGTGAAAAAATCATTGCATTGCATTAATTAAAAAAATTGTATTTTTGGTGCAATATCTCACTACGGTTATAAATAAAACCAGTGATAGATATTTTAGTAAAAAAAATTTTACAATGGTAGGGGGGCGGGGCAATTTCAACTGTTTCCGAGTTACAGGAAAATTAAGAAAAATTGGTAGTTTCGCACTTTTTTGCTCTACCTTTAATTTGACAGTTAACCTAAGATGTGCTGCCCTGCTCTACTCTGAGCTTTTCTCGAGTTCATTAAACAGACCTATTAACATCTAAAGTAACGACGATTCCGAACTTCTTTGTTTTGCTGGATGGAACTTAGCAGAAGTATATGCATGCGATAAGAAGATTTCTTCCTCCCACTTTCGATTTAGATAGCAACCTCTGTATTAACAAGTAAAAAAGCTAGAATTGGTCTAAGACCAATTCATATGATACCCTAGATGAATGCCCGTATTAAATTTCGTATGGTCACCGATCTATTCAAGTTTGATTTTGAAGTTGTTTTTCGCATATATTTCTAGAACGGTTTGTCGCACAGAAAAAATGATCTTAACCAATTTTATAGTATTTTGTATTCTGCAGAAGTTTTTAGTAGAATAAAAATGTGTTGGACTGATCGTTTTCAAAGTATACGTTAAAAACCGGAATTTTTATATGGCAACACTAAGAAGGAGTTGCCCGATTTAGTCCATTTTTGACATTTTATTTGTTAATGTAGTAAAAACATCATGTACGAAATTTCAGCTCTCTACGTCGACGTGTTCTCAAGCAGTGTCCAAATATATAGCGGAAAACGAAATTTTTATATGGCAACCCCACGAAGGAGTTGCCCGATTTGTCCCATTTTCGAACTTAATTATACTTTTTTTTTTAAAGTCCAAGCACAAATTTTCAGCTCTCTAAGTATACGCGTTCTCGAGTTATCGTGCGCACGGACGGACGGACGGACATGCAAAAATCAAAATAACTTTTAATATTATGAATGGGTGTCCAATCCATTTTGACCTACGATCATTATTTCGAGGTGTTACAAACGGAATGACAAACTTAGTATACCCCTATAATCTCATCTAGGGTATAAAAATATACTGGTGTGTTAGTTAAAACAGTTAAGAGACAAAGTGTAGTCACATTCACTGCCATGTATGCCATAAACTGCCTGATTTTTTATTTCATTATAGAGTAGAAATGTTGTGCAAGTCGTTTTCACAAAAATATTAAATATAATTTCAAAATTGTCTTGCTATACAAAAATCTACGTTTTTTACGATCATTCCTAGATATTTTTATTGTACTGCAAAGTTTTTCGTTAAATAAAATCAAATGAAATTGGTTTACTGTCGACGAACCGTTCTAGAAATATATGCGAAAACCACTTTAACAATCAAACTTGCACAGAAACTTACGAAATTACAGGATATCGTAAGAATATTTCTAGTTTTTTTCATTGCTTCAGAGCTTTATTTATTTACATATCCCGATAAGCTTTTGTTTTGAAAACTATAGCAATTCATCTGGCAAGCGGAAGTCCACTACAAAATATTATTTTAGTAATGTTTCTCAGGCTCCTTTTTATACACTTCTTAGAAATATATATGTCATAACATTTTGAGAGTTTCATTTTAGTATTTTGAGTTATTTAAGAACCGGTTCGTAAAACTCTGATAATCTGATTTTTTTAACAACCGCTTCGGCCGATCCGCTGCGAACTGGCTGAATATCAGCACTGAGTTATTTAACAACCGGTTCGCAAAATTCTGATTTTTTTTAACAATCGGTTCGGCCGACCCGGCTGAATATCAACACTGAAAGGTGGTCATAAATAAAACCAGTGATAGACATGTTAGTAACAAGAATTTTACAACGGTAAGGTGGGGGGGGGGGGGGGAAGACATTTTAAACTGTTTCTGAGTTACAGGAAAATTAAGAAAAATTGGTAGTTTTACACGAAATACCCCCTAGTTTCCTTGTTATACAACCTATGAAGGTAATTTTCAGCGCAGATGACAACACAAACCGTCCAAGTTTTCCAGCAATGTGGAACCACCATTACACAACGTCATAACACTAGGACATCAAATTTAAAACAAAATAGGAAAAAGTTATTTTTTTTTTAATTTTAACGATTTTCTCGCAAAACTGCCTGAGAACCGTTACATTTTCTTTAAAAATTATGCAACTTCAGAGTGTTATTTTTGTCCTAGGGCCGTTCTGTGACATTTACCTGATTCCCCATTGGAATGAAAAGACCCCATCAGAATTACATATGTGCAAAGCAAGACCAGTTGACCACTACAATGGTTGGGAGGTTGGGCAGGGGTAATCGGGTGGTTGATCGTTGGAAGTTTTACCCACGACACGAAATTCAGTAACGGATAAAAACAATGTTATTGAAGTGTGTAATGGAAACATTCGTAGCGACATTTCGAGAGTTGTATTGGATAAACCAAATGCTTGAGAAAACTAATAAAAGCCCCCCGTCGAGGTGGAGAAATTACCCAGCGCGTAAGAAAAAGTGATTGGATAAAGGGGAATGGAATTAAAATCAGCATACGCAGGTATAGTTTCAACAGGAGTTACTGTAAATATAAAACATATGGAACCTAAGCTATTTATAGAAGAAACTGCTGAATTATTTACTCGTCGTATTAAGAACACTTTAATACATCAAATTAATATTAAAGTTACTATAATGTTGTGTGGTGGATTAATTAAGGAAACTGGTGACTACGAGGTTATAAAAGATATTCAGTATTTGCAAGCAGGAACTGCTCCAATTAATTTAAATTGTCTAATGAAATTCCTTACCTTCAAATTTGAGGTTCACACCAAATAAAAAACATACTTGCATTTGATTTTTGTCACCATCCGTCAGTAAGAGTTAAATTTCCCGTGATAACATTGTTTCCCATAAAAATGGTGTACACTTAAATTTCGTTTGAAAATTTGGAATTTGTAGGTAACCTTGGTTCCCATAACTTAGCTTTATGGTAAATTGTGTATAAATACAGAATAAAGTGAATAGAGACCTCATTTATAATTCTGTCGAGGAATACCTACGTCTTTCATGCCTTGTATCGAAACAAAATTCAAAACGTACTGGTAAAAGGTATATATGTGATAGATTCTCGTTCTATTTTTACTCTGCCGCAAAATTAGCATCACACATTCCTCAATGAGAGAAACAAAATGATTGCAGTATTATGTATCCCACACAGGAAAAGACGGTTAGACTATAAGAATTATAATCATAAGAATGCCGTACAAGAAAATCGGAATTTTTGTGATCCCAAAATAAAATCACAGCCATATGTATGATTACTTACCCCCTATGGACTTTCCAAAAGAGCATAAGCATTCATATTGCATAAGCATTCATATTGTGGTCTTAAAATACCACACCATGCATATTCAAAATATTTATAAAATGTACAAATATCCATAATTACTTACCCTAATAAATTTCTTCATATGTCCAAAAATCCACAAAATTCACAAATATTCTTATTACTTACCTCTATAAATGTTTTCTCGCATAAATAGCCACTTATGAAAAGTAAACAGAATGCTTGCTCAACATTTTTGTTCAAGCATAAATCACGGAGTTAATGTACTACACATCGCGCGCAATTTCAAGAGCGAGATCAAATTACAAGACCCAAGCCAAGAAATTAACGAAGTCACATGCCTTGAAATCGTCTTATCTTTCCATTTTTTTATACTTATTGTCTGATTGGCCAGTTGAATGCACCAATCAGAGAAATTATTTGATACTTTTGCTGACGCAAGGGCGTCAGCTATTGTCGATGATATAAATATGTTCCAAGCCTAAAGAAGTCGATGTTCAGAAGAAGCACTCTTCAAGTGAAATTCTTTTTTGAAGCCAATTTAATAATCTTAATTCGAAGTTTCATTTGATATAATTGAAAATAACTTTAAAGTATTTTATCTGAAACTAATTTAAAGTTGAAATTAAATTCGTTTTTTTTTAAAAGAGTTTAGTTTTTAAAAAAAGGAATACCCTACCTGAGCTTTCCCCTTAAGTCGCTCTTCTCCCTAGGGATAACACAGCAACTGGTGGCAGGCAGCGGTGCCAATCCCTCATTAATTCGCAAGTGAAAAATAACAAAAAAAAACCGCCTGAATTCAAAGTGAAAAGTTATAATTTTGTATAATTTGAAAGAATAATAAAAGAGCATCTCGCAAACACAAAATAAGGAGGATTGATTATTTATTATTTAGAGCACGATTTTAAAAGTGCTCAGATAACTAACATACTTCCCTACTTTACCAGCAATCAATACAGTATACACAGGATGCAAAACGGAATTAGCTGGTGTTGTTTAATTTTTTTTTTTTTACATATTATCCTCATTTATCTTTTCTTATCGTGATATACATATCATAGCATTATGATAAATACCGGCAGATGATTCAAATTACACATAAAACCATTCTTTGTAAAGAATTCAAATTTTTACTTGTGAATCAAGTGAACGGCTTTTGTGGAGGCAGACCACTATTATTATAATCAATATCACAAAAGTGAACATTAAAAGGGTGAATGCTTTTAATTAAAAGTTTAACAAGAAACCACATTCATGTGAAAAATATCAGAGACTTTAAAAGAAAAGTGCTTAAAATACAGCGTGATGAGTAAATAAAGCTTCAACAAAAGAAACTAACCTCAGAAAAATAATAATAATAATATAACAAAAACAACATAAATAAACGACGGACGGTCCCGACGCATCACTGGTGTGATCTCGAAAGAGATGGGCTGTCGCTTATCATCAATTATACACACATTGTAGAGCCCTTTTACAGCGAAGTCCGGAGGACATGACTGCTGAACAGACTAATAGGTCGGACAGGATGCACTAAACCAAAACGGAACACACAAAGGACAAACAGTAAAAAAAAAACACAAAAAATATATATATATATATCAAGTAAGAATTCCTTCTTTTTTTTTTCATATCAGAAATTATGTATCATTATAGTGATTAAAAAAAAATATATCTAATTAGTAAAGTGCAAATTCCTAGTGAAACTATCTATCTTGCAAGACGTAAAATTTGATATCAGTGGCTTGTTTCCGTATCGTGATCTGCCGACGGAAAGTTTTAGTTTCATATTGTCTGATAATCGTAGCAATTTTTGCAAATATGTTGGTAAAAACTGTAAGTGTACACGCCTAGATCGGGATTTCGTGGTTAGAGAGGTCTATGCTCGTTTTGACCACTGTCAATTTAGTGATTCCTAGTAAACGACACTGAATCTGTGGTTAATTCCTGCGAGATTTTCTCCGATGAATTTAATCTAAAGTTTGTGACATGTGTATGAATGTGTACCCAACGGTGTTAATTATACGCTAAATTGCCCATTTATAAAATATTCGAGTGCTGTGACTATTATTATTAGCTCATGTGTTTGTATGAGGAAGAGCAGTCAGAGAGAAATATATTCCCTTTAAAACCAACAGGATAATTCTAAGCATATACAGAAGACATAAAAAATTATTTTAAAATAGTTAACTATATTATACAATACCTACATATAAATTTCTTTTGTGTTGACTAAGTTTAGCATGCAATATACTACCGTAATATTAAAAAAAAAATATGACTTCGCAATAAGTTCTTAGTGTAAAATACCTCACCACGATACACAGAAATATTTTGTGTCCATATAATAAATGATAAGATATACATAATACAATAAAAAGGATTTATATCATTAAATCAGCTTTCCTTAAAATAAATTTTCTTAAAAAAAACGATTTGAGAGTTTTATCGGTAAATTCAATAAGTGATACTACGGAAACCGTGAACGATATTATTCTTGTTGATGAAGGCTTCTCTGTGAAAAGAAAAGAATTTTGTTTGTTTGTGCCTTCTTACCTGTGTCTTCAAGTATCACCCATTCTTGTTGTTAATCTTATTTTTGCAATAAATTAATTGAGCATATCACAGACGATTTGTCCAAATAATAAAATATCTAAATCTGTTTAGATAGCATATTAATTAAGTGATATAAGCAAAATTGTCAAAGCAATAAAAATAAAATACGCCAGACAAGTTGCTAAGCACCGTTATTTTTGATCCCTTTTCACGAAGAAAACATGCCAGATACCGAAGCGTTATCCGTCAGTTTGTCTGATATACACAATCTAGTGCCCGAATACGATGGAAATCCTGAAACGTTGAACAAGTTTATCGCTTGTGGTAAGATACTTTTTTCTTCAGCTAGTACTGAAGCAAACAAGAAATTCTTCCTTGAAGTAATAAAAACTAAGCTCCAGGGACACGCTTTCGATTTGGTACAATGCGAAGCATATGGAACTTGGGACGACTTAATTGCTGCTCTTAAAGCTCAATTCAAGATAGCAAAATCTATAGCTATGGCTCAGAATGAATTAGTAAATGCCAAGTAGAGTTATAAAGAAAGTGTAAGAGAATTTGGAGACAGGGTAGCACAAATGCTGAATACTTTAAATTCCTGTACTTATTCCGAAGTAACAGATGTAGGTGCCAAAATTTATCTGTTAAGCAAAAACACCAGGTTGGCTGTACAAGTTTTCGAGGATGGTTTACGAAATGCGAACCTTAGGTTGCTATCTAATGCACACAACGGGTACAAGACTATAGTAGAAATGCCATTTCGTTTTCACATAAACGACGAAATCGTTATAAAAAACAAAGTGATATTCCCAGGAATATTTCTCCCAGCAACGGTAACTAAAACTCGTAATAATAAATTACAAATATTACTTTTAAATAGTAATGAAACTGAAACTGTAGTAGATACTAATAAAATCACCTTTGAATATGACAAGCTTAATAAATATAATATCTTAAACTATCGTCGCGATGAAGATCCCGTAAATTGTCGACTGGAAAGCCTGAAATCCTTTTTAAAACTCGACCATTGTAATATCGAGGAAAAAACCTCAATAATTAATATTTGTAGAGAATAGAACGACACCTTTTTCTTGGAGGGTGACGCACTGATATTCACTGATGCCGGCTCTCATAGAATCCAACTCAATTGGATAAAGTCCCAGTGTACATAAAGCCATATTGGTTGCTGGAATCTCAGAAGAACGAAATTCACCGGCAAGTTAGTGAAATGTATGAAGCAGGCATCATACAATATAGCAAGAGTTCGTGGAATTCTCCACTCATCCTAGTACCAAAAAAAGCTGATAGCTAAGGTAATAAACAATGGAGGGTTGTAGTAGACTTTCGTAAGCTCAACGACATTACAGTCGGAGATGCTTACCCTCTTCCAAATATATGCGATATAATGGACCAGGTAGGAAAATCCAAATCTCGATTTGGCGAAGGGATTTGATCAGATCTTGGTAGATGAACTTGATCGAGAAAAGACTGCTTGTAGTCTCCTTTTGGTCACTACGAGTATAATAGAATGCCATTTGGTCTGATAAATGCCCCAGCAACATTAAAAAGACTAATGAACAATGTCCTAATGGGTATACAAGGTATAGAATGTTTTGAATACGTGAACGAAATTGTTATACTATATGGGTATGATCTGAAAGATCAGAATTACAAGCTAGTACATGTTTTGGACAGACGGAGAGAAAATAACCTTAAACTTCAGCCTGACATATTCCATTTCATTAAGAGAGAATTCGCATATTTTGCGGACATATAATTTCAAAACATGGTTTGAAGCCGGATCCAACGAAAATAAGCGTAGTTAAAACGTATGATAGACCGTAAAAAGAAAAGATGTAAAATCTTTCCTAGGATTCATAGGTTAATATAGACGATTTATACCCGACCTCTGCAAAATCTCTAAACCTTTAACAAAACTACTTAAGAAAAATGAAACCTTTAAATGGCATGCCTTCTGTGAGGAGGCATTTGTATTATTGAAAGAGAAACTCATCCATTCACCTGTGTTGGCTTACCCAGATTTTGAGCAACAATTTCTAGTAACAACTGACACAAGTGACGTAGTACTAGGAGCTGTGATGTTGCAAAGCAAACTGGGAAATGATCATCCTATTTGATATTCCAGTCGTACGCTTAATACAGCGGAAACGCGATATTCAACGCAGGGAAGGAATTACTGGCAACAGTCTACGCGGTACAGCAATTCCGACCTTATGTGTATGGGAAAAAATTTACCATTCTAACAAATCACAAGCCTTTGCAATGGCTAATAAGCTAGAAGGAACTATCTTCTCGATTAATGAGGTGGCGAATTTTATTGGAGGAATGTGAGTACAAAATAAAGTATAAAACTGGTAAATGTAATGCTAACGCTGATGCATTAATGATGATAAAATTATACAGGTTCTGACCCAAAATCAGACAAAAAAAAACTCGAATTAAACTCCTCGAGAAAAATGATCTAGATAAAAGTAATACAAATGGTAACACAATAAAAACAAATTTGGTAGAATTAACTGAGAGCATGGAAACCCTTATAACACGAAAGGTGAAATATAAAATATTTTCTGTTATCTCTGTTCAACACAACCGAGGGACTTGAACTAACGGAGCTTTTCCCTGCTATTAATAGCATTAAGATAGGTGAATATGAATAATTTAAACTGAATAATGAATTCTTTTATATAACCATAAGAACTGAATAGGATAAGGAGTATATAGAAAAATCGTTAAAACAATATTTAAAGTCATGTGAACGAAATCAAATTACGGAGTTTCACATCTTCATACCTGTCTATAGTAACGACATACTGTTGAAATTTAAGAAAATTTTGAACGATTTAAAATTGCATACCGAATTAAAAATATTCCTTTCTCGAAATATCAAGATTCATGTTAAAAGTTCTGAAGACATGCAGCAAATATTGAAGGAATATCACACATCTCCGAAAGGTGGACATCAAGGTTTTACCAGAACCCTCAAGCATATTGGGATGAAATACCATTGGCCAAGTATGCTCAGGAGTATAAAGAAATATATTCGCAGATGGGAATCTGCAAAAACAAATAAGCTAAAAGAATTTAACAACACACCCATGAAAATAACTACGAGTTCGCAACCTTTTCAAAGAGTAGCTTTGGACATTGTAGGCCCGCTTCTTGGGAGCTATAGGAGAAATAAATATGTCCTCACCTTGCAGGATAATTTAACTCAACTCTCAGATGCAGTTCCTATAAGTAACGCGGAGACACACACTGTAGCAGAAGAGTTTTTCAAAAATATAGTATCAAGACATGATATTCCTGAATCATTGCTTACAGATCAGGGTAGTAATTTTATCAGCAACATGTTTTCAGCAGTATGTAAGTTCTTAAAGATAAAGAAAATACAAACTACTCCATACCATACACAGAGGCTCTGGAGAGAAATCACAGCTGTTACATACAGCCCTTACAAAAAGAAATTACGTACATACATACGTACATTGCATATCAGGCATACGTTTGTCCAAATTACGTACATACATACTTATATTGCCTATCATATCTACTTTAAAAGAATATATGTACATGCCTACATTGCATAGCAAGTGAAACAAATCATTGCATGCATGTACATACCTGCGGTACATTATACCATTATACCTAAAGAATGGCGCGTACATACATATTATTACTGACCTACAGCAATTATTTCCGCATATAAAACAAGTGGAAAAAGAAAGTGAGGTAATACCCCGGCACGCAAGAAATCCCACATTGTAATATGACGACCTTGCGCCGGAGGTAAAACAATTGTATGTATGTAGGTGACCAAATTAAAGGTTCACGATGAATGACGTGAAGTAGTAATGACCAGCTGCAAGCATTTAGCAAAATTTATATTTATGTATGTACGTCTATAAACAACGTACAAACGTTTAAAGAAAATAATATTTACGGATGATAATGGCCAGCTGTAGATATTGAGCAAAGTGCAATTTATACATATATACGGCGAGCGCTGTGAGGAAATAAATTAAGAGTTTTAGCTATACTTCCGTAGCAGTTAAGGTTATATTTTTAGTATAAATATGATAACGTTTTTATTAAAAGACCAGTTGCAATCGTAACTCAACACAAGAGACACATTCAGTTGTTTTCATTAGGAGCAAAGCTATTCAGCTACTTCACTACACCATACTAGGAGCAAAGCTAAATTAGCTACTCCACTACACTAAACATTCCACACCTTGGGAGCAAAGCTATATTAGCTACTCCAATACACAACACTAGGAGCAAAGCTATATTAGCTACTCCACTACACAATACTAGGAGCAAAGCTAAATTAGCTACTCCACTATACTATATATAGGAGCAAAGCTAAATTAGGTACTCCACTACACTACATATAGGAGCAGAGCTACATTAGCTACTCCGATCAAACCTAGAACAAATATACCGTTTCAAAAAAGAGCGAGTAGGACATTTCTAATAGTCGATTCAACAAAGTAGGTGCTTGTATGAGAGTACTTGGCTATAGTTTGATAACAAGTACTTCAAAAACTCAAACAAGTTTCCTCACAAAGAAACAGTAACAAATTGGCGCAGCCGGTAGGATTAAGGAAGTTCTACAAATACTTAAAAAACCTTGATCGTCGAACCTACGAGTGCATACGAACATCTAACTGTTGAATCTGATATCAGAAATACCACGATAGGGCGCTTCTAACCCAGCCAACACACGGAAGAAGCCCCAAACTGCAGTACGAATTCAATAGATAACCTAATTGAAGAAAGAAAAAATACGGCTTAGCAAAACACTACGATAGAGAAGAAACAACAAAGTTTTAAGTAAGTCTTTATAAAAATTGTTAAAAAAGAGGCAACAATTATTAGCGAATTCACTTTAGACAGTGTTAAAGTATATCTAACACATTAAAAAAAAAAAAAAAAATTCGCTGATTCTTCTCGCCCTCTTTTCATTCTTGGAAAAGTAATTCCAATCTAAGTAGCCGTTATTAACTATAAGGGCAAATCTCACACATTCATGCAAATTTCTTTGTTTTTTTTACAAAAGTCACTAAACTACTTATTCCTTTTTCTTCCCTACTTCTCTCTCTCACAATTACTCGTGGAAACTCGAAGATTTGGCTTTCATGCCTAAACCTAACCGAAGCTTTTCATGCTCCGATTTTGAGACGGCAATAAGTTCATTGTCGTTTGATAATACTAGCCCTCCAGGCACAAATGGTGCCCTTATTCTCTAGGGAATTCAGCTCCCACATCCTCACAGAGTTACAAACTTTTTTAGGCTGTTGTAAACAAGTACAGCAATGTCTAGAAGCGGAAGAAAAAGTAGCTTTTATGCAAATCTTCCCCACTAGGCTGAGAGGTAATGCATACCAGCTAATCGCTTCAAGCTCACTCGCAACATTTGAAGAGGTTGAAAAATTGCTTTATCGTAATTATTTACCTCGTGAGACATACCATGAGCTGATAAACAGATTAATTACTTGTCGACAATATCCACACGAGTCTTTTAACTCATTCACCACTAGGCTAAAAGGCCTATTGTTACAATGTAACAAAGTAGCATATAACAAATACGGTGCTGAAAATTTTAACGTGGTGAAACGACAAATAGAGGATTTCGCTATGGCTTCAGTAAAGAGTGGTGCAACTAATCCGCATCTAAGTGCATATCTACTTACCTTGAATGAAAATTCAGTAGACCAGCTCATTCAAAGGGCACTAGATATGGAAAGATTGCAACAAGGACTCTTTCATATCCCACAACCCACTCATTACATTCCTAATACCACAAGCAATTTTCCAATGGAGAACTTTTTAAAGCATAATCCTACAAATTATGCTAATACTTATAATCTTCCTATTCACGAGAGTGTTGCTCCATACCCTGACACCAATGAGATGAGCAAACCCAATATAAAAACGAAATTCAATATATCTCCCATAGGGGAGCCTCTAAAGGTGCCATCAGTGTCTTTTAATACCGATGGGAACCCTACAAATAATTGGCATTCCACTCAAACCAGTTTCACACGAAAACCTTTAGGAAGCCCACCTCTTTGCCAAAATTCTTTGTCTCGACATACAGGAGAAAAAATATTCGACAAACAAAAATTGCTATTGAATAAAATCACCTGCAGCTACTGCAACTACAAGGGCCACACGTATGACGAATGCCTGAAACGAAAAAATACTCCTTTCTGTGTAAACTGCAGAATAAAAGGCCATGATGCCCAACATTGCAAGCAAAATGCCAAGGCACCACCCGAACATGCGAACAGTAACAACCATGCTCGGTGGGGCTCTGCAAATCGGGAGCAAACAATAAACCACATACAAAATATGTGCGATTTTTGTGGCCGAAGAAGCCATACGGTGTCCACATGCCAGCAGAAACAACGATGGGAGGCCACACATTCGGGAAACGGCACACTGTCGACCGAAAAATCCCCGGCTCGACATTAAATAGAACAGTGCAACTTACTTCAGGGTCTACTCAAACAACAAAGAAACAAACTAGAGAAAATGTTCCAGTGGTAAAATTACCATTGGACATAAGTAAAAACACAGCCGTTCGGCTGATAGTAGACACTGGAGCCGAAGTAAGCCTAATAAAACAAGAAGCATTAAATATACAAAAGCGGATAGAAACAGGACAAAAGGTCACTTTGAAAACTCCATTTGGAGAAGGAAGAACATTGGGTAACTGCCAATGCACCTTTTTATTAAGCAGCAGTATCCCGTGCAATCTACAGGTTGTAGAAGATAACGCCCAAATCTCGCACGATGGGCTATTAGGTAACGATTTTCTTGCAAAAAATTGCAATATAGAAGGGCCTAACAGATTACTCCGGTTTCCTCGCACGGAAACCAACCCTATTGAATTCACGGTACCTCTCGAAACATCCATAGAAGATGGAGAGGATATACCAAAGGATCAAATAGTGGACGGATCTGAATCTACTACCGTTTCACGGGCACCCAAAAACAAAAGTTCCTTACTTCCAATGGAAGAAATTTCAAACACTTTGAATGAAGATGAAGGTAGGCAATATGAAGTAGAACTTCAGCGATCTCATAGAATACCCCCTCGATCTAAAATCATACTGAGCATACCGGTACAATTGGACCAGGATAAGCCCTGTTTGTCTCAGGAGATTCAAGAAGGAGTATTTGTCGCAAATTGCCTAGTTAGTCCTCATAGAAATTTCATATCGTTATCTGTTCTGAACGTAAACACAGAACCTGCATTCCTAAGACAATTAAAACTTACTCTAGTTCCAGTTAATTATTATAACATTAGCTCTCTACAGTTATCTTTGGACGAAATAAATTCCCAAAGTTCCCAGAAAGAAGGCGATCCTTTTTTCCCATGTGCACAAGACAAAAACATATACAACAAAGTTATAAGAAGTCTCAGAAAGAAGGTGATCCACCTTCCGCCCATGCACATTGCAAAAATTCCAATAACTTCGTATTGAATAAACGTAAACCACATTTCAAAGTACAGTCCGGACAGATTTGTGGCTTTACGTGAAGAATTACTGTTGGATAAAAACTTAAATCAAGAAGAGAAAAAATCACTTCTAGAACTATGTTATGACTATAATGACCTTTTCCATCTAAAGGGGGACAAGTTAACGTACACTAACAGTATAAAACACACCATTCCCACATTACATAATCAACCACCAATAAATCAGAAAATGTATAGACTCCCAGAAACACATCGGGCAGTCATAAATGAGCAAATTAAGGAAATGTTGGACAACGACATAATCCAATTAAGTAAAAGCCCGTGGAATTCTCCATTGCTGGTAGTTCCCAAGAAAGCTGGGCCTGATGGCAATAAACGCTGGCGAGTAGTAGTAGATTTCCGTAAAATTAACGAGAAATCTATAGGAGATGCTTTTCCATTACCCAGGATAGAAGATATACTGGATCAACTTGGATACTCCAGATATTTTACTACACTCGATCTAGCAAGCGGGTATCACCAAGTACTTGTTGATCCGAAGGATAGAACCAAAACTGCGTTCAGTACCGCATATGGGCACTATGAATTTAAGAGAATGCCATTTGGGCTGAAAGGCGCGCCTGCGACCTTCCAGCGATTAATGAATTACATTCTAACGGGTCTCCAAGGCTTAGAATGCTTTGGCTATGTCGACGATATTGTAATATATGGAACAAATTTGCAAGATCACAACGAGAAATTGACTAAGGTATTCGACAGACTTCGAGCTCATAACCTTAAATTACAGCCCGAAAAGTGCCAGTTCCTTCGCAGGGAAGTGATTTACCTCGGACACAAATGTTCAAACGAAGGAGCACTTCCTGATCCCCGCAAAACAAGTTGTGTCCAAAATTTTCCTCAACCCCGAACCGTTAGACAAACCCAAACGTTCCTTGGGTTGGCTAACTACTACCGCAAGTTCATTCCGAACTTTTCAAAAGTAGTCAGACCCCTAACAAATCTTTTACGCAAAGACGTTAAATTTACTTGGACGCTAAAGTTCCAAAACTCTTTCGAGGAAATTAAAAGATCACTTGACTTTGACTGAACCCTTTAACTTGACAATAGATGCTAGCCACGAGGCATTGGGAGCTGTCTTATCCCAAGAGAAAATAGGCGAAGACAAGCCAATAGCCTATGCAAGTAGAAGTTTAAATAAGGCGGAACAAAAATACTCCACAATAGAAAAAGAGTTACTCGCTATTGTATGGGCCGCCAGGAACTTCAGGTGTTATTGGCAGGGCAGAAGTTTCACGGTCTACACCGACCACAAGCCCCTTAAAGGCGTATTCAACGTGAAAGACCCAACATCGAGATTAGTCAGGTTTCATCATAAACTCTCGGAGTTTGACTACAAAATTGAATATAAGCCTGGAAAATATAATACTAATGCAGATGCGCTTAGTCGAATACCTGCCAAGCTAAACCAGACAAACTCCAATTCATTCATTGTGGAAGCTCAGGTACATCACCGAGCCGATTCCGATATAGAAGAAAATGAGTTCAGTTCTCCGCCACCCTCAAAACCTACACACGCACATTGTCACGTAGTTACAAGAGCTCAAGCAACGGAGACAGAAATGGAAGACGTAGTTCAGAAAACTCCCCATAAAGTTCAAAAGAATTCTCAGAACTTCATAAAAGACTCAGTTGAGTTTGGCTCAACTGAGAACAGCCTATTTGAAAACGTTGCATCTGAACACAGCAAACCTCCTATAAAAAATAGCCAATGGTCATAACGGATACTGCCCTAATGCCATTCGAAAAAGTTTATCTGGACATCGTAGGCCCTCTTGAGGAAACGCCCTCAGGAAACAAATATATTTTGACTTTTCAAGGCAATCTTACGAAATTCGTAGACTGCTACGGCATGCCGAATGGCGAAGCAGAAACGGTAGCAGGCATATTTTTTGACGAGATAATTACTCGTTACCGCATTCCTAAAAAGGTAGTAACTGATCAAGGCTCCAACTTCTTAAGCGATCTCTTCAAACGAGTTTGTAAGCTCTTAAAGATTAAAAAACTGCAAACATCCGCTTATCACCCACAATCCAACGGTGCACTTGAACGAACCCACAGACCACTAGTAGAGTATTTAAGAGCTGTTGTATCCGAAAATCCAAAGGCTTGGGATCGATTCCTGAGAACTGCGGCTTTTGTGTATAATAATAGTCCACATGAAGGCACTAAGCTCACTCCAATGGACTGTCTGTTTGGATTTACAGCGGATGTACCTTCAAATCTAAGAAGAGAGCCAGAGCCAATGTACAATCACGAAAGTTGCTACCATATTCTTAGGTACAAATTACAGAAAACCTACGCTATTGCCCGAAAAAATTTACTTAACGCTAAGGAAAAGTCAAAACAACACTACGATAAACATTCAAGACCAGCAACTTTCCAACCAGGTGATAAAGTATTATTGAAGAATCAAGCTAAGAAACACAAGTTGTCCCAGATATGGCTAGGTCCATATCTAGTAATAAAAGCTTTCAATCCTGGTAATACTATTATTCAAATCGGCAGACGAAGAGTAACAGTGCACAACAACAGGTTAAAACCATTCCACGAATAATAGTTAACCTTTTAAAAGAAAGATAAAGAATACATTCCACCTCAACATACCAAATCAGAGGTAAAATCTTTTTTGTTTTGATTAAAGAAAGACAATAATTAGTTAATTACTTTTATTTTTATTGCCAAATTTAACATGAAACCAAGTAAGAATTCATTCATAAATTCAAACCTAACTGAAACCATTCAGAACTTCATCCAACATGTTAACAACACCGTAAAGAAACATATAGTTATGATAAGAACAGAAGATGCCAATCATATTCTGAATGAGAATTCTTACTCTTTAGATCAATTGGAAGAACAAATAAAAACACTGAAAAAGCAGAAAAAGAGCGCACTGAATCACAAATGGTTCAAATAAGCTCCCTATCTCTGAGTTCATTGGTAATTTTATTACTCAGCATAATTGGTATACTGAAGTTATGTAAAACTATAAAGAACAAGAAAAAGAAAAGCATAGTGGAAATGCCCAATGTGGTAATCGTAAGTAATCCAAAATCTCAGTTAGATGCTGAGACACCTCTACAACGTAAAGTAGAAATTCCGGGTAACTTAAATACCAAATGCAAAGAAGATGTCAAATCTAATCTCCATATTCCAAACCAGGAAAAGATATCGATGAACAAAGTCAAACAAATTTCCCTAAACTTCCAATCATAGATCACAAAAGCTCACAAAGCGAGAGTAAAACCCCTAAACAACGCACCAGAAGCGGCTTCTCAGACCGTTCATTCAGAATCAAAAGTTTCAAGTAAGCCACAAACTAACCCGCCCCTACAGGTAAATAAGAGGCAACTTTTATCAATACCTCCACCACCACCACTACCATTATTTATAACCCACCCCAATTCATGTACACGCCCCGCAATTTGCAAGTAGTTTAGTAGCTTCTCAAATCCAAGTTAACCAAAATTAATTGAAAATATCTGTCTTGTTTAAAATATAAATAATAAAATTAACGGGAGAGAAATATGTATGCATGGTGTCAAAAGAATATATATATATATAGTATATACATATAGATTAAGGTAAATAAATAAATTGTAACAAAAAGAAATATTAGATATACACCAATAGATCATAAAGACATATAATGAAAAATGTGTGGGAACATCATACTAATTCTACTTCTTATTTGCTAGAATATAATGTAAGCTGGCAATGCCAATTATTATTCTTCTTGCTTGTTAAATTTTAATGCTGGCAAGGCCAGAAGAAATGTCATAGATTATTAGAGTGAGGACTGTGTAACTTGGGTAGCTAGAGCAACTAGCCAGCAGGCACTTTTTGAGTTAATAAATTAGATTGTGTAATCATAATATTTGGGGATTTTAATTTAACCTGAACACGAACGACCAAACCCCAAAAATGTATATATATATAGTACAGTAAAGTTCAGTAAAAAAAAAAATAAATTAAATTGTAATTAAAACATATGTACATACACATATATTACAATAAATGCATTAAAAAATTAAAATTATAAGTAAAACATATGTACACATACATATCTTATTGTAGGTGCATAAAAAATTAAAAGGTAATGAAAACTTATGTACATACACATATATTACAGTAAATGCATCAAAAAATTAAAATTATAATGCGAACATACGTATATACAGATATATGCGGCAACAAATTAAAATTGGAATGAGAACATATGTTACACATATATTAATATAAAAGCATAAAGAATTAAAATTGTAAAAATAAAAAACTAAGAATAAAAAAAAATGTGTACGTATATGGTATTGTAAAGACATAAAAGGTTAAGTTGTAATTTGATATACAGATATATTAATACAAAAAAAAAAACATATTTATACCTGCATAAGAGAAAAATTTCTTTTTTCTGTATCTAATTAATCTTAAACAAAAAAAAAATTTTATAAATAGCCTAGAAATAATTCTCGATAATGTATATAAGTTAGCTTCATCAACCTAACTAAGTAATCGTCTCAGCGCTCGGCATTATGTATATACATATATGTAACATGTTGTTATTTTTTTTTTTTTTATTATTAGCTATCAAAGCCATATACAATATTCGAATGCGTTATTCCTCTTCTAAGAATAACACATTTTTTTTAAAAAAAGGGAGGTTTGTTACATACAGCCCTTACAAAAAGAAATTACGTACATACATACGTACATTGCATATCAGGCATACGTTTGTCCAAATTACGTACATACATACTTATATTGCCTATCATATCTACTTTAAAAGAAAATATGACATACATATGTACATACCTACATTGCATAGCAAGTGAAACAAATCATTGCATGCATGTACATACCTGCGGTACATTATACCATTATACCTAAAGAATGGCGCGTACATACATATTATTACTGACCTACAGCAATTATTTCCGCATATAAAACAAGTGGAAAAAGAAAGTGAGGTAATACCCCGGCACGCAAGAAATCCCACATTGTAATATGACGACCTTGCGCCGGAGGTAAAACAAATGTATGTATGTGGGCGACCAAATTAATGGTTCACGATGAATGACGTGAAGTAGTAATGATCAGCTGCAAGCATTTAGCAAAATTTATATTTATGTATGTACGTCTATAAACAACGTACAAACGTTTAAAGAAAATAATATTTACGGATGATAATGGCCAGCTGTAGATATTGAGCAAAGTGCAATTTATACATATATACGGCGAGCGCTGTGAGGAAATAAATTCAGAGTTTTAGCTTTACTTCCGTAGCAGTTAAGGTTATATTTTTAGTATAAATATGATAACGTTTTTATTAAAAGACCAGTTGCAATCGTAACTCAACACAAGAGACACATTCAGTTGTTTTCATTAGGAGCAAAGCTGTTCAGCTACTCCACTACACCATACTAGGAGCAAAGCTAAATTAGCTACTCCACTACACTAAACATTCCACACCTTGGGAGCAAAGCTATATTAGCTACTCCAATACACAACACTGGGAGCAAAGCTATATTAGCTACTCCACTACACAACACTAGGAGCAAAGCTAAATTAGCTACTCCACTATACTACATATAGGAGCAAAGCTAAATTAGCTACTCCACTACACTACATATAGGAGCAAAGCTACATTAGCTACTTCGATCAAACCTAGAACAAATATACCGTTTCAAAAAAGAGCGAGTAGGACATTTCTAATACTCGATTCAACAAAGTAGGTGCTTGTATGAGAGTACTTGGCTATAGTTTGATAACAAGTACTTCAAAAACTCAAACAAGTTTCCTCACAAAGAAACAGTAACACAGCACTTTAGCGGAATACTTACGACACTACGTTAATAAGGACTCTCAGAATTGGGATGAACGGCTGCCGTATGCAATGTTCGTGTACAACACTATTCCTCATAGTAGTACTATGAACTTCTTTATGGGTATCCACCAAAAATACCTACTACTCTGAAGCAATTACCTCACACAACTTGCAACTATGAAAATTACGCGAATGAGCTTAAAGCACGACTACAGCATGGACATCTTATAGCGAGAGAAGCCATCGTAAAACATAAAAAAAAAAACCAAAGAATATTACGACGGGAACAAACGAAAAAAATCTTTTAACGTAGCAGACATAGTACACCTGCGACAGAATAAGTTTTCAGCTCTATGGGAAGGACCCTATGAGGTTATCAAAATAAAGATAAAGATCGGAAATAAAATGAAAACTGTCCATAATATTAATTTGAAACCATTTGTAGAATGAACATAAAATCGATATCCCTTGACTAAGTATATAAAGGGTTTTCCAATAAGAGGTGTTATTTTAATTAGCCCGCTATTTCGGTAGATGTCACTTTTGGAGCTCTCATTTTTTAACATTTGACAAGTAG
The DNA here is from genome assembly GCA_963924295.1 of Dioctria rufipes. Taxonomy (NCBI): domain Eukaryota; kingdom Metazoa; phylum Arthropoda; class Insecta; order Diptera; family Asilidae; genus Dioctria; species Dioctria rufipes. The sequence goes on along the minus strand of OZ002740.1, from coordinate 191,386,724 downwards.
AAATTACACCATTAATAAAAATGGAACGATACACGATTCAACAACGCATTGAAATTATTAAAATTCATTATAAAAATGGTGAAAATGTGGCAGAGACGGTTCGTAAAACTCGAACATTTTTGGGACGTCGTGAAGCACCTTGTCGGACCGCAATACAGAAATTGGTAGAAAAATTCGAGCTGTCGGGACAAGGTAGTGATGTGAAGAATAAAACCCGTGCACGTCACTCAAGAACAGCCGAGAATATTGCTGCTGTAGCCGAAAGTGTTGAAGAAAACCCAGGTTTGTCAATTCCTCGTCGTTTTTTAGAATTAGGCATTCCACAAACGTCATTACACCGTATTTTGCATAAAGATTTGGGTCATAAGGCTTATAAAGTTCAGTTAACACAAGAACTCAAGCCGGCCGATCATCAACAACGTGGAGTCTTTGCTGATTGGGTCCTTGAAATGCATGAAAATGATCCGGAATTCCATCAAAAACTCATCTTGAGTGTTGAGGCCCATTTGCACCTCGATGACTTCGTCAACAAGCAAAATTGTCGCATCTGGGGCTCGGAAAACCCAAGAGTTATTGTTGCAAAGGCTCTCTATCCTCAAGGTGTGACTGACTGTTTGGTGCGGTTTATGGTCCCGCGGGGTCATTGGACCTTACTTTTTCGAAAATTAGCCTGGAGCAACAGTTACGGTGAATGGATGCGCTATCGACAGATGATTAATGATTTTTTATGGCCGGAATTGGATGGTATTGATCTGGACAACGTTTACTTTCAACAAGACGGCGCTACGTGCCATACAAGCAACGAAACCATTGATCTTTTACGGGAAAAGTTTCCGGACCGTGTTATCTCTCGAAGAGGTGATCACAATTGGCCACCGAGATCTTGTGTCTTAACACCTTGCGACTTCTTCCTTTGGGGCCACGTGAAAGAGAAGGTCTACGGCAACAGCCCAGCGTCGATTCAAGACCTCAAAGATGGAATTCCTGAGGCTATCGAGGACATAGGGCAGCCATTTTGTGATTTGGTTATGGAAAATTTCATGAAAAGGATATGGTCCTGTAGGCGTGGTCGTGCTGGTCATTTGGCTGATGTTATTTTCCATTATTAACGGCATGAAATAAAGATCCGATCATTTATATCAAAAAATGGCATTTTTCTTTGAATATCAAAATAACACCTCTTATTGGAAAGCACTTTAAATATTAGCACCCTATCGATAACTATTTTTCCACACCCACTTTTATTTACAGTAAGGAGTAACATGATAAATGGCTCCAGTAGATTGAATATTTTAACGTAATTTCAGCTCAGTAAATCGCTCAAAGTTACTGATCCAGTGTAGGATTATATGACACTCTCTTGGCTATTAAGTTAATTATTATAAGAATATTTAATCGTCCCTAAACATACTTTTCCTAATCAAAATAAATTGTTTTGGTGTAATTAACCGTACTTAATTCGAATATCTGACTACTGGAGCATACAATACGAATGTAACCGGACTAAAAAAATATTTTGTACCTTCATTAAACATAACCCAAATTTTTAACCAAACTATTAAGTTTAGATCTGATAATGTTGGCTTAATCAAATATTCTATGCCAAACGAGCTCAAGGAATTATCCGATGAAATAAACACCCTAAAGGAACAAGAAGAAATAAGTCTAGAATCAGTAGACCCACACACAGTACATTACACACTTGGTTACTTATTTTTACTGATAATATCAATAATAATTTCATATATTATTTACCCAAAATATAAAGTTTTTCAAAGAGAAAACAGGTCAGGAACGAAAAATGAGGATAGTAACTTAGAAAGTCCAGATCGAGAAACACACATTCAGTTAACTCGAGCAGAATATTCTTCTTACATATATAAAAAGAAGAAAAAAAAAACAAAACCAAAAAACAAAACAGGATTGTTACTTTTAATAATTAACCAACATTTCATTGGTAGATTAATCGGAAACGAGCCAATCCGAAACGACAGACATTAATGAATATGAATTTGCACTTATTTAGACAACCCTTTTCTAGAACTAGTACCTTCATATGTGTAAAATTATCAAAAATTATATATCTTTTGTTGAAGCCTACCACTACATTATCGTGAGTAGTAAGTAAGTAGTTGTATATTGTATCGCTTATGTACGGCACTATGCCGAGAATGAAGTAATTTTTAGTCTTCTGTACGCAGTCGATTGACACAGATTAAAATAAAGAATCACTAAGTCGCACACGGGGTCTTTTGCTTTTATCCCCCTTTTTTTTATTGTTCGTTCTGCAACATTTATGGTCCTTCAAGACGGATTTCGAACGCTTATTGACCAAATCGCGAAAAGAACTAAAGCATTCTTAGACTAATTTGTCATATCGCTAAACGATAAACAAACGCAAGTTACGCCGCGAACGTCGCGATTTGCATGCAAAAACACTCGCATAATTTTCCGCGTGTGCGAAAATCATAAATTGTTCGGCATTAAGCATCAAAAAGTGCTATAATTATGTAACATTCCTAACGGGAATATTCACCGCTACGCTTTAAAACACAAAACACAAATGAAAACTCTGTGTGTGTGATTTTTGCAAGTGTACATACTACAAACGCTATTATCATCTATACAAATGAAAACTCTGTGTGTGTGATTTTCGCAAGTGTACATACTACAAACGCTATTGTCATCTATATGAACGAAAACTGTGTACATAAAACACCACATTCGCTACGAATATCTATACAAACGAAAACTCTGTTTGTGATTCTCGCAAGTACATAACCCAATCAATCGCTACGATCCTCTATCTACACAAGTTAAGACTGTGTCATTCAGCTACTTTCGGTAAAGTACATAGCGTTAATCACTACGATTCCCTATTTACAGGCCAAAACTAAAGGAAGTACACACCTTCACATTCACAAGTGTACGTCTCTCGCTATCGCAAGTGCAGCAGTAATTGCTGCTATTCTCCGCTGTGCGACTAACAATTGTGAATATTTTTCGGCAGTATTATCCGTAATATATCCTACTATCAATATCATAGCATAAAAACAAACCTACACGCAAGCAATTGAAATTATTGTGCATACCCATATCGTAGTAAGCAGTGTTGTCAAAATCTATGTGCTCGCAGTCTCTTCGCATATTTCTAAACAGTAAGCAGTGACATTACGAAGCCATTTTGTGACAGTATATAACCAAAGTTTTAAAGTATACACCTATTAAGAACGATTGATCGCTATTATAATTTTCTCGAGTTACAAATATGAGCACCAATAAAAATACCCTTGTCAAACGTGACACAATTCGGAGGGCAATAAAGCGCTGTTTAACCTCGAGTAAAAAGGCGGATTATTATGATGAGGCTGAATTGCAATCATTTTTGACACTTCTAAATGATCAATGGTGCAAATTTTGTATAGCGCAAGAAGCAGTAGAACTTTCTTGTGGTGAAGCTACGCTGGAAGATCAAGAAGGGGAAAGAGGGCAAGGTGAGGAATGGTATAGAGAAGCTTTAGCTAATTTCACACGCGCGACAAAGGTGTTAAGTGACAAACAAAAACAAACGCTCCCTCCACAATCAGCTCGCGCAGATATAAAGCTACCACGTATGGACCTTCCGCGATTTTCAGGCGATCCAAAGGAATGGAGACAATTTCACGACACATTTACATCAATCATTCATAACGAGCCGCTATTGACTGAGTCGCAAAGACTCCATTATCTACGCTGTAGCTTGCAAGGCGAAGCCATACAGGTAATTAATGCTTTCCCAATTACCGATAATAATTACAGTGAAGCCTGGAAGCTGCTGAAGAATCGATACGACGTGGAGCGAGTCATAGTGGATTCTCATTTTCGAGCTCTATTTTCCATATCAAAACTCAATACAGAATCATCCACAGATATTAAGTCTTTATTAGATACAACGCAGGAACACTTTCAGGCATTGAAAGCACTTGGTCGACCGGTAGCAAATTGGGATGACTGGATAGTTCACTTGACAGTGAGCAAACTGGATGCCGAAACTAACAGGCAATGGGAGTTGTCGTAGACAGACGATAAGGCTGCTGATTTCAACACCTTAGTCAGATTCTTAGAAACGAGATGTCGATCCTTGGATGCTGTCAGCACACATTATCGAGCCGCAAGTTCTTATTCTAAAATACAAATGTATTCTCAAAATAAAATGAAATCTAAGTTCGTTTCAGGCTCACTACATACCGCCGCTGCCGCAAAGCGTCCAGAACAAAGGGACAAGCGTAACATACCTAATAATTTGCACACTCAATATAAGGGATCAGGACTCCAATTCGATACATGTGAATACTGCACTGCCAAACATAAGATTTACAACTGTGATAAATTTCGAGCTCTACAAGCTGTAAATAGGGCGTCCTGCGTCAGCGAAAAGGGCCTCTGTATAAATTGTCTAGAGGCCGGGCACGAGCAAGAAAAATGCCGTAGCGCGCATACTTGCCGTGTATGTCAGGTACGCCATCATACTCTCTTACATCAAGAGGTGGAAAGTTCACCGATCGTAGTCTCTAATACAACCAGTCCCTCGCATCTAACTAACGCAGGACATCAAGTTCTCTTGGGTACAGCTATTGTTAAGGTCGTCGATAACGCTGGACGATATCAAACCGCAAGGCTATTATTCGATAACGCATCACATCTGACGTTTATTAGCGAAAACTGTGTCCAACGACTCAAACTTAAAAGATCCTCGGTGTCAACAGCAATTGTAGGCATCGGCGCTACTGTAGCTGGAACATCAAAAGGTGAGGTGCAGCTGTCACTATCATCATACGACGAAAGCTTTTCGACAACAATTCACGCGCAGATCTTGCCTAAAATTATCTATAATTTGCCACCAGTTCGAGTACACAAAATCGACTGGCCTGGGCCTCACATTTACAACTTGAAATTAGCCGACCCTAATTATCACATACCAGCAGCTGTTGATATTTTATTAGGTTCGGATGAATTGGGACAATTTTTATTGAATGGTCTAATCAAAGGACCTAATGGAACTCCGGTCTCACAGCTATCCACGGTAGGGTGGGTATTATTTGGAAAAATCGTCGTTCCAGAAATTACATCCGCTATTCCTACTGCAGTAAGCATGCATTGCGATGTCGCTCTTACAAAGGCTGTCGCCAAATTCTGGGAAACCGAAGAACAGCCGGAAATTAAGCACCTGACCGACGAAGAGCAAATTTGCGAGAAAATCTTTGCGGACACACATTACCGTCAAGACGATGGACGCTACGTTGTCAAGCTTCCGTTCAAACCACACTCTCGCCTCGGAAACTCACGTGATGCAGCAGTGCATGCATTACTTTGCATGGAAACTGTTTTCGCTAAAAATGAATACCTGAATGCGCAATACAAGGATTTCATGCAAGAGTTTCTCGATCTGGGTCACATGGAGGAAGCGGTTGGTACTCCAGCACCAGGAAGGTATTATTATATGCCGCATCGGGCTGTTATTAAAGAGTCAAGTACAACAAGAAAGCTTAGAGCAGTTTTCAATGCATCATGTCGCACCAGCTCAGGCTTTTCCCTCAACGATATGCAGATGATTGGGCCGCAATTGCAACCTGATCTGTATTCAACTCTGTTACGATTTCGCACGCACCGATTAGCTATGAGTGCTGATGTGGCCAAAATGTATCGGCAGGTACGAATCAACGACGAACACATCTACTACCAGAGGATTGTCTGGCGTAAGTCACCTTCAGACCCCATCAAGGAATATCGCCTGCTTACGGTCACATACGGAGTTGCTTCGGCCTCTCACCTGGCCGTGAAAGCTCTACAGCAAACCGCAATCGACGAAAAATGCGATCACCCTACAGCTGTTCAGGTCGCACTTCGAGATTTTTATATGGATGATTTGCTTACTGGCTCTTACCAGGAAACAGATTTGCACCATCTACAGTTGCAAGTGTCTGCATTACTAAGCAAAGGAGGATTCCAGCTGCCAAAATGGTCAACCAATTCTACGCTAGTCCTGGACGCCATTCCAGTGGAACAACGCGAAACCAAACAATCTCTAGAGCTTTCGAACGGCGATAGCGTCAAGGCATTAGGCTTGGAATAGCATCCGTCTTTAGACAAACTCATATTTCGAATCCAGGTTCATGAAATAGATATCACAAATTTAACTAAACGCTTGTTGCTTTCAGATGCCGCAAGACTTTTCGACCCACTAGGGCTGCTGTCTCCATGCACGATCATTCCCAAGACACTCTTCCAACGTCTCTGGAGACCGAAACTTGATTGGGAGGAGCCTGTCCCGCCAGCTGTGAAACAGCAGTGGCTTCATTACCGCCAAAATCTCACCAGCCTCGCAGCGATCAAATTGCCTAGATGGATAGGTACTGGTGATTAAAATGCTATCACAGACTTACATGGGTTCGCAGATGCCTCACAGACTGCGTACGCTGCTGTTGTCTATGCACGTACTAAGTCTCCAGATGGTCATATCTCCGTTCATGTAATAACGGCGAAAACGAGGGTAGCTCCTCTAAAAACAACAACTTTACCTCGCTTAGAGCTTTGTGCTACGGGTTTATTGGCTCAACTAATAACATACATTAAAGCCTCACTAGAGCCGCTCGTTTGCAACACATATGGATGGACAGATTCAACTGTAACACTAGCTTGGATCCGCCAACACCCTAGTAAGTGGTGCACATTCGTAGCTAATCGGGTGTCACTAATTCAGAGAGTAATTCCGCCAGAGAATTGGTTTCACATCCAATCTGAACAGAACCCTGCTGACTGTGCATAGCGAGGTCTACTCCTACAGTATTTAATCGAACATCCTCTCTGGTGGAATGGACCACCGTGGCTTAGTCAGCTACAATCATCATGGTCATCGCAACAGCAATTCACTACTACCCTCGATCAACGGCCCGCTTCAGTCAACATAACTAATATCCCTCAAATGGCATCAGTATGGGAACTCATCGAACGATATGCATCTCTAAGTAAACTCAAGCATGTCACAGCATATGTCCTCAGGTTCTTGTATAACGCAAGACTAGCAGTCTCCGCTCGTAAAGCCGGCGAACAAGTGAAATACCGTACCGGCAGACAATTACATCTTCCAGAACTGGACGAAGCTCTAATCCTCTGGATAAACCTAACACAAAGGCACTGCTTCGCAGACGACATACAGCGCCTCAAGTCTAATAAACCACTGAGTCGTCAAAGCAAAATCTTAAGGCTTCAACCGTTCCTGGATACAAAAGGATTGCTCAGGGTGGGCGGAAGACTGAGTAACTCTTCACTTCAATTAGACAGGAAGCATCCTCATCTCCTGCCATCATCGGCGAGACTCACACTACTCATCTGCGAAGATATACACCACATGGCATTGCACGCAGGTCCCCAGATCATGCAGGTTATGCTACAAAGTCGTTTCTGGCTCATAAATGCACGTAAGATCCTCCGCAAAATCTCCAGATCGTGCGTCAAGTGTTGCAGACATAGCCATACGCTTCATCAACAATTGATGGGTGACCTACCCAAACCACGAGTAGAAGCGTGTCGGCCCTTCTTACGCAGCAGTGTCGATTTCGCAGGGCCAATTTGGCTTCGATTTTCCAAGGGACGAGTTTCCAAAGCAGTGAAAGGGTACATCTCAATACACTTAGAGCTTGCCAGTGACCTGTCCTCGTCAACATTCATTGCTGTATTCAAACGGTTCGTGTCACGTCGTGGGCATTGCCAAGACTTGTACAGCGACAATGGCACAAATTTTGTTGGTGCTGAGAAGGAGCTCAAGCATTTACTAACCCAGGCGATTAAAGATGAACAGCTACGCAAATATCTCGCGAACGATGGAACTGCTTGGCATTTCAACCCGCCTGCTTCGCCTCATATGGGTGGCTTTTGGGAGGCCGCCGTGAAAAGGGTAAAATTTCATTTGCGCTGCACTCTAGGGGACAATCTTTTGACCTTCGAAGAGTTCTCTACGCTCTTGACAGAGATTGAAGCCTGCGTCAATTCGAGGCCTCTTTGTCCGCTGTCATCAGACGTCAACAATCTTTCTGCTCTAACGCCGGGACACTTCCTAATAGGGCAGCCGCTCAAAGTATTGCCAGAGCCCGATACAGATAAAGTTAATACGAATCTCCTAAGTAGATGGCAGCTATTATCTCAATTAAGACAGCACTTCTGGAGAAGATGGAGCTTTGAATATTTGGTCCAGCTTCAACAACGTACTAAGTGGAATAGTACGACGTCCAACCTCAACTCCTGCATTTAAATGAAAGCTCTTCCGAAGTTGCAGTTACATCTTAATCTCACTGGTATCAATAATTGGAAATTTGAACTCATTTTCTAATTAGTCTCTTGCTATCAATAAATTGAAATGTGAACTCATTTACTAATTAGTCTCTTGCTATCAATAATCTGAAATTTTAAAATCTTGTAAATATGAATTCATTTGCCAACTAATTTCTTTGATATCGATAATTTGAATTTTTTGTTTAAGTAATGTATATTTGAACTCATTGTCTAATTAGTTCAAAGTGGGCGGAAAGTTGAAGCCTACCACTACATTATCGTGAGTAGTATGTACGCTTATGTACGGCACTATGCCGAGAGTGAAGTAATTTTTAGTCTTCTGTACGCAGTCGATTGACACAGATTAAAATAAAGAATCACTAAGTCGCACACGGGGTCTTTTGCTTTTATTCCCCTTTTTTTTTATTGTTCGTTCTGCAACATCTTTATTAATTTTAGTGCTTTCAATAATTTTAGTGAAAATTATCAATTCTATATCTTTAATAGCTTTAGTGCATAAAATTATCAAAAATAGATATCCTCAATTTTAATAAAACTATATAAAATAACAAAATAAACCTTACTTTAGAAACAGTTAATATAATTGTATAAACAGTCAACAATTAAATACGTACAACAGGAATAAGTAAATATCGAATAAAATTTCTTAGATAAGTTTATTCTAAATTGGAGTAACAATACAAGAATTTTTCAATAATAAATAAGTATATATGTAGCTAATCATTTATACTTACCATAATTGTAAAAGGTATGTATCTTCAATTTGCTTCTAAATAAGACTATCTCGACGCAATTGCCATAAGAAATCTCTTTTTTCAGGGAATGCTAATAAAATTTATTTATTTACGTATCAAAAATAATTGAAAATATTTTTGGTTTGGAGCAAGTTTTGAAGTTTTAATTTAACAGAAAATTCTTCACCATTTCAAGGCTATGAATTTTCTTTTTATTAGGGGGAAGAGATGTTGTGATCCCAAAATCACAGCCATATGTACGATTACTTACCCCCTATGGACATTCAAAAAAAGCATAAGCATTCATATTGCATAAGCATTCATATTGTGGTCTTAAAATACCACACCATGCATATTCAAAATATTCATATCCAAAATGTACAAATATCCATAATTACTTAACCTCATAAATTTTTTCATATTTCCAAAAATGCACAAAATACGCAAAATATTCTTATAAATAAATGCCATCTCGCATAAATAGCCACTTATGAAAAGTAAACAGAATGCTTGCTCAACGTTTTTGTTCAAACATAAATCACGGAGTTAATGTACTCCACATCGCATATCGCTCGCAATTTCAAGAGCGAGATCAAATTGCAAGACCCAAGCCAAGAAATTAAAGAAATTATTTGATACTTTTGCTGACGCAAGTGCGTCAGCTAATTTCGATGATAAAAATATGTTCCAAGCCTAAAGAAGTCGGAGTTCAGGAGAAGCACTCTTCAAGTGAATACGCGATTCGGGAAGTTTTTTTGAAGCAAATTTAATAATTTTAATTCGAAGTTTCATTTGATATAATTTAAAAATAACTTAATAGTATTTCATCTAAAACTAATGTAAAGTTGAAATTAAATTCGTCTTTTTATAGCCTAGATGAAATCATAGGGGTATACTAAGTTTGTCATTCTGTTTGTAACACCTCGAAATAATGATGGTAGAGCAAAATGGATTCGACACGCATTCATAATATTAAAAGTTATTTCGATTTTTGCATGTCCGTCCTTCCGTCCGTCCATCCGTCTGACCGGCCGGCCTGCCGTCTGTGCGCACGATAACTCGAGAGCGCGTATACTTAAAGAGCTGAAATTTTGTACACGGACTTAAAAAAAAAAAGTAAAATTAAATTCGAAAATGAGACAAATCGGGCAACTCCTTCGTGGGGTTGCCATATAAAAATTTCGTTTTCCGCTATATATTTGGACACTGCCTGAGAACGCATCAATGTAGAGAACTGAAATTTCGTACATGATGTTTTTACTAAATTAGCAAATAAAATGTCAAAAATGGACTAAATCGGGCAACTTCTTCTTGGTGTTGCCATATAAAAATTTCGGTTTTTTACGTATACTTTGAAAACGATCAGTCCAAGACATTTTTATTGTACTAAAAACTTCTGCAGAATATGAAATCCTATAAAATTGGTTATTACCATTTTTTCTCTCCGACAAACTGTTCTAGAAATATATGCGAAAAACAACTTCAAAATCAATACTTGAATAGTTCGGTGACCATACCAAATTTAATACGGGCATTCATCTAGTCTAGGGTATCATAAGAATTGGTCTTAGACCAATTCTAGCTTTTTTACTTGTTTAAAAGAGTGTTTGTTTAAAAAAAAAAAAGGAAAACTCTACCTGAGCATTCCCCTTAAGTCGCTCTTCTCCCTAAGGAAAGCACAGCGACAAAAGAATACTCAACGAATCTGGGAGCTGAGGTTCAGAGCATAGGATTATATTTTCACTGGAGACATGATGACAAACTCTCATATTATAAATCCTTTCATATAAAACAATGAATGTATCCTCATCCATCAGGATTGCTCCATAATTCTACTCATTTTTCATAATTTATTTTTAACAGGTAAATATCGAGGTCCAGCGCACAATGCATGTAACGCATTGCCGTCTTTATGTTCCAGGCCGTGACATCGAATTCTTTGAATGTATTAGAGTGGTACGATTTCGTACTTCTTTTAGCATTTGTTCTTATGGAGAAATGCATTACTTTCAACTTCAACCTTCTGCACAATGTAAATAAGCCTCCGTACTAAAAGTTTTATTCAGGAATTTTGTTATTTAATTCCTTGGGCATTTACCAGTATATAAATCCAAGTACTTTCTTTAAGAAAATTCTTTATATTTTATTACTTAAACATAACACTACACATAAAAATGAGAAAATGCGTTCAATTCTGTTGCCTTCATACCAACTTTCATTTCTCTATGGGTTTTCTCACAGAGAAATGAAAGCTCACTTCAAAGTGGAAGCAAATAGTTCTTAAATCAGATGTACTTTGGTTTGAAACTGATTTTCTTTTGCAAATGTATTAAAACCTAAAGTATAAATTGTACAACCATAAAGCCAACAAAATTTCCTATAAAATAGGCTAATATTTGAATTACCTTCGAATTATAATTTAAAAGTTATGAAGAGTTAAACACAGAAAACCGCCGCCGTCTGTTCGATTCACAGCGCAGTGAGCAAGCGCAGCTTGTGAAAATATGAGGAGAATGTGTAGCTCAGCCGATTCATTGATTAAAAAATACTTTGAGTCATGTTTGAAATGAAAAAACTGAATTATTTGATATGGAATGTGGGAAATATTTTTAAATTGATAGAAGCATTACGGGATAATATATAAAAATGGTTAACATTGTCTTTTTGTCTTTATTATACTTAAGAAGTTACTGTGTGCTAAACATTGAAAGACTTATTTTTTTCATATAACATATAGGCAAGCTCAAAGCTCTGATTGCTTTCCAGTGTGATTTGTGGTATGAAGGCAACAGAATTGAACGCATTTTCTCATTTTTATGTGTAGTGTTATGTTTGAGTAATAAAATATAAAGAATTTTCTTAAAGAAAGTACTTGGATTTATATACTGGTAAATGCACAAGGAATTAAATGACAAAATTCCTGAATAAAACTTTTAGTACGGAGGCTTATTTACATTGTGCAGAAGGTTGAAGTTGAAAGTAATGCATTTTTCCATAAGAACAAATGCTAAGAGAAGTACGAAATCGTACCACTCTAATACTTTTGCAAGTAGCAAAATCGTTTTGTGTCATGGCCTGGAACATAAAGACGGCAATGATGTAACCTCATCTATCAAGATCATCGACATAATGCTTATTTCATATTTAATGGTATAGCTAGAGTTTTTTTTTGGAAATTTGGCTCTCATACTAATTAATAAAGAAAGACAAATTTCGTTCACCAAGGACGATGAAGGCAGCCAGCCATATAAAAATCCAATTCATTGATTCCTGCTGTTTTATTTCAGAATCTTTAGATGAACTATCATCATTACTATTGATGGATAAATTAAATATTAAATGAGCTGAATGGCATTGTATTGATGATGAAAATATTAAACTTCTTACGCACAAAGATGTCTTCTCGTATGACTTTATTGATGGTTGTAATAAATTGGATTTCCAGCACCTACAATAAAATGACTGAGTGCTATATCCGTTGAGGATTACAGTCATTTCTGTCTAAAAATGTTGTGTTCCACCATCTCTGTTAATACAGATTGGTAATGGTAAATTTCAATGAATAATGTACTTATGCTAATTAATTTTAAATCAATTTTTGAAACTTGTATAAAAATCAGATTATTTAATGTATCATATTTCGTGGCATTCAGCGCATAGCTAACATTAAACTCATTAAAAAGGAGAATTGTATTGTACTTAAGGCAGAATATATTTTCAGAATAGAGAGTCTGTAATAGTTGATGCAGTCACTCGGTTCTCGTTGAAAGAAAAATTGTATTTCGAGTCGTGATAGCTTTCGTCAAATGCTACTGCCAATTCAATTAGTGTGGCTTTAGAAGATTCAGTCTTTTTACTCTTTGGTGTGCCAAAAACTTTAATTTGTGACAATGGCCCACAATTCAAGAGTCGGGAATTTCAGAAATTGTGTACTGAATATAAGATCGAGATCAAATACACCGCGTTCTACCATCCTCAAGCGAATCCCGCTGAGAGAACGAATCAAGTAGTTAAAACAATACTCAGGGCTTATGTCTCGGAAAACCACCGTAAGTGGGATTTTTATTTAGCTAAAGTAGCTTGTGCTATCCGAACAGCAACCCAGGAGTCTACCAAACTTACCCCTTTCTTCATAAATTTCGGACGGGAAATGGTTCTTAAGGGAGACGGTCATAACAGATTAAGTAATGAAGAAGAGTATAATGCTGAGGGCAGATCTGAGGAGCTAGAGAATGTAAGAAGGGACATGAAAATGAGATTACAACCTCCGAAGGAGGGGTTCATGTTTTTATATACACGACTTAGTTTGGCGTAAGAACTACGTATTGTCCGATATGAACAAATATTTCAACGCAAAATTAGCCCGTTCAAAGTAATTAGGGTTGTTTCTCCTTGGACGTATGAGTTATCCAATAAAGAGGGAAAACCGCAGGGAATATGGCATGTAAAAGATCTAAAACCATATCCAACCGAAGTCGAAGAATAACGAGCTTCCGATGTGTTTCTTTCACTTTAGAGGATTTTGGTATATCAATATTATACCACGTATGGTACTGACATGGACATATTAAGAAGGAAGGTTATTATAGCCTTCCTTTTATATATATTTTTTTTTTTTTTTTGGGAATTAGTTCCGACTTGGGATTGTTAAAGCTTAGGTTATTATCATTTAAAGTATAGCTGCACTATGCAAGAATTACGCTGGGGAAGTAAAAAGAATCCACTTAAGTATAAGAATATTGTGACACTGCATCTTTCTGTGCTTTTATTTTGTATTGAGATTTCAAGTAAATCCCCCGGAGGAAGGGGAAGTGTGTTACGGTCTAAAAACTCAAAGGTGGCCGTTTCAGCCATATTGTGTTGTCCATAAATTACCTATAGTTTTGATGCTGCCTGAAATTTTCATTACAGAACCACAGACACAACAGCAACGATTAGTATCGGGGCCAACTTCAGAGTCAACTTCTCCTGGGGAAATGTGGACAATTCGGGGCTCTTACGGAGCAAACGACTGCCCACTGAAAGATGAAACGTAACTCCTTGGGGCGAAGGACTATCGTACCGAGGACCAAACATATCACGTTTGAAGAATCGTATTTTATTTTCCCCACGGCATCTGATGCGAAGAGCAATAATCTAGTAACGCAGAATCTTACTCATCGCCGTCCTGGGATCAGCCTCAACACCACTTGTTATCAGTTTGCAGCAATATTTCCGCCGGAAAACAAATTTCCCTTTTTTTTTAATTACTCTATCCTATTCTGGGATAAGCCGGAATGTATATAGAAGATGAAATGTAGATAGATAGTACATATGTAGTACATAGTTAGCTCGAATGTTAATTAAGTGAATTATTACGAAAGGTTATCCTTTTTGTTTTTGCTTTAGAAACAGTAGAATTAAAAATTAAAACACTATTAATAGTTTATTAGGATTACGTTTATTAAGAGTACAAGTAGTACAAGTAGTACAAGCGTAGCCACGGGGTCACTAGGAAAGGAACAAAATTTACTTTTTTTGGTGATCTTTCGTCACTGCTTGCCAGCCTTCAATCCTTACCACTTAGTCGTGACAGTATTGAACTTGTAATCTGGTCTAAACCTCTAGAACCGCAAAAACAAAAAAACATTATATTAGTAATTCCAACGACTATAATAACACAGAACAGAAACAGAGACTCACGAAATATAGTCGGAATATATAAGACACGGTGATGAAAAAAAAAAACAAATCAGACAAAATAAGTAAAACAATTCGAGTAAATTAAATTAAATAACTAAATAAAGTGAACAAATAGAATAAATAACATAAATCGTTCAATAAATAAAATAAATAGAATGGGACAACCAAAAACAAAGTGAATAAAATAAATCCCCTACATATAGACAAAATAACAATAGTGTTCGGAAGATCATAAACGAAGCTGGTTACATGTGCAACAAAAATATTGTTCGTGCTAAATCATTACTAGAAGCAGGAACTATTAACGTGAACACTACGATATAACGAGCCAACAATTTTACCTACGTTACTGGACCATAACTACTAATATGCTTTGATGACAAGCAGCATAGTGGTATGATAGGACAGTCGTAAGGTTTAGCCATACTCGTGATTAACGAACGGCTCGAACAACGAACGGATGTGAAACACATCGAAAAAGAAAAGTAGAAGACCAAGTGCAGCAGACGGCAAAAGAGACGGAGCTCTCGGCCCCTTTTCGATTCGAGCCGCCGAGCTGTCAACAAGAATCATATAAGCAAACGAGGGTTCTCTCAGTGATAATAAGTATTTGCAAAAAGAAATGGTGAAAATAATTTAATAAGTGAGAACGCAAAAATTTAAAATAGAAAAGTTTAATAAAAGGAGAGGTGAAAATTTAAAAGTAGAAATTCGAAGGCAAGTCATCAACTCGTGGTCGAGGCCAGAAATCGCAAGCGAGCGGAGTCATAAAAGAAAACTTAAAGAGTTGGGGAAGGAGGCTTGGACTGATTCGGTTCACTTAGAGAAAAACAAAACATATTAAAGCCATAAATGTAGATGGCTGGCCGGCAAGACTTTGGAGATTCTGGTTTTTTTGTTATCCAAGATAAGTATTCTTTTCTTGTCACTTCATTTTGTGTTCTTTTCCTCGTGGCTGACTGGCATGCATACCATATTTCCAATGTGCGCATTCAAGTAATTTTTATTAATTAATTTATTAATTAATATTTTTGACATAAAATGACGACCACGCCGACGTCGGCGTTGTTAATGTAATCCGGCCATGTCATCACATATAAACGCAAAATTCTAATTGGAATACTCCTACATCGTGTCGAAGAATCAATTAAAAACAGTTAACTCATTATATGTATCCATCATAAAAATTTTCCAGTTTTTGTAACTGTAAATCTGCAAGTGTAGCGAAGGATTTCACGTAGTCAGCAGATCACATCCTTCACATTATCATAGCGGTAACATTTCGGTAAGCTGCATCGGTTCTTTAATTGAAATCTTATTTGGTCCTTTGGTTTGTTTTTAGTTGCAAGAATAATCAATTAGTAATTATGAGTGATGAGGACAATTCGGATGGCGAGAACAATAAACAAGTTCTCAGTGTTTCAGAATAAAACGTGGTGTTGTACAAATGCAAATGACTAAGATGAAAAAATTTATTGAAACTCAAGGTCGTTCATTAACATTGGCGGAGCTTCAAACGCATCTAGGATTAGTTGAAGACTTTTGGAATAAATTTGAGAATTTTCAAACTGAACTAGAATGTATCGATGCTGATGACCAAACATCTGATAAGAGAGAAGTATTTCCAGAATCATTCATCACGGTGATAAGTAAAATTCTTGAACTTATTGAACCGAAAACAACAGTTCCACGTTCTCCCTGTACAAGACTTGATAGTTCATCTCTTGGTAAGAAGAACGTACGTTTACCTAAATTGTCGATTAAAAGGTTTTCAGGTCGTTACCTTGACTGGCCGGATTTCTACGTGAAGTTTAAGACATTGATAGAGAATGGCAGCGAATTATCGAACGTTGAAAAAATTGCCTACTTTCAAGAATGATTAGAGGAAAAGCCTCTTACTCTCATTTCTAACTTAAGTCTCGAGCGGCACTTTGCTGCCACGATAGCTATGCTAAAGGCAAGATATGAAAATAAGCAATTGATACTACAAAGCTGCATACGTGAGATCGTTGAAGTTAAGGCTATTGATAGGCAATCGGAAGTGCAACTTAGGTCGATGTTTGATACAGTCAGATAATCTCTTCGAGCGCTATATAATTTCGCCTTCCAAAAGGAAATATTTGAAGGATTGCTGGTACATCTGATGCGCTCAAAAATTGATAGTGTATCAAGAATAAAGTGGGGAGAAGATGTCCCCGCAGCCGATTATCCTACCTGGGATGAGGTCTCCAGTTTCATCGAAAGACGGTGTCGGGAATTGGAAAACTCTAATTCATTGAAGGAGGCTAGCACGTTATTTATGTCTACTAGCAAGACAAGCCCTCTCAATGTAAGTAAAGGCTTTAAGACGCAATTTCGAAAATCATTTGTAATTTCCAAGACAAATCATTGTTGCTCCTTTTGCGGGCACACAAAACACTTGATTGATAATTGTGAGATGTTCCTTAAATTGTCTCCAGCTCGAAGGTTTCATAAAGCGAAGGCAATTAATTTTTGCATACAATGTTTGTAACCTGGTCATCGTGTACAATGTTGTCGTGATTTACTTTGTGAGAAATGCAATCAAAGGCACCATACATTATTGCGCTTTGGAGTGTCACAAGATTCTGTACAAAATGAGTCAACACACATCACCAGTCAGTTAACAGACGTGAATACAAATGTTCCACAAGGCGGCATTGCCTTGACATCACGTTCATCAAAAGGAAGCGTGAAGGTGACTTCGGAGACATTTTTGGCAGCAGCAGTCGTGCTCATCAAAAAGAGTAGTGGTGAATATACAGCTTGTAGAGCGCTGCTGGACTCTGGCTCGTCCCTCAACTTCGTAGCCGAGAGAGTAGCACAGCATCTTCGGCTCAGAAAAGTGAGATCCGACATAGAAATCAGCAGTATTAGTTCCACACCGATGGCAGTAAAATATAAGGCTCTGGCTCGTCCCTCAAATTCGTAGCCGAGAGAGTAGCACATCATCTTCGCCTCAGAAAAGTGAGATCAGACATAGAAATCAGCAGTATTAGTTCCACACCGATGGCAGTAAAATATAAGACTAACATTGCTTTAAAATCAGTAGTTAACTACTATAGCGCAAGTATATAAGCATATATACTCCCAAAAATTACCGGAGATCAACCTTGTTGTTATGTTACGAATGCTAATTGGAAAATTACCGATAATGTGGTGTTGGCAGATCCTAGTTATAATATCCCTCAACCCATAGACTTGCTCATATATGCGAATTTGTTTTTCGAGTTACTATCAGTAGGTCAGATCAAATTACCATTTAATAACCCCCAAAGGAGCTGGGAATTTCGTTGAAGATCGCAAAAAAGAGGTTTTACAACTTAGAGAATAAGCTATTAAGGTCTCCCGAATTTAAAAAAGGAATATTCAGCATTCATGCTTGAGTACATGAACGTAGGTCATATGGAGAGAGTACGATTTCAGGAAATTTCTCAGAATAATTATTTTATACCATATCATTGCGTACTTAAGCCGGAAGGCAGTAGTACTCGGCTTCGAGCCGTAGCATCAGGTAAGTCATCTTCAGGAGTAACTTTAAATGACATTTTGATGGTTGGACCAGTCATTCAGGGTGGCCTCTATGACTTGATTATTCGCTTTCGATCACACAAGTATGTGTTGACGGCTGATATATCGAAAATGTATTGACAACTTACCGTTAGATATCCAGATACAAATTTTCAATTCATTCTATGGAGAAATGACACTCAAAGGCCGGTTGAGGCTTACTCACTTTCACATACGGAACCTCATCTGCATCATTGATCGCCACTCGTTGCCTAAAGCAGCTCGGATTGGATGGAAGGAACTTGATTCGTACAGGACCTTCAATAGTTGGGCATGATTTTTAGGTAGATGACATGCTCACTGGAGCCGGCAGCTTGCAGAAACCTATCACACTTCAAAAGGAGCAATTGCATTACTATCGTCCGGAGGATTTTTCCTATCGAAATGGTGTTCAAATGCGCCAGAGCTTCTGCAGAATATCGATGAAATAAATAATAATGGAGGCAATCTAATCAAGACTCTCGGCATGATATGACATCTAGATCAAGATGAATTTCGGTTCGGATATAACGCTCGCAGGAAATCAATCATGCTCGAGTTTCCAAAAGGACCATGTTAGCCGGAATTGAGCGTTTTTTGACCCAATTGGGCTAGTTTACCCAGTCGTCACAAAGGCCAAAATATTTCTGCAACAACTTTGGAGGCTAAGGCTCGACTGGGATGAAAGCGTGCCCCGAAATTTGCAACATGAATCGTTATCCTTCTTCAAACAGTTACAAGCTGTCAGTCAATTGAAGATACCCAGATAAATCTTGCATCGCTCCTCGAAAGTGGAAGTTCGCGGATTTGCAGATGAACGCATATGGCTGTTGTATTTACATTAGCTGTATTGAAGATGATAAAATTCATTGAAATCTCCTAACTGTGAGATCTCGTGTAGCCCCAATTCAGATGCAATCAATTGCCAGACTGAAACTTTGTGCGGCGCTGTTGCTTTCGGAAACAATCAAACGCGTGGTTGATATATTCGTTAAGTACATTAGCAAGGTATATTTTGGGTTCAAACTCAACCACTGTTCTCGTTTGGTTAGCATCTTCCCCATCCAGGTGGAGCATTTTTATTGGTAATCGCGTCAACAAAATTCAGGAGTTCACGAAAGGATTCATGTAAAACCACATTGCAACTGAAAAGAATCCAGCGGATATTGTTAGTCGGGGTGCATCATCACTTGAGTTGATAGAGTCATCATTGTGGTTTCCTCGACCAGCCTTTCTGCAACCCTTGGAGGAAAATTGGCCTGAAGTAATAATCTAAAATCTCCTGGAGAACCAGAAGAACGTAAAGTGCGAGTCGTGTTCAAAGCGTCGGTATCGGAAACTTCATAGAAATGCGTAAATTTTGCAATTCTTATTTAAAAATGATGAACATGGGGTGTGTTCACCGACAGCAAAATAGTAACATAATGTCACTACCGAGTCACAACATAACGCTATCGTGCGTTCACTGTACACAGAAAATGACAGGTAGTCGCTTTCTTTTACTTTCTCACGCGTTCACTGAGACGGCCAAGAGTAAAAGGTAGCGCGCATTATTTCACTACCCTTATTTAGGATAGTAAAGTTGTGCGATAATAAATTTGTGTTGTCAAAGTGACATAGATTTAGAAATGGAAACAGAAAACATATCAATTTTGGTTGATGAAAACAATATGGCCTGTGTGATGGGCCAAAACGTTTAATTTATTATTAAATCAATTTCAATGCATTACTTTATTAACTTTGTAATGTCGAAAAAAGTTCATCTCCCAACGATAATGCTAATTGCACTTTGACGTTCATTTTTACTTTTAGTTTACTGATTTTTTGCAAACGTCAAAAATATTTGATTTGCTACGTTATTCTCTTTTGCGTTCACTGCAAGTTGGTTACACAAGAGTCACCACTGTAGCGGCTTACTTTCAAAGTAATTCTTTTGACATTTGTTCACAACACAAGGCTATCACAACGCTACAGGACGTTATCGTGTCAGTGAACGCACCCATGGTCATTCGTGTATTAAAACGACAGCAATTTTGTGAGAACTATACCAGATTAAGTGTCAGCAGAGAAGTAAAATCTCGAAGTGCGTTAAAAAACCTTGCGCCATTTATCGATAACTATGGTTTAATTCGCGTAGGCGGGCGGCTAGCGAACTCTCGTCTCGAAACTGATCAAAAGCATAACATATTGTTATCTAAATCGAATTTTGTAAAGTCACTAATATTATTTCATCATTCCAGAAACTTACATGCTGGATGTCAAACACTTCCTGCCATTCTCCGAACAAGATTTTGGCTGATTGGTGAAAGAACTACAGTAAAAAGCGCTATTTCCGGCTGCATAAGATGTTTTAAATGTCATCCTAAGACAGCAGAGCAGATGATGGCTCAGTTGCCTAGTTATCGAGTTCAACCTAGTCCAATATTTTTCAACACTGGTGTAGACTGTTGTGGACTTTCTACGCAGAGTCCGATACGCAATCGTCCTCCAACTAAGCTTACTTATGTATCTTCATATGCATGGCGGTGAAGGCAGCCCATTTCGAAATTGTTTGCGATCTTTCTACAGAAGGTCTTATATCGGCGCTCACCAAATTTATGGCAAGGTGTACATTCGCCAGTAGAATACATTCGCACAACGCGACAAATTACATCGGTGCTGGGCGTAAATTAAAAGAATTGGAGACCTTATTCGACCCGGAGCATTACAAAGACGTGATTCCAGAGTTATGCAAGACGGATGGCATTGATTGGGTCACGATTCCAGTTCACAGTCCCAAATTCGGCGGACTTTGGGAAAGCTCTGTCAAGTAAGCTAAGTACTTAATCAAGCGGGCATTCGGTAATGAGTCCTACATATTGGACGAACTTCAACGTGTGGCATGTCAGGCGGAAAGCATAATGAATTCCAGGCCTATCACCCCAATCACCAACGATGCTAATGACCTAGATTTTTTAACACCTGGTAGTTTTGTCACTGGTGGAATAATGCGATACAATCTATATGGTCAACGTGGAGTAGAGGATATTTACAAGGTCTCCAATCTCGAAATAAGTAGAATACTGCAAATCCCAAATTTCCTGGGAACGGTGGTGCTCTTAAAGAATAATAACATTCCTAAAATGGCCGTTATGTCGCATAATCAAGCTGCACAAAGGAGAAGATGATCTAGTTTGAGTAGTAACCATTCACACAGCTAACGGAACCACAACCCGAGCTATTTCGAAGGTTTGCCCACTACCCATCGCTGAGGACTATATTTGCTTGGAAGGGTATTCTTCCAAGGTCGGAGGCTATGTTAACACGATTCGTAAATTTCAATAAATAACGTACTTTTGCTAATTAATTTTAAGTCAATTTTTATAACATATATAAAAATCAAATTATTTAATACCGGTAACACGAATGTATCATATTTCGTGGCATTCAGCGCATAGCTAAAACTTTAAACTTATTAAAAAGAAGAATTGTATTGTATTTCAGGCAGAAAATATTTTTAGAAGAGAG
This sequence comes from Dioctria rufipes, assembly GCA_963924295.1. Classification (NCBI taxonomy): domain Eukaryota; kingdom Metazoa; phylum Arthropoda; class Insecta; order Diptera; family Asilidae; genus Dioctria; species Dioctria rufipes. The sequence goes on along the minus strand of OZ002740.1, from coordinate 191,364,906 downwards.
AGTCTGTAATAGTTGATGCACTCAGTCGGTTCTAGTTGGAAAAAAAGTTGTATTTCGAGTCGTGATAGCTTTCTTCAAATAAAGAATAAATTAAATAATTATGTGATTGTGTAACAATTCATTTCGTTCGTGTTCCATATCAAAATACCTTTTTATTTATTTTTTGGCACAAAAAACTCTTTGCTATTAACAATCTCCTTTCCGAAAATTTTCTTCGAACGTTGCGGCAAGTAAAACAATGCACGCTACTTCACTAGTAGAATACATGATTAAAACTGAGTATTTGGAAAATATTTTTCGCGGATATGTATATGAGATGATTAATAAACATTTGACAAACATATGAAAATTATTTATCAAACATTTGTCAACTATGGATAAAGAAGAATTTTTAAGAACTTATATTTTTAACGATTCTAAATTAAATTCATAAATACAAGAAGAAAAAGCAACCGCCTTTCTTCTTGTATTTATGAATTTGATTTAGAATCGTTGAAAATAAAAGTTCTTAAAAATTCTTCTTTATCCATCACTGACTGACTGTAACAAGTGTAGGTTCGATTCCCGTCCGGGAAAAAAATAAATTTGTCAACTTCATATAAATTGCTTGTCAAATGTTTGACAAATGTCTTTTTTGCCAGTTTATATTATGTTTGCATGCACCTTTACTCATCGTAGTTATAAATGGAAAAGATTTCTCATTAGTTTTTGCTGATAGACCTCATATTTTGCCGTCAAGTCTTCCTTGTTTATTACGGAAGTAAACAGGTTCTTTTCAATCTTTGCGATTTCATCACTAATATTATGGCGATAGATTTCTCTTCTCTGCATTAATTTGTTTGTTTGTTTCTTCAGCACATATTTCAATTTTCTTGTCAACATAGTCTTTGGTAGTAACATCATTATTTTCAAGACATTCACCAAGTCGTTTTTTAGACTTTCAGTTTAGACCGTACTGTTCGTTTAACGTTAAATTAAATCCGATACCTTTCGGACCTCACCGTCCAGGTTTTCCTTTTCCTTCCTTATCTGGCTGGTCCTTGATCTCCTGTTGGCCTACGTTCACCTCTTTTTCCAAGATGTTCACGCTTAGAGGCATGCCCAAACTGCCAACGCTCATCGTTGAATTATGTAGGAGTATGGTAATAGTAGTTGTTCTATGGGAGTTCTGGCCCAGTTTTTTAAGCCCCCAGGATTTCGCCACAGGTGGCGCCACCCTCGCTAGGTGGTATGAGCCCATACTAAATGTAGGTTTATGTCTTGGCTGTATTGGTTGGTATCTTGGATACACCATTGTGCCTTGGATGCAATATTGTGTCTTGGATGCACCATTGAGTCTCGACTGCGCCCTAGCGGGATTAAGCGGTACTACCGGGATATGTCATTTGATCTTGACTGCACCCTAGCGGCATTAGCAGGTACTACCAGCATGTTCCGGTACTACGGTATTCTCAGATAGATATGTGGTGCACCTAAATGTAGGTTTTTTTATTATGATTGTTCTTGAGCGCCTAAATGTAGGCTTTTGGGTTTGAACTAATATTAGTAATAATTAAAGTTAACGCTATAAAATTTTTGTTCATGCCAATGGATTCTAGATGGTTGGGGTGTGCGTCTTAGGGGTCACGAAATTTTCAACAAAAACCCTCTACGGGCTCTGGTTTTCGAGATATTAGCGATTTTACCTTTTCATATATTGATTGATTGATTGATTTATGAGGTTTGGGCCCCTTCTTCAGGTCCCCCGAACTTAGGCCAAGACAAGGCCCATTGTTCACCCTCCAGACCCATGCGCGATTGCTCATAGGTCCCAACCGGACGCTCTAATAAATTTCAGTATTGGCTCCCAGCCCTCCTTGCCGGCATCATGCAGCTCTTCCAGGAGGTGTGAACCAAGAATTCTGTAGCGTATTCCTGAGAGTGCCGGGCAGTGACATAGAAAATGGGTCACTGTTTCGGACTCCTCTCCGCAACCCCTGCATATAGGATCATCAACAAGTCTCATTCTGTGAAGGTGGCCCCTGAGAGAGGAATGCCCAGTGAGAATGGACATCAGGGTTCTTAGGGTTGGTTGCTGAGTTTTAGGAGCTTATTCGTATGATTTAAATTTGGTGTACCCCACAGTTCCTTTGTTGTCCTACCCGTGGGATCTTCTAACCAAAGGCGACTGTGTTGGCGGTCAGCCCAGCTTGAAATGATGGAGACAAGGTGTTTTGGTGCAATCCCGACTGTAGAGGCAGGTTCCTCTGAGGCTGCTCCAAGACGAGCAAGTTCGTCTGCCCTTTCATTCCCGCTGATGTTGCTGTGCCCCGGCACCCAATGCACTATCACCCTATTATTCCGAGAGAGGGAATTCAGGGTGGTTTTGCACTCCATTAATAATTTGGACCTTTTCATATATAGTCAATATTATTAATAATTCAAGCTACCTAGGATAGTTTTGTTCATGCCAATAGATTCTAGAAGGTGTTAGAGGGGTGGGGGTTATAGGGGGAACGAAATTTTCATCAGAAATCCTCTACGGGCTTTGGTTTTCGAGATATTAGCGATTTTAACCTTTTAGATAGAGTTAATATTCGTAATAATTAAAGTTTTTTTTTTTTTGCTCATGGGGGTGCTGCATCTAAATGTAGGCTTTTTATTATGATTTTTTTGAGCGCCTAAATGTAGGCTTTTGGTTTTGAACTAAAATTAGTAATAATTAAAGTTAACGCTAGGAAATTTTTGTTCATGCCAATGTATTCTAGATGGGAGGTTTGTGAGGGGGTGTTATAGTATAGGATAGATAGGGAGGGGGGTTATGAAATTTTCATCAGAAATCCTCTACGGGCTCTGGTTTTCGAGATATTAGCGTATTAATAATTCAAGTTATTTTTGCTCATAGAAATGGATTCTTGGCGGTGTAGGGTGGGAGAGGGAACGAAATTTTCATCAGAAATCCTCTACGGGCTTTGGTTTTCGAGATATTAGCGACATTTGTTTGGGCGCAAACGCCATTTCTTGAGTAAGGTACCCTAGCGGCCTTAGCCGGAACTACCAGCATGCCTTGGTTTTGCTGTTTTCTTTTATTAGCGGGAGAGTTCTAGATATCGGCATGACGTCATCATCGTTTTGCTGCACCTAAATAAGTTTTCTTAGCAGGGAAGTTGTAGATATCATCATCATTCGAATTTCACAACATGATATCACCTTGACTTGATGCTTTCTTAGAAAATTATTACTATTGGGTTTAGGGGGTGCGTGTATTGAAAAGTCACACTTGCTCTTTCGACTGCAAGCACCATTTCTTGAGTAAGCTTCCCTACCGGCATTAGTTGCTACTACCTATGTTGTTCATCTCGAGAAAGTAAGGTTCCCTAGCGGCATTAGCCGGTAATACCAGCATGCCTTCGTTTTTGCTGTTTTCTTGTTTGATGATTTATTAGCGGGGAGGTTGTAGATATCAGCATGACATCATCTTGGCCCGATGTTTTCTTAGCAAATTATTATCATTATTATTATTGGGTCTTGGGGGGCGTGTATTGCTCCTTCGAGTGCAAACACCATTTTATGAGCAAGGTCCCCCGGTGGGATTAGTCGGTACTACATATGTTGTCATCTCGGGCTTGGGGGTATACGAGATTACTTTCAGCACTCTCCAGCATAGGGAAATATCATAGGATTCCGATTTTGTTTCTGGAGTTCGCTTATTCTTTTTTCATCTCGAGTTTTGGGGATACGAGATCACTTTGGGGATACGAGACCACTTTCAGCACACTCCAGCATAGGGAAATAGAATAGGTTTTCGATTTAATTTCTGGAGTTCACTTATTTTTCATCTCGGAGATCGTAGCTATGAATATTATAAACAAGAGTGATCATGCTATAATATTCGATATCTAAAAATAGATCACGATTGGTTGGGATGTTAAGAAATATGAAGTAATAAAAATTAAATTTTCGATGTAGGTGTGTGTGTTGAAAAGTCGCTATGGTTTTCGAGATATTAGCGATCTTACCTTTTCGGGTATAATTAATAGTAGTAATAATTCAAGTTAACCCTATGATCTTTTTTTTTTATGTCAATAGTATTAGCACTAGGGGGTAAAATTATCATCAGAAATTCTCTACGGGCTATGGTTCGATATATAAGCGATCTTACCTCCTCAGGTGTAATTAATATTAGTAGCTGAAAGAAAAACGAAAAAACAACAACAACTATAACCTAAGTTGTGTATTAAATATTTGATGATATTTATATGTACGTGTCTTTTATAAACAATATTGCACCATGTAATCATATATCTAAAAATTGATCAGGCGAAGCTGGTCGGGGTGAATGTAGGTAGATATGTTCACTTAGATAAGTAATGGAAATTAGTAAATGCCTTCTTCCTTGCATAAACAAATTCGCAGGGTCCAGTAAAGTAAACAAATTCACAGCCGAATAATGTAAACAAATTCACACAGCAGCCGAGTAAAGTATACAAATTGAACGATTTATGAAAGATTCCTAATTTCTTAAGCAGAAAACAACAACAACAACTGATATTAATCTGTAGGATGTGTTGTCGTAGATGAGTAGTGGAAGTTATAATTGAAAATGTCTTTTGCTTAAAAAAATAACAACAACAACTATAACGTAAGTTGTGGATTAAAAATCTTTTATAAACAAGAGTGATCATGCTATGATATTCGATATCTAAAAATAGATCACGGCTGCTTGGGATGTTAAGAAATATGAAGTAATAGAAATTAAATTTTCGCCGTAGGTGTGTGTGTGTATTGAAAAGTCTTAGGTTTTATGAAAAATAGTTTTTTTTATTTTAAATAAAATTCCTTTTTGGGGGGGATAAATTTAAAGCTTTGATGACCTATGATATCAATGTGGGATGATACTAATATAGTATGATATCTTGACTTAGATGAGTAGTTTCAGTTGTATGGGTACAGTAAAAGGTCTTTCATAAAATTTTTGATGCTAAGGTGTAATGGTATGACCAGTGTTGCCCACACGAAATATTTCTAGAGTAACTTGTTAGCCTAGCCTGAAAGTGGTTTGAGCAGCCACATCTGAAAAAATTACATATTATCATTAGCCTGAGAGTGGGTTAATTAAAAGCATTAACGAGCTATCATATTAATGTAGGATGGTATGCCGGCTTAGATTAGTAATATAAATTAGAAAAAAAATTTCGGTAACCAGATGTAATGAGCTTGAAATATAATATAACTTCTTGCGTAAACAAATACATTCAAAGAAAATAAATAAATCGATTTATGTTTTTTTGTGTCTAGGGCTGGCGAGCATAGGAAGGTAGCAGAGTTATTTACCCTGATATCATAGTTCACATGAAGCTGATAAGAATATGATAATTTTATCTTCATATACTATTAGATTGAGCACATATTTTCTAGCCATTACCTTGTGCGTGGGTTGAATTAAAAGTTTTAATGAAAGAAGGTGGTGTTATGATGTTAATGTAGTAAGATATGTTGTCTTAGATGAGTAGTGGAAGTTATCAGCAATATCGCTTCATATTTATCTCTCTAAAGCATTACCCGAATGAATAGTGTTGTATGAAGGAAGAAAAAACTGATAATTCTTCAAGCATATAGTGAAGATCGTGGTGGAGTTTGAGAGTGGGTACTGTAAGTTGTGTATATATTAATTGTGTTGTATATTAATCTAGTAGGATATGAATGCTTTAGTGAAGAGCGTGGAAGAGGATAGTGTTATTTGTTTAAATCTTAAGGTTTAAACTTTTTAACCTCCAAGCTTTAGAAGTTTCGTTGATCACCATTTTCACAAATAACATCTCTCCATCTTTACTTTTTGCGATCTTTGTTCGAATATCCTGACTTTTCGACCTGTTGGTAGGGGACAGTCGACTCATTTTTTGATGAAACACTTTCTTCTTTATTTCTGGAAAGCATCGATTTCATAGATGTAGACTGAGCCTTATATGAATATTCTTTACTCCTTTCATCCGTAGGCTTTAGAAGGTTTGTAGTGTCCTTAGAACTCATGTTGAAATTATTGTGTAATTAGCTTGCCAAGAAACAGTGATCTGTTTGGGTAAAGATCAAAATATCAATTGAAAAAACATGTTATGAAACTACTATTTATATGTATTTGACACAGGGTCTGGGAGGCAGCAATTTGTCCTTGACCTCTGACGTCACCTTAACCTTTAAAACCGAATGTGTCTGCTCTTGGGTTCACTTGGATGATGATGAGTAGTACAAGTTGTATGGGAGATTATAATTAGCTGTGACTAAACAGTAAAGAAGATGATTTCTGGTAACAGTATGTTCCATACATAATCTTACAGGTGGTAGAAAATTTCTTAAGAATCTGGTACCTGCATTTCCTTATAAACCTTATACAAATTCATATGAGCACAAACCGAGCTATAGATTTTTGCTCTAGATGATAGCATATTCTATTAGATCTTAAAATAAATATCACCAAAATGAAAGGCTATAAAAATTCGGTGGCAGTATGTTCCATTCAAAATCTAACAGACAGAAGAAAATTTTATTAGAATCTGGTAACAGTATGATTCAAACAAAATCCAAGATATTATGCATTTCCTGATGAGTTAAAAAATTAGTTAGGGTATATACTGATTATAAAAAAATTCATATCTCCAAAACGAAGCCGAGAACCATTTTTCTAAAATCTGTTCTATGAGAAAGCATATCATAAATCATCTAAAAATAGATAGTGATAAACAAAGTTTTATAAGAATTTGGTAACAGTATATTCTCTACAAAATCTACTAGGTAGTAGGCAATTTTATAACAATCTGATATTTTCTATACAAAATCTAAAAGGGAAAGGCAAATTGCATGAGAATTTAATTAGTGGTTAGTGTATTCCCGAATGTTGAACTGTTAAGATGGCTATTGAGGAGTTTTAATAGAATATAATAACATCTTACTCGATGAGCATAAGAAACAAATTCAAGAATGTTATAACTTTTTAAAATTATATGAAAATATTGAAAAAGTTGACGCAAATTTTGGTGAGCAATACATAAGCTGCCCTTGGTCAAATGATGATTCAACGGATGGACAGATACATGTGAATATTGTGGAGTTGCTAGATGCCTAAAAGAAGTTGTGGAGCTATATAAATTCTACCAAACATTGACAAAAAAGTAATTGCGAGGCATGCCTTAAGAAGTGCGATTTAACATAGCAATAAAAATTCTCACTTTGTATACTTAGAGTGCTCATAAAGGATCATGGAAACTAAAACTGTAGGCAGGTGTTGATTTCAACGACAGATTCATCAAACAGAGGAAATTTTGATTATATACAGCTCTGTACCATAAGATTATAAGAATTAATACCTTTTAATTTTTAATTAATGATATATTTATATATGGCCTTCTTTTTATTCAATTTCCCATACAAAGTCCGGAACTCCCGAATAATGTTTGACCACTACAACGGGTGGTGGTGGTGGGGGTGGTGGTGGTGGTGATATTGGCGGTCGTGGTGGGGGTGGGGGTGGTGTTATGGCGGTGGTGGTGTTGGGTGGTAGTGCGTGGTGGTGGGGGTGCTGGTATTGACGGAGGAGGTGTGTGCCTGGTCCTGGATGACGCTTTGAATCGGATATTTGGCGCCTCGGAGGTTTCAATTTGACGCTGACCTCTGCCGTCATCTTGACCTATCACCTATGACCTATGACCCATGTTATCATAGCTGTTTGAATAGTTGTTCCGAACTGTTTTAAAAGCTGTTAAGCTGTTATCAGAGCTGTTTAAAAGCTGTTAAGCGGTTATCAGAGTTGTTTGAAAAGCTGTTAAGCTGTTATCAGAACTGTTTGAAAAGCTGTTAAGCTGTTATCAGAGCTGTTTAAAAGATATTCAGCTGTTATCACAGCTGTTGAAAAGCTGTTAAGCTGTTATCAGAGCTGTTTGAAAAGCTGTTAAGTTGTTATCAGAGCTATATTAAAAACTGTTGAGCTGTTACCAGGGCTGTTTAAAAGCTGTTATCAGAGCTGTTATCAGAGCTGTTTCAAAAGCTGTTAAGCTGTTATCAGAGCTCTTTGAAAAGCTGTTAAGTTATTATCAGAGCTGTTTGAAAAGCTGTTAAGCTGTTATCAGAGCTATTTGAAAAGCTGTTAAGTTGTTATCGGAGCTGTTTAAAAGCTGTTAAGTTGTTATCAGAGCTGTGTAAAAGCTGTTGAGCTATTATCAGAGCTGTTTACAAGCTATTAAGCTGTTATCAGCGCTATTTGAAAAGCTGATAAGCTGTTATCAGAGCTGTTTGAAAAGCTGTTAAGTTGTTATCAGAGCTATATTAAAAGCTGTTGAGCTGCTACCAGGGCTGTTTAAAAGCTGTTATCAGAGCTGTTTGAATAGCTGTTAAGCTGTTATCAGAGCCGTTATCAGAGCTATTTCAAAAGCTGTTAAGCTGTTATCAGAACTGTTTGAAAAGCTGTTAAGCTGTTATCAGAGCTGTTTAAAAGCTATTCAGCTGTTATCACAGCTGTTTGAAAAGCTGTTAAGCTGTTATCAGAGCTGTTTGAAAAGCTGTTAAGTTGTTATCAGAGCTATATTAAAAGCTGTTGAGCTGTTACCAGGGCTGTTTAAAAGCTGTTATCAGAGCTGTTTGAATAGATATTAAGCTGTTATCAGAGCCGTTATCAGAGCTGTTTCAAAAGCTGTTAAGCTGTTTTCAGAGCTCTTTGAAAAGCTGTTAAGTTATTATCAGAGCTGTTTGAAAAGCTGTTAAGCTGTTATCGGAGCTATTTGAAAAGCTGTTAAGTTGTAATCAGAGCTGTTTAAAAGCTGTTGAGCTATTATCAGAGCTGTTTACAAGCTATTAAGCTGTTATCAGCGCTGTTTGAAAAGCTGACAAGCTTTTATCAGAGCTGTTTGTAAAGCTGTTAAGTTGTTATCAGAGCTGTTTGAAAATCTCTTACCAGAAGTGTTTAAAAGCTGTTAAGCTGTTATCAGACCTGTTTGAAAAAGCTGTTAAGATTTTACCAGAGCTGTTGAGCTGTTATCAGGGCTGTTTGAAAAGCTGTTAAGCTGTTATCAGAGTAGTTTGAAAAGTTGTTCAGAGCTGTTTGAAAAATTGTTCAGAGCTGTTTGAAAAGCTGTTAAGCTGTTACCAGAGCTATTTAAAAGCTGTTAAGCTGTTATCAGAGCTGTTTAAAAGCTGTTAAGCTGTTAGCAGAGCTGTTTGAAAAGCTGTTAAACTGTTATCAGAGCTGTTTAAAAGCTATTAAGCTGTTATCAGAGCTGTTTGAAAAGCTGTTAAGCTGTTATCAGAGCTGCTGGAAAAGCTGTTAAGCGGTTATCACAGCTCTTTAAAAGCTATTATGCTGTTATCAGAGCTGTTTAAAAAGCTGTTAAGCTGTTATCAGAGCTGTTTGAAAAGCTGTTAGGTTGTCATCAGAGCTGTTTGAAAAACTGCTAAGTTGTTATCAGAGCTGTTTGAAATGCTGCTAAGCTGTTATCAGAGCTATCTAAAAGCTATTAAGCTGTTATCAGAGCTGATTGGAAAGCTGTTAAGCTATTACCAGAGCTGTTTAAAAGCTATTAAGCTGTTATCAGAGCTGTTTAAAAGCTATTAAGCTGTTATCAGAGCTGTTTGATAAGCTGTTAAGCTGTTACCAGAGCTGTTTGAAAAGCTGTTAAGTTGCTATCAGCGCTGTTTGAAAAGCTGTTACTAGAGCTGTTTAAAAGCTGTTAAGCTTTTACCAGAGCTGTTTAAAAGCTGTTAAGCTGTTATCAAAGCTGTTTGAAAAGCTGTTAAACTGTTATCAGAGCTATTAAAAGCTGTTAAGATGTTATGAGAGCTGTTTGAAAAAGCTGTTAAGCTGTTATCAAAGCTGTTATCAGAGCTGTTTGAAAAGCTGTTATGCTGTTATCAGAGCTATTTAAAAGCTGTTAAGCTGCTATCAGATCTGTTTGAAAAGCTGTTGAAATGTTATCAGAGCTATTTAAAAGCTGTTAAGATGTTATCAGAGCTGTTTGAAAAAGCTGTTAAGCTGTTATCAGAGCTGTTATCAGAGCTGTTTGAAAAGCTGTTAAGCTGCTATCAGAGCTGTTTAAAAGCTGTTCAGCTGTTATCAGAACTCTATAAAAGCTATTAAGCTGTTATCAGAACTGATCGAAAAGCTGTTAAGCTGTTATCAGAGCTGTTTGAAAAGCTGTTAAACTGTTATCAGAGCTGTATAAAACCTGTTAAGCTGTTATCAGAGCTGTTTGAAACAGCTGTTAAGCTGTTATCAGAGCTGTTATCAGAGCTGTTTGAAAAGCTGTTAAGCTGTTACCAGAGCTCTTTAAAAGCTGTTAAGCTGTTATCAGAGCTGTTTAAAGCTATTGAGCTGTTATCAGAGCTGTTTGAAAAGCTGTTAAGCTGTTAAGCTGTTATCAGGGCTGTTTGAAAAGCTGTTAAGTTGTTATCAGAGCTGTTTGGAAAGCTGTTAAGCTGTTACCACAGCTGTTTCAAAGCTGTTAAGCTGTTACCAGAGTCGTTTAAAAACTGTTAAGCTGTTATCAGAGCTGTTTGAAAAGCTGTTAAGCTGTTATCAGAACTGTTTGAAAAGCTGTTAAGCTGTTATCACAGCTCTTTAAGAGCTATTAAGCTGTTATCAGAGCTGTTTGAAAACCTGTTAAGCTGTTATCAGAGCTGTTTGAAAAGCTGTTTGGCTGTTATCAGAGCTGTTTGAAAAACTGTTAAGTTGTTATCAGAGCTTTTTGAAAAGCTACTAAGCTGTTATCAGAGATATCTAAAAGCTATTAAGCTGTTATCAGAGCTGATTGAAAAGCTGTTAAGCTGTTACCAGAGCTGTTTAAAAGCTATTAAGCTGTTATCAGAGCTGTTTAAAAGCTATTAAGCTGTTATCGGAGCTGTTTGAAAAGCTGTTAAGCTGTTACCAGAGCTGTTTGAAAAGCTGTTAAGTTGCTATCAGCGCTGTTTGAAAAGCTGTTACCAGAGCTGTTTAAAAGCTGTTAAGCTTTTACCAGAGCTGTTTAAATGCTGTTAAGCTGTTATCAAAGCTGTTTGAAAAGCTGTTAAACTGTTATCAGAGCTATTTAAAAGCTGTCAAGATGTTATCAGAGCTGTTTGAAAAAGCTGTTAAGCTGTTATCAAAGCTGTTATCAGAGCTGTTTGAAAAGCTGTTAAGCTGTTATCAGAGCTGTTTAAAAGCTGTTAAGCTGCTATAAGAGCTGTTTGAAAAGCTGTTAAAATGTTATCAGAGCTATTTAAAAGCTGTTAAGATGTTTTCAGAGCTGTTTGAAAATGCTATTAAGCTGTTATCAGAGCTTTTATCAGAGCTGTTTGAAAAGCTGTTAAGCTGCTATCGGAGCTGTTTAAAAGCTGTTCAGCTGTTATGAGAGCTCTATAAAAGCTATTAAGCTGTTATCAGAGCTATTTGAAAAGCTGTTAAGCTGTTATCAGAGCTGTTTGAAAAGCTGTTAAACTGTTATCAGAGCTGTATAAAAGCTGTTAAGCTGTTATCAGAGCTGTTTGAAAAGCTGTTAAGCTGTTATCAGAGCTGTTTGAAAAGCTGTTAAACTATTATCAGAGCTGTATAAAACCTGTTAAGCTGTTATCAGAGCTGTTTGAAACAGCTGTTAAGCTGTTATCAGAGCTGTTTGAAAAGCTGTTAAGCTGTTAACAGAGCTGTTTAAAAGCTTTAAGCTGTTAGCAGAGCTGTTTAAAAGCTATTAAGCTGTTATCAGAGCTGTTTGAAAAGCTGTTAAGCTGTTATCAGAGCTGTTTGAAAATCTGTTAAGTTGTTATCAGAGCTGTTTGAAAGGCTGTTAAACTGTTACCACAGCTGTTTCAAAGCTGTTAAGCTGTTATCAGAGCTGTTTAAAATCTGTTAAGCTGTTATCAGAGCTATTTGAAAAAGCTGTTAAGCTCTCTTCAGAGCTGTTAAGCTCTTATCAGGGCTGTTTGAAAAGCTGTTAAGCTGTTACCAGAGCTGGTTAAAAGCTGTTAAGCTGTTATCAGAGTTGTTTGAAGAAGCTGTTAAGCTGTTACCAGAGCTGTTATCAGAGCTGTTTGAAAAGCTGTTAAACTGTTATCAGGGCTGTTTGAAAAGCTGTTAAGCTTGAAGTTTGTAAGATAGGTAATAGGTGATAGGTCAAGGTGACGTCAGAGGTCAGCGTCAAATTGAAATCTCCGAGGCGCCAAATATCCGTTTCAAAGCGTCACCCAAGACCAGACACACACCTCCACCGTCAATACTAGCACCCCCACCACCACGCACTACCACCCAACACCACCACCGCCAATACACCACCCCCACCCCCACCACCACCGCCAATATAACCACCACCACCACCCCCACCACCCCCACCCGTTGTAGTGGTCAAACATTATTCGGGAGTTCCGGACTTAGTATGGGAAATTGAATAAAAAGAAGGCCATATATAAATATATCATTAATTAAAAATTAAAAGGTAATAATTCTTATAATCTTATGGTACAGAGCTGTATATAATCAAAATTTCCTCTGTTTGATGAATCTGTCGTTGAAATCAACATCTGCCTACAGTTTTATTTTCCATGATCCTTTATGAGCTCTCTAAGTATACAAAGTGAGAATTTTTAGTGCTATGTTAAATCGCACTTCTTAAGGCATGCCTCGCAATTACTTTTTTGTCAATGTTTGGTAGAACTTATATAGCATCACAACTTCTGTAGCAACTCCACAATATTCACATATATCTGTCCATCCGTTGAATCATCATTTGACCAACGGCAGCTTATGTATTGCTCACCAAAATTTGAGTCAACTTTTTCAATATTTTCATATAATTTTAAAAAGTTATAACATTCTTGAATTTGTTTCTTATGCTCATCGAGTAAGATGTTATTATATTCTATTAAAAGCTCCTCAATATCCATTTTAACAGTTCAACATTCGGGAATACACTAACCACTAATTAAATTCTCATGCAATTTGCTTTTCCCTTTTAGATTTTGTATAGAAAATATCAGATTGTTATAAAATTGCCTACTACCTAGTAGATTTTGTAGAGAATATACTGTTACCAAATTCTTATAAAACTTTGGAGTAGTTACGCTATTAGAGTTCTGGCTCACTTTTTCCATACAAAAAGTGCAAGGTAGATTCCAACTGTTTTGGTGGCTCTGGACTGGGGTTCTGGGCTACTAAGGGGATTAGGTCTAGTGGTATACGTCACAGGGCATGCCCGGAGAATTCCTTTCCTACCATCTGGTTGACCAGGAGATGACATTACCTTTTTAGTAATAATTCAAGTTTGTTTTTGTCCATGGTGTGCTGTGCCTAAATGTAGGCTTTTTATTATGATTTTGCTGTTTTCAAGTGTTGCGCCTAAATGTGGGCTTTTGGTTTTGAACTAATATTAGTAATAATTAAAGTTAACGCTATGCTATTCTTTTTCATACCAATAGATTCCAGGAGGTGCCAGTGGATACGGTAATGGTACTGTTGGGGGACAAAATTTTCATCAGAAATCCTCTGCGGGCTATGGTTCTCGAGATATTAGCGATTTTACCTTTTTAGATATAGTTATATTAGTAATAATTCAAGTCAACCCTATGCTATTCTTTTTCATACCAATAGATTCTAGGAGGTGCCAGTGGATAGGATATTGGTACAGTTGGGGGACAAAATTTTCATCAGAAATCCTCTATTGGCTATGGTTCTCGAGATATTAGTGATTTTGCCTTTTTAGATACAGTTAATATTAGTAATAATTAAAGTTAACGCTATGCTATTCTTTTTCATACCAATAGATTCTAGGAGGTGCCAGTGGATAGGGTATTGGTACTGTTGGGGGACAAAATTTTCATCAGAAATCCTCTACGGGCTATGGTTCTAGAGATATTAGCTATTTTACCTTTTTAGATATAGATAATATTAGTAATAATTCAAGTTAACCCTATGCTATTCTTTTTCATACCAATATATTCTAGGAGGTGCCAGTGGATAGGGTATTGGTTGGGGGACAAATTTTTCATCGGAAATCCTCTACGGGCTATGGTTCTCGAGATATTAGCGATTTTACCTTTTTAGATATAGTTAATACTAGTAATAATTCAAGTTAACCCTATGCTATTCTTTTTCATACCAATATATTCTAGGAGGTGCCAGTGGATAAGGTATTGGTACTGTTGGGGGACAAAATTTTCATCAGAAAACCTCTACGGACTGTGGTTTTCGAGATATTAGCGATCTTGCCTTTCAATATTACATTCAAGTTACCCTGGGGAGTTGTAGATATCAGCATAATGTCGCCTTGGATTTGCTGTTTTCTTACTTAAATATTTCTTAGCGATGAATTTGTAGATATCAAAAGTTCTGGATGACTTTCTATAGGCGTTCTGGGGCAGTGGGGTTCTGCGCATCAAATATTAAATGTTTTCTAAACGTTAGACATACTTCCCCTATTTATGATGTAATTTGATATCACCGCTGTAAACAAATTCGCATTTAAGCTGAATGGTTCATACACACCTGTGTAAACTTCATGTTTAAAAAATTCGCATTTTAGCTGAATGAGTCATGCACACCTGTGTAAACAAATTTAAGCAATATCAGCACATTTATTCTTTTCACGTATTTTGATACCACACTTACTGTAGGCAGCCAAAAATTTTATTGTTGCAAGAATTTTACCGATCGAGGCATTTCATTGGAATGTAAACAAATTGTCACATTTTCTTTTTATCTTGAAATGCATTCATGTAAACAATCTCATTCGTATTTGCAAATTCAACCAGCAGAATAAAGTAATCAAATTAATTTGGATGATTTATGTTTTTTTGTGTTTTATTGTTTATTCGATATCATCTCAGCCTGTAAGCAAATTCGTTGGAATTCATCCTGTGCAATGATTATTGCAGCAGCAGGATCATTCATGTTCACAAACTGTTGCTATAAAAGCCCAAGCAAAATCTTGCGGAGCATCAGTCAGTTTTACTGGGCCTCAGAGATAGTTTAAAAACATATAAAAAAATTAACAATGTCTTCGGTGTTAGTAAATAAAAGTTTTTCAATAATTGAAAATTTGCGAAAAGATGTGATGGAGTGTTTAAAAAATTCAGTGAATAACGACTATATTGTTCAAAAGTGCAATAGAAACATGTATACATTTCAAGTTGCATTTCGGAAGTGCAATAAGAGTGCTAGGAAACGACATTTCGAGAGCTGTCTCGCGCAAATTAAAGCGTTGAGAGCACTATTGAGAACTCCCCGCCGAGGTGGAGGAATTACTCGCGTAAGAAGAAGTGATTTTGTAAAGTGGGAGGAAATAAAGACAGCGTTCACAGACAGAATTCGACAAGGTATTATTGCAAATTTAAAACATATCGATCCGAAGCTATTTATGCAAGACGCTGCCAAATTATTTATGCGCTGCATTAAGAATACATTAAAACATTATTTTAATATTAAAGTTTCTACAACGTTTTGCGGTGAATTTGTTAAGGAAACTGGTGACAATGAAATGATAGAAGACATTAAATATTTCCAAGCGAGAACTGATGCAATTAGTGCAGATGACAATTTAGAGGAGTGGTTTAAATCAAATATTTTGGATCCAATAAACACTCAGCTGGTTGAATTCCAGGAAAAAGACAGTGGCTGGGCACTGCTCTCTATAATACATCTAGCAGTACACATCAGCAAGTTTGAATAACTCCGAGGATCTTCGTATATACCCTTACCAAAGGAGATTGCATCAAAGAAAGCTTGCATTAATTTGAAGAATAATGATGAAGCATGCTTCGCGTGGGCCGTAATCTCAGCGCTATACCCTGCAACTGCCAACTCCGATAGGACCTCATCATATCCACATTACTCTACAGTACTTAATTTAACTGGGATAACATTTCCCATGACACATAGGCAAATTACACAATTTGAGGAACAGAACGATTTATCAATAAACGTGTTCATCCTGGAGAAAGAGCATTTCCTCACCACAGTTCCAGTTAGACTTACGATACACAGGATGGAGCGACATGTATATCTCCTTATGATACAAGATGACTATGATAATACAAAGGATGTAGATCATATGGATGCTGATGATGATGACGGCAGATATCATTTCTGCTGGATCAAAGATCTTTCGCGCCTTGTCTCGAAACAAACTTCTAAATATAATGGTAGAAAGTATATATGTGAGAGATGTTTGCTCTACTTTCGCTCTGCTGAAAAATTAGAATCACACACTCCTGAATGTGAGAAACAAAACGACTGTAGAATTATGTTTTCATCAGATGAAAAGAAATGGTTGGAATATAAGAATTATAACCATAAGAATCCAGTTCCGTTTTGTGTATATGCTGATGTTGAGTCAATCTTGAAGCCGATTCAGAGAAACGATCAAAATACACAGCGAATCCAGGAACATGAAGTTCACAGCATAGGATTCTATTTTCACTGCAAACATGATGCTAAGCTCTCATATTACAGAGCATATCGAGGCAAGAATTGCCAACAATGGTTTGCATTAGAATTGCAAGAGATTGCATCCATATCTGTACAGGAGAAGCTGAACATCAGGCCAATGCAACCCTGACTAAAGAGGAACGGCGTTCGCATATGGAAACTACTTGCTGTCATATATGTAAAAAAACGTTTGCTACCGATGAGGAACGAGCTCGGGACCATTGTCACTTAACATTTAAATACTGAGAATCATAATTTCATTAATTTTTTTCATAATTTCTTTTAACAGGAAAATACCGAGGATGAGCCCACAATGCATGTAATCTGATGTATCAAGATTGTCCCATTGTTCCAGTCATTTTTCACAATTTATCAGGATATGATGCCCACTTCATTATTAAGGATATAGCTACAGCCATTCCTGGTAAAGTGGATCTCCTACCAATTAATAAAGAAAGATACATTTCGTTCACCAAGCACGTTGAAGGCAGTCATATCAAATTCAGATTCATCGATTCCTTCCGTTTTATGGTAGAATCCTTAGATAAGCTATCATCATTGCTTCCAATTGATAAATTAAATATTAAAAGAGCTGAATGGCAGGAATTGGATGATGATGACTTGAAACTACTTACGCGCAAACGAGTGTTCCTATACGACTTCGTTGACGATTAGACAAAATTGGATTTCCAACACTTACCGGCGCAGGAGCAATTCTATAATAAAATGACTGACAGTGATATATCCGCTGAGGACTACAATCATGCTGAAAAGGTCTGGCAGACATTTGAAATTCAGACGCTTGGCGAATATTCCGATCTATACCTGAAAACTGATGTCCTCCTATTGGCTGATGTCCTCGAGAACTTTCGAGAAGTATGTATGAAGACGTACAATTTGGATCCAGCACATTATTACACCATGCCAGGTCTAACATGGGATGCTGTGCTAAAATACACCAAAGTGAAACTAGAGCTGATAACCGACGTAGATATACTGCTTTTCATAGAGAGAGGTATTCGAGGTGGTATAAGTCAATGCTCGAACAGATATAGCAAAGCAAATAATAAATATATGGATGATTTTAACCCTGAGGAGAAAGAGAAATACCTGATGTATTATGATGTAAATAAACTTTATGGATGGGCCATGTCACAGCATTTACCAACCGGAGGATTCAAGTGGGTTGATGTTCCCAATATTGACGTTTCCGAAGTTCCTGATGATAATCCAACTGGATACATATTCGAAGTCGACTTGGATTATCCTCAACATCTGCATGATAAGCATAAGGACTTACCGTTTTGCTCTGAGCATGCAGCACCACCTGGAGAAAAATTAGAAAAGTTTCTGACAACATTACATCCAAAAACCAAATATGTTATACACTACCGAAATTTGAAGCAATGCTGATCACATGGACTCATCCTGAAAAAAGTGCACCGGGTACTTCAATTCGACCAATCAGCTTGGCTTAAACCATATATTGACTTAAATACCACCAAACGGAAGCAGGCTACCAGCGATCATGAGAAGGACAGCTATAAAAAGATGAATAATGCAGCTTTTGGAAAGACCATGGAAAATGTTCGCAAGTATAGCGATATAAAGCTTTGCGTAAAGTAGGAAGGTCGCTATGGTGCCAAAGCTCGGATTGCGGCACCCAACTTTCACAGTGCAACGATATTTGATGAGGATTTAGTTGCTGTGGAATTAAGGCGACTCAAAATCTTATTCAATAAGCCCCTCTATATTGGAATGGCAGTTTTGGAAATTTCAAAGATATGCATCTATGGTTTCCACTACAGTTTTATGCAGCGTGAATTTGGAGATAAATGTAAAGTCATGTATTCAGATACAGATTCTCTAATATATTAAATTGAAGAGAAAAATGCATATGAGTTTATGTATGGTCGAAAATATAAACAAATTTGATACAAGTGATTACCCAGAAGATAATCAATTCAATTTACCGCTCATGAATAAAAAGATTTCTGGTCTAATGAAGGATGAGCTGAATGGGAAAATCATGAGCGAATTTGCAGGCTTGCGCTCGAAAATGTACAGTCTACGTATAAACGATGCTAAAACTGTAAAGAAAGCAAAAGGAGTAAAAACTAATGTAGTCCAGAGGCATATCAATTTCGAAGACTACGTCGTATGTTTGAATAACAAGCGAGTATTAACTGCTAATCAGAGCTCCATATGATCGCATAACCATAATGTCTACACGATCAGCCAAAAGAAGATTGCAATGAATCCATATGATAACAAGCGGTATATTATGAGTGGGACAACGGATACTCTACCATGGGGACATTACTCTATTCAATCAGAACAGCAAGGAGCAGACGCAGAAAACATTTAATCTAAGGCTAGTCTAAGATATGTATTGTAAATAAAAATTGTATTATAGCTAAAATACCATATAATGAAATAGTCTAAGATGATATACATTATTGTAAAATAAAGGAAAATATTATAATTATAAGGTAACCGATTTAAGACAGCCTAATAAAGAATGATAACTTAAGAATTAAATGTTAATCTAGAATGATACCTTAGGAATTAAATGTTAATATTTTTTAATTTATAATAAATCAATAATAATATTTTATATGTGGTATTCTTTTTATTCAACTTCCCTACTAAGTTCAGAGCTCCTGAAGGTATTCTTTATCAATATTTGCCCACTACAGCGAGCTCCTAATCGGGCGGTTGAGCGTTTTACCCAGAACGCTAGGATGGCTTGAGAAAGAACATTTACACGTGGACTCTAACTTGACCCCTGACATCAACTTTGAAACCGGAAGGGCGTCAGGTCCTTGACCTTCATCCGAAAGTGTGTCTTGGAGGCTACAACATTGATTCCCTATAGAAAAGCTGTTAAGCTGTTATCAGACCTGTTTAAAAAGCTGTTAAGTTGTTATCAGACCTATTTAAAAAGCTGCTAAGCTGTTATCAGACCTGTTTAAAAAGCTGTTAAGCTGTTATCAGACCAGTTTAAAAGCTGTTAAGCTGTTATCAGACCTGTTTAAAAGCTGTTAAGCGGTTATCAGAGTTGTTTGAAAAGCTGTTAAGCTGTTATCAGAACTGTTTGAAAAGCTGTTAAGCTGTTATCAGAGCTGTTTAAAAGATATTCAGCTGTTATCACAGCTGTTGAAAAGCTGTTAAGCTGTTATCAGAGCTGTTTGAAAAGCTGTTAAGTTGTTATCAGAGCTATATTAAAAACTGTTGAGCTGTTACCAGGGCTGTTTAAAAGCTGTTATCAGAGCTGTTATCAGAGCTGTTTCAAAAGCTGTTAAGCTGTTATCAGAGCTCTTTGAAAAGCTGTTAAGTTATTATCAGAGCTGTTTGAAAAGCTGTTAAGCTGTTATCAGAGCTATTTGAAAAGCTGTTAAGTTGTTATCAGAGCTGTTTAAAAGCTGTTAAGTTGTTATCAGAGCTGTGTAAAAGCTGTTGAGCTATTATCAGAGCTGTTTACAAGCTATTAAGCTGTTATCAGCGCTATTTGAAAAGCTGATAAGCTGTTATCAGAGCTGTTTGAAAAGCTGTTAAGTTGTTATCAGATCTATATTAAAAGCTGTTGAGCTGCTACCAGGGCTGTTTAAAAGCTGTTATCAGAGCTGTTTGAATAGCTGTTAAGCTGTTATCAGAGCCGTTATCAGAGCTATTTCAAAAGCTGTTAAGCTGTTATCAGAACTGTTTGAAAAGCTGTTAAGCTGTTATCAGAGCTGTTTAAAAGCTATTCAGCTGTTATCACAGCTGTTTGAAAAGCTGTTAAGCTGTTATCAGAGCTGTTTGAAAAGCTGTTAAGTTGTTATCAGAGCTATATTAAAAGCTGTTGAGCTGTTACCAGGGCTGTTTAAAAGCTGTTATCAGAGCTGTTTGAATAGATATTAAGCTGTTATCAGAGCCGTTATCAGAGCTGTTTCAAAAGCTGTTAAGCTGTTTTCAGAGCTCTTTGAAAAGCTGTTAAGTTATTATCAGAGCTGTTTGAAAAGCTGTTAAGCTGTTATCGGAGCTATTTGAAAAGCTGTTAAGTTGTAATCAGAGCTGTTTAAAAGCTGTTGAGCTATTATCAGAGCTGTTTACAAGCTATTAAGCTGTTATCAGCGCTGTTTGAAAAGCTGACAAGCTTTTATCAGAGCTGTTTGTAAAGCTGTTAAGTTGTTATCAGAGCTGTTTGAAAAGCTCTTACCAGAAGTGTTTAAAAGCTGTTAAGCTGTTATCAGACCTGTTTGAAAAAGCTGTTAAGATTTTACCAGAGCTGTTGAGCTGTTATCAGGGCTGTTTGAAAAGCTGTTAAGCTGTTATCAGAGTAGTTTGAAAAGTTGTTCAGAGCTGTTTGAAAAATTGTTCAGAGCTGTTTGAAAAGCTGTTAAGCTGTTACCAGAGCTATTTAAAAGCTGTTAAGCTGTTATCAGAGCTGTTTAAAAGCTGTTAAGCTGTTAGCAGAGCTGTTTGAAAAGCTGTTAAACTGTTATCAGAGCTGTTTAAAAGCTATTAAGCTGTTATCAGAGCTGTTTGAAAAGCTGTTAAGCTGTTATCAGAGCTGCTGGAAAAGCTGTTAAGCGGTTATCACAGCTCTTTAAAAGCTATTATGCTGTTATCAGAGCTGTTTAAAAAGCTGTTAAGCTGTTATCAGAGCTGTTTGAAAAGCTGTTAGGTTGTCATCAGAGCTGTTTGAAAAACTGCTAAGTTGTTATCAGAGCTGTTTGAAATGCTGCTAAGCTGTTATCAGAGCTATCTAAAAGCTATTAAGCTGTTATCAGAGCTGATTGGAAAGCTGTTAAGCTATTACCAGAGCTGTTTAAAAGCTATTAAGCTGTTATCAGAGCTGTTTAAAAGCTATTAAGCTGTTATCAGAGCTGTTTGATAAGCTGTTAAGCTGTTACCAGAGCTGTTTGAAAAGCTGTTAAGTTGCTATCAGCGCTGTTTGAAAAGCTGTTACTAGAGCTGTTTAAAAGCTGTTAAGCTTTTACCAGAGCTGTTTAAAAGCTGTTAAGCTGTTATCAAAGCTGTTTGAAAAGCTGTTAAACTGTTATCACAGCTATTAAAAGCTGTTAAGATGTTATGAGAGCTGTTTGAAAAAGCTGTTAAGCTGTTATCAAAGCTGTTATCAGAGCTGTTTGAAAAGCTGTTATGCTGTTATCAGAGCTATTTAAAAGCTGTTAAGCTGCTATCAGATCTGTTTGAAAAGCTGTTGAAATGTTATCAGAGCTATTTAAAAGCTGTTAAGATGTTATCAGAGCTGTTTGAAAAAGCTGTTAAGCTGTTATCAGAGCTGTTATCAGAGCTGTTTGAAAAGCTGTTAAGCTGCTATCAGAGCTGTTTAAAAGCTGTTCAGCTGTTATCAGAACTCTATAAAAGCTATTAAGCTGTTATCAGAACTGATCGAAAAGCTGTTAAGCTGTTATCAGAGCTGTTTGAAAAGCTGTTAAACTGTTATCAGAGCTGTATAAAACCTGTTAAGCTGTTATCAGAGCTGTTTGAAACAGCTGTTAAGCTGTTATCAGAGCTGTTATCAGAGCTGTTTGAAAAGCTGTTAAGCTGTTACCAGAGCTCTTTAAAAGCTGTTAAGCTGTTATCAGAGCTGTTTAAAGCTATTGAGCTGTTATCAGAGCTGTTTGAAAAGCTGTTAAGCTGTTAAGCTGTTATCAGGGCTGTTTGAAAAGCTGTTAAGTTGTTATCAGAGCTGTTTGGAAAGCTGTTAAGCTGTTACCACAGCTGTTTCAAAGCTGTTAAGCTGTTACCAGAGTCGTTTAAAAACTGTTAAGCTGTTATCAGAGCTGTTTGAAAAGCTGTTAAGCTGTTATCAGAACTGTTTGAAAAGCTGTTAAGCTGTTATCACAGCTCTTTAAGAGCTATTAAGCTGTTATCAGAGCTGTTTGAAAACCTGTTAAGCTGTTATCAGAGCTGTTTGAAAAGCTGTTTGGTTGTTATCAGAGCTGTTTTAAAAACTGTTAAGTTGTTATCAGAGCTTTTTGAAAAGCTACTAAGCTGTTATCAGAGATATCTAAAAGCTATTAAGCTGTTATCAGAGCTGATTGAAAAGCTGTTAAGCTGTTACCAGAGCTGTTTAAAAGCTATTAAGCTGTTATCAGAGCTGTTTAAAAGCTATTAAGCTGTTATCGGAGCTGTTTGAAAAGCTGTTAAGCTGTTACCAGAGCTGTTTGAAAAGCTGTTAAGTTGCTATCAGCGCTGTTTGAAAAGCTGTTACCAGAGCTGTTTAAAAGCTGTTAAGCTTTTACCAGAGCTGTTTAAATGCTGTTAAGCTGTTATCAAAGCTGTTTGAAAAGCTGTTAAACTGTTATCAGAGCTATTTAAAAGCTGTCAAGATGTTATCAGAGCTGTTTGAAAAAGCTGTTAAGCTGTTATCAAAGCTGTTATCAGAGCTGTTTGAAAAGCTGTTAAGCTGTTATCAGAGCTGTTTAAAAGCTGTTAAGCTGCTATAAGAGCTGTTTGAAAAGCTGTTAAAATGTTATCAGAGCTATTTAAAAGCTGTTAAGATGTTTTCAGAGCTGTTTGAAAATGCTATTAAGCTGTTATCAGAGCTTTTATCAGAGCTGTTTGAAAAGCTGTTAAGCTGCTATCGGAGCTGTTTAAAAGCTGTTCAGCTGTTATGAGAGCTCTATAAAAGCTATTAAGCTGTTATCAGAGCTATTTGAAAAGCTGTTAAGCTGTTATCAGAGCTGTTTGAAAAGCTGTTAAACTGTTATCAGAGCTGTATAAAAGCTGTTAAGCTGTTATCAGAGCTGTTTGAAAAGCTGTTAAGCTGTTATCAGAGCTGTTTGAAAAGCTGTTAAACTATTATCAGAGCTGTATAAAACCTGTTAAGCTGTTATCAGAGCTGTTTGAAACAGCTGTTAAGCTGTTATCAGAGCTGTTTGAAAAGCTGTTAAGCTGTTAACAGAGCTGTTTAAAAGCTTTAAGCTGTTAGCAGAGCTGTTTAAAAGCTATTAAGCTGTTATCAGAGCTGTTTGAAAAGCTGTTAAGCTGTTATCAGAGCTGTTTGAAAATCTGTTAAGTTGTTATCAGAGCTGTTTGAAAGGCTGTTAAGCTGTTACCACAGCTGTTTCAAAGCTGTTAAGCTGTTATCAGAGCTGTTTAAAATCTGTTAAGCTGTTATCAGAGCAATTTGAAAAAGCTGTTAAGCTCTCTTCAGAGCTGTTAAGCTCTTATCAGGGCTGTTTGAAAAGCTGTTAAGCTGTTACCAGAGCTGGTTAAAAGCTGTTAAGCTGTTATCAGAGTTGTTTGAAGAAGCTGTTAAGCTGTTACCAGAGCTGTTATCAGAGCTGTTTGAAAAGCTGTTAAACTGTTATCAGGGCTGTTTGAAAAGCTGTTAAGCTTGAAGTTTGTAAGATAGGTAATAGGTGATAGGTCAAGGTGACGTCAGAGGTCAGCGTCAAATTGAAATCTCCGAGGCGCCAAATATCCGTTTCAAAGCGTCACCCAAGACCAGACACACACCTCCACCGTCAATACTAGCACCCCCACCACCACGCACTACCACCCAACACCACCACCGCCAATACACCACCCCCACCCCCACCACCACCGCCAATATAACCACCACCACCACCCCCACCACCCCCACCCGTTGTAGTGGTCAAACATTATTCGGGAGTTCCGGACTTAGTATGGGAAATTGAATAAAAAGAAGGCCATATATAAATATATCATTAATTAAAAATTAAAAGGTAATAATTCTTATAATCTTATGGTACAGAGCTGTATATAATCAAAATTTCCTCTGTTTGATGAATCTGTCGTTGAAATCAACATCTGCCTACAGTTTTATTTTCCATGATCCTTTATGAGCTCTCTAAGTATACAAAGTGAGAATTTTTAGTGCTATGTTAAATCGCACTTCTTAAGGCATGCCTCGCAATTACTTTTTTGTCAATGTTTGGTAGAACTTATATAGCATCACAACTTCTGTAGCAACTCCACAATATTCACATATATCTGTCCATCCGTTGAATCATCATTTGACCAACGGCAGCTTATGTATTGCTCACCAAAATTTGAGTCAACTTTTTCAATATTTTCATATAATTTTAAAAAGTTATAACATTCTTGAATTTGTTTCTTATGCTCATCGAGTAAGATGTTATTATATTCTATTAAAAGCTCCTCAATATCCATTTTAACAGTTCAACATTCGGGAATACACTAACCACTAATTAAATTCTCATGCAATTTGCTTTTCCCTTTTAGATTTTGTATAGAAAATATCAGATTGTTATAAAATTGCCTACTACCTAGTAGATTTTGTAGAGAATATACTGTTACCAAATTCTTATAAAACTTTGGAGTAGTTACGCTATTAGAGTTCTGGCTCACTTTTTCCATACAAAAAGTGCAAGGTAGATTCCAACTGTTTTGGTGGCTCTGGACTGGGGTTCTGGGCTACTAAGGGGATTAGGTCTAGTGGTATACGTCACAGGGCATGCCCGGAGAATTCCTTTCCTACCATCTGGTTGACCAGGAGATGACATTACCTTTTTAGTAATAATTCAAGTTTGTTTTTGTCCATGGTGTGCTGTGCCTAAATGTAGGCTTTTTATTATGATTTTGCTGTTTTCAAGTGTTGCGCCTAAATGTGGGCTTTTGGTTTTGAACTAATATTAGTAATAATTAAAGTTAACGCTATGCTATTCTTTTTCATACCAATAGATTCCAGGAGGTGCCAGTGGATACGGTAATGGTACTGTTGGGGGACAAAATTTTCATCAGAAATCCTCTGCGGGCTATGGTTCTCGAGATATTAGCGATTTTACCTTTTTAGATATAGTTATATTAGTAATAATTCAAGTCAACCCTATGCTATTCTTTTTCATACCAATAGATTCTAGGAGGTGCCAGTGGATAGGATATTGGTACAGTTGGGGGACAAAATTTTCATCAGAAATCCTCTATTGGCTATGGTTCTCGAGATATTAGTGATTTTGCCTTTTTAGATACAGTTAATATTAGTAATAATTAAAGTTAACGCTATGCTATTCTTTTTCATACCAATAGATTCTAGGAGGTGCCAGTGGATAGGGTATTGGTACTGTTGGGGGACAAAATTTTCATCAGAAATCCTCTACGGGCTATGGTTCTAGAGATATTAGCTATTTTACCTTTTTAGATATAGATAATATTAGTAATAATTCAAGTTAACCCTATGCTATTCTTTTTCATACCAATATATTCTAGGAGGTGCCAGTGGATAGGGTATTGGTTGGGGGACAAATTTTTCATCGGAAATCCTCTACGGGCTATGGTTCTCGAGATATTAGCGATTTTACCTTTTTAGATATAGTTAATACTAGTAATAATTCAAGTTAACCCTATGCTATTCTTTTTCATACCAATATATTCTAGGAGGTGCCAGTGGATAAGGTATTGGTACTGTTGGGGGACAAAATTTTCATCAGAAAACCTCTACGGACTGTGGTTTTCGAGATATTAGCGATCTTGCCTTTCAATATTACATTCAAGTTACCCTGGGGAGTTGTAGATATCAGCATAATGTCGCCTTGGATTTGCTGTTTTCTTACTTAAATATTTCTTAGCGATGAATTTGTAGATATCAAAAGTTCTGGATGACTTTCTATAGGCGTTCTGGGGCAGTGGGGTTCTGCGCATCAAATATTAAATGTTTTCTAAACGTTAGACATACTTCCCCTATTTATGATGTAATTTGATATCACCGCTGTAAACAAATTCGCATTTAAGCTGAATGGTTCATACACACCTGTGTAAACTTCATGTTTAAAAAATTCGCATTTTAGCTGAATGAGTCATGCACACCTGTGTAAACAAATTTAAGCAATATCAGCACATTTATTCTTTTCACGTATTTTGATACCACACTTACTGTAGGCAGCCAAAAATTTTATTGTTGCAAGAATTTTACCGATCGAGGCATTTCATTGGAATGTAAACAAATTGTCACATTTTCTTTTTATCTTGAAATGCATTCATGTAAACAATCTCATTCGTATTTGCAAATTCAACCAGCAGAATAAAGTAATCAAATTAATTTGGATGATTTATGTTTTTTTGTGTTTTATTGTTTATTCGATATCATCTCAGCCTGTAAGCAAATTCGTTGGAATTCATCCTGTGCAATGATTATTGCAGCAGCAGGATCATTCATGTTCACAAACTGTTGCTATAAAAGCCCAAGCAAAATCTTGCGGAGCATCAGTCAGTTTTACTGGGCCTCAGAGATAGTTTAAAAACATATAAAAAAATTAACAATGTCTTCGGTGTTAGTAAATAAAAGTTTTTCAATAATTGAAAATTTGCGAAAAGATGTGATGGAGTGTTTAAAAAATTCAGTGAATAACGACTATATTGTTCAAAAGTGCAATAGAAACATGTATACATTTCAAGTTGCATTTCGGAAGTGCAATAAGAGTGCTAGGAAACGACATTTCGAGAGCTGTCTCGCGCAAATTAAAGCGTTGAGAGCACTATTGAGAACTCCCCGCCGAGGTGGAGGAATTACTCGCGTAAGAAGAAGTGATTTTGTAAAGTGGGAGGAAATAAAGACAGCGTTCACAGACAGAATTCGACAAGGTATTATTGCAAATTTAAAACATATCGATCCGAAGCTATTTATGCAAGACGCTGCCAAATTATTTATGCGCTGCATTAAGAATACATTAAAACATTATTTTAATATTAAAGTTTCTACAACGTTTTGCGGTGAATTTGTTAAGGAAACTGGTGACAATGAAATGATAGAAGACATTAAATATTTCCAAGCGAGAACTGATGCAATTAGTGCAGATGACAATTTAGAGGAGTGGTTTAAATCAAATATTTTGGATCCAATAAACACTCAGCTGGTTGAATTCCAGGAAAAAGACAGTGGCTGGGCACTGCTCTCTATAATACATCTAGCAGTACACATCAGCAAGTTTGAATAACTCCGAGGATCTTCGTATATACCCTTACCAAAGGAGATTGCATCAAAGAAAGCTTGCATTAATTTGAAGAATAATGATGAAGCATGCTTCGCGTGGGCCGTAATCTCAGCGCTATACCCTGCAACTGCCAACTCCGATAGGACCTCATCATATCCACATTACTCTACAGTACTTAATTTAACTGGGATAACATTTCCCATGACACATAGGCAAATTACACAATTTGAGGAACAGAACGATTTATCAATAAACGTGTTCATCCTGGAGAAAGAGCATTTCCTCACCACAGTTCCAGTTAGACTTACGATACACAGGATGGAGCGACATGTATATCTCCTTATGATACAAGATGACTATGATAATACAAAGGATGTAGATCATATGGATGCTGATGATGATGACGGCAGATATCATTTCTGCTGGATCAAAGATCTTTCGCGCCTTGTCTCGAAACAAACTTCTAAATATAATGGTAGAAAGTATATATGTGAGAGATGTTTGCTCTACTTTCGCTCTGCTGAAAAATTAGAATCACACACTCCTGAATGTGAGAAACAAAACGACTGTAGAATTATGTTTTCATCAGATGAAAAGAAATGGTTGGAATATAAGAATTATAACCATAAGAATCCAGTTCCGTTTTGTGTATATGCTGATGTTGAGTCAATCTTGAAGCCGATTCAGAGAAACGATCAAAATACACAGCGAATCCAGGAACATGAAGTTCACAGCATAGGATTCTATTTTCACTGCAAACATGATGCTAAGCTCTCATATTACAGAGCATATCGAGGCAAGAATTGCCAACAATGGTTTGCATTAGAATTGCAAGAGATTGCATCCATATCTGTACAGGAGAAGCTGAACATCAGGCCAATGCAACCCTGACTAAAGAGGAACGGCGTTCGCATATGGAAACTACTTGCTGTCATATATGTAAAAAAACGTTTGCTACCGATGAGGAACGAGCTCGGGACCATTGTCACTTAACATTTAAATACTGAGAATCATAATTTCATTAATTTTTTTCATAATTTCTTTTAACAGGAAAATACCGAGGATGAGCCCACAATGCATGTAATCTGATGTATCAAGATTGTCCCATTGTTCCAGTCATTTTTCACAATTTATCAGGATATGATGCCCACTTCATTATTAAGGATATAGCTACAGCCATTCCTGGTAAAGTGGATCTCCTACCAATTAATAAAGAAAGATACATTTCGTTCACCAAGCACGTTGAAGGCAGTCATATCAAATTCAGATTCATCGATTCCTTCCGTTTTATGGTAGAATCCTTAGATAAGCTATCATCATTGCTTCCAATTGATAAATTAAATATTAAAAGAGCTGAATGGCAGGAATTGGATGATGATGACTTGAAACTACTTACGCGCAAACGAGTGTTCCTATACGACTTCGTTGACGATTAGACAAAATTGGATTTCCAACACTTACCGGCGCAGGAGCAATTCTATAATAAAATGACTGACAGTGATATATCCGCTGAGGACTACAATCATGCTGAAAAGGTCTGGCAGACATTTGAAATTCAGACGCTTGGCGAATATTCCGATCTATACCTGAAAACTGATGTCCTCCTATTGGCTGATGTCCTCGAGAACTTTCGAGAAGTATGTATGAAGACGTACAATTTGGATCCAGCACATTATTACACCATGCCAGGTCTAACATGGGATGCTGTGCTAAAATACACCAAAGTGAAACTAGAGCTGATAACCGACGTAGATATACTGCTTTTCATAGAGAGAGGTATTCGAGGTGGTATAAGTCAATGCTCGAACAGATATAGCAAAGCAAATAATAAATATATGGATGATTTTAACCCTGAGGAGAAAGAGAAATACCTGATGTATTATGATGTAAATAAACTTTATGGATGGGCCATGTCACAGCATTTACCAACCGGAGGATTCAAGTGGGTTGATGTTCCCAATATTGACGTTTCCGAAGTTCCTGATGATAATCCAACTGGATACATATTCGAAGTCGACTTGGATTATCCTCAACATCTGCATGATAAGCATAAGGACTTACCGTTTTGCTCTGAGCATGCAGCACCACCTGGAGAAAAATTAGAAAAGTTTCTGACAACATTACATCCAAAAACCAAATATGTTATACACTACCGAAATTTGAAGCAATGCTGATCACATGGACTCATCCTGAAAAAAGTGCACCGGGTACTTCAATTCGACCAATCAGCTTGGCTTAAACCATATATTGACTTAAATACCACCAAACGGAAGCAGGCTACCAGCGATCATGAGAAGGACAGCTATAAAAAGATGAATAATGCAGCTTTTGGAAAGACCATGGAAAATGTTCGCAAGTATAGCGATATAAAGCTTTGCGTAAAGTAGGAAGGTCGCTATGGTGCCAAAGCTCGGATTGCGGCACCCAACTTTCACAGTGCAACGATATTTGATGAGGATTTAGTTGCTGTGGAATTAAGGCGACTCAAAATCTTATTCAATAAGCCCCTCTATATTGGAATGGCAGTTTTGGAAATTTCAAAGATATGCATCTATGGTTTCCACTACAGTTTTATGCAGCGTGAATTTGGAGATAAATGTAAAGTCATGTATTCAGATACAGATTCTCTAATATATTAAATTGAAGAGAAAAATGCATATGAGTTTATGTATGGTCGAAAATATAAACAAATTTGATACAAGTGATTACCCAGAAGATAATCAATTCAATTTACCGCTCATGAATAAAAAGATTTCTGGTCTAATGAAGGATGAGCTGAATGGGAAAATCATGAGCGAATTTGCAGGCTTGCGCTCGAAAATGTACAGTCTACGTATAAACGATGCTAAAACTGTAAAGAAAGCAAAAGGAGTAAAAACTAATGTAGTCCAGAGGCATATCAATTTCGAAGACTACGTCGTATGTTTGAATAACAAGCGAGTATTAACTGCTAATCAGAGCTCCATATGATCGCATAACCATAATGTCTACACGATCAGCCAAAAGAAGATTGCAATGAATCCATATGATAACAAGCGGTATATTATGAGTGGGACAACGGATACTCTACCATGGGGACATTACTCTATTCAATCAGAACAGCAAGGAGCAGACGCAGAAAACATTTAATCTAAGGCTAGTCTAAGATATGTATTGTAAATAAAAATTGTATTATAGCTAAAATACCATATAATGAAATAGTCTAAGATGATATACATTATTGTAAAATAAAGGAAAATATTATAATTATAAGGTAACCGATTTAAGACAGCCTAATAAAGAATGATAACTTAAGAATTAAATGTTAATCTAGAATGATACCTTAGGAATTAAATGTTAATATTTTTTAATTTATAATAAATCAATAATAATATTTTATATGTGGTATTCTTTTTATTCAACTTCCCTACTAAGTTCAGAGCTCCTGAAGGTATTCTTTATCAATATTTGCCCACTACAGCGAGCTCCTAATCGGGCGGTTGAGCGTTTTACCCAGAACGCTAGGATGGCTTGAGAAAGAACATTTACACGTGGACTCTAACTTGACCCCTGACATCAACTTTGAAACCGGAAGGGCGTCAGGTCCTTGACCTTCATCCGAAAGTGTGTCTTGGAGGCTACAACATTGATTCCCTATAGAAAAGCTGTTAAGCTGTTATCAGACCTGTTTAAAAAGCTGTTAAGTTGTTATCAGACCTATTTAAAAAGCTGCTAAGCTGTTATCAGACCTGTTTAAAAAGCTGTTAAGCTGTTATCAGACCAGTTTAAAAGCTGTTAAGCTGTTATCAGACCTGTTTAAAAAGCCGTTTAGCTGTTATCAGACCTGTTTAAAAGCTGTTAAGCTGTTATCTGACCTGTTTCAAAAGCTGCTAAGCTGTTATCAGATCTGTTTAAAAAGCTGTTAAGCTGTTATCAGAGCTGTTTGGAAAGCTGTTAAGCTGATATCAGAGCTGTTTGGAAAGCTGTTAAGCTGTTATCTGACCTGTTTGAAAAGCTGTTAAGCTGTTATCAGACCTGTTTAAAAAGCTGTTTAGCTGTTATCAGGTCTGTTTACAAGCTGTTAAGCTGTTAGCAAGCCTGTTTGAAAAGATGTTAAGCTGTTATCCGAGCTGTTGGAAAAGCTGTTAAACTGTTATAAGAGCTATTCGAAAAATTATGCTTTAAATTGCTCGAGACACCTCTCGAAATGTCATTTCCTAGCAACCTTATTGCACTTCCGAAATGCAACTTGAAACTTATGCATGTTTCTATTGCATTTTTTAACAATATAGTCATTATTCACTGAATTTTTTAAACACTCCATCACATCTTTTCGCAAATTTTCAATTATTGAAAAACTTTTATTTACTAACACCACCGGAGACATTTTTTAATTTTTTTTTGTATGTTTTTAAACTATCACTGAGACTCGCTAAAACTGACTGATGCTCCCCAAGAGTTTGCTTGGGCTTTTATAGGAACGGTTTGTACACATGAATGATCCTGCTGCTACAATAATCATTGCACAGGATGAATTCGAACGAAATTGCTTACAGGCTGAGATGATATCGAATTACACGATAAACAAAAAAAAGAAAAACATAAATCATTCAAATTAATTTGATTACTTTATTCTGCTGGTCGAATTTGAAAATATGAGTGAGATTGTTTACATGAATGTATTTCAAGATAAAAAGAAAATGTGAAAATTTGTTTACTTTATGCGAATTCCAATGAAACCTTTCGATCTGTAAAATTCTTGGAACAATAAAATTTTGGTCTATCTACATGAAGTGTGGTATCAAATTACATGAAAAGAATAAATGATATTGCTTAAATTTGTTTACACAGGTGTGTGTGAACCATTCAGCTTAAATGCGAATTTGTTTACAGCGGTGATATCAAACAACATTATAAGCAGGGGAAGCCTGCCTAATGTTTGGTAAACATTTAATATTTGATACCCAGAACTGATATAGAAAGTAATCCAGAACTTTTGATATCTACAAATTACTCGCTAAGAAATATTCAATTAAGAAAACAGCAAATCCAAGGCAACATCATGCTGATACCTGCAACTCCCCCGGGTAACTTGAATTATTAATAATATTAAATATATTTGAAAAGATAAAATCGGTAATATCTCGAAAACCAGAGCCCGTAGAAGATTTCTGATGAAAATTTTATCCTCCTAATACTCCCACCCCAACGATCTAGAATCCATTGACATGAACAAAAATTTCCTACTATTAACTTTAATTATTACTAATATAAATTCAAAGCTAACCTGAAAAAGCATATATTTAGGCGTAGCACCCCCATGAGCAAAAAACAAACTCGAAATATTAGTAATATTAACTATATCTAAAAAAGTTAAAATCGCTAATATCTCGAAAACCATAGCCCGTAGAGGATTTCTAACAAAAATGTTATCCCCCCTCTAACCCCCACCCCTCTAACACCTTCTACAATCTATTGGCATGAACAAAACTATCCTAAGTAGCTTGAATTATTAATAATATTAACTATATCTGAAAAGGTAAAATCGTTAATATCTCGAAAACCAGAGCCCGTAGAGGATTTCTGATGAAAATTCCCCCCCCCCCCTAAAAGCCCCACCGCAACGATCTAGAATCCTTTGGCATGAACAAAAATGTCCTACTATTAACTTTAATTACTTCTAATATTAGTTCAAAACCAAAAGCTTACATTTAGGCGCTCAAGAAAAATCATAGTAAAAATAGCCTACATTTAGGCGCAGCTCCCCCATGAGCACAAAAAAAAACTTGAATTATTATTATAAAAAGTTAGTGTCATGCCCTGGTCAGCCAGACGGTAGGAAAGGAATTCCCCAGGCAGGCCCTGTGACGTATACCACTAGACGGAATCCCCCTCAGTGGCCCAGACCCCGATCTAGAGCCAGCAAAATAGTTTGAATTTTCCGGACACATTTTGTATGGAAAAAGTGATCCAGAACCTGTATAGCGTAACTACTCTAACAATTATTTCTTTCTGTTACAGATTGAGAAATAAGAGCCAATGGAGGCTTGTTATTATATCAAAATTGGACTTTAGTATTTGTTAAATATTTGAATTAGTACGTTTTTTTATCTAATATTAAAGTTGAAATAGTTTATATAGTTTGTAAAGTTGAATTAAATTGCCTAGTTTAAGAATTCTTTTGTGATAAAATAAATTATTAATTTTTCTGTTTTATTATTTCTTAAACCGGCACCAGCTCTTTTTCTATGCTAATCCCACATTGGGACTTAACATTGGTCCCTCCAGCCGGATAAGACAGGAAAAGTTTGAAAATGACAGATGTCGCTAGTCTGACATTATCACTATTTGCTCTACATGAGCAAATAAAGAAATCCGCTATAAATCACTGCAAGGCAAGCGGTGAGAGAAAACAAGGCAAGAAATTCTATGCAGCACGCATAAAATCCAGTTTCCTGTGTCGAAAAGATATCAGAGAGAAGCATTTAAAGGAATAAAATAAAATAAAATAAAAGACCGTAATTAATATATATGAATTTATTGACTATAGTGAGTAATTCGAGGTTGAATGCTTGACCGACTTTTACAGACTGGTCCAATAAAAGTAGAATTCATTTGATGAACAAAATGCATGTGTACATGTAAATACTATGACAAATAAGCTTGAGTTTGTTTTAGAGAATTTATATCTTTGTAGAGTTATCATCTTTACTTTAAAAGCAATTTTTCACATCCTCCCGCCGGCAATGCATCGCTTATTACAAGTGGATAAATCTGTTGAATAGCTCGTCTTAATCTCATCCCATTTTCAAATCTTAATTAGCAGGCACGAACTTTACAATCACGTCCAGGAAATAA
This sequence comes from Dioctria rufipes, assembly GCA_963924295.1. Classification (NCBI taxonomy): domain Eukaryota; kingdom Metazoa; phylum Arthropoda; class Insecta; order Diptera; family Asilidae; genus Dioctria; species Dioctria rufipes. Next base: position 191,330,733 of record OZ002740.1, on the reverse strand, counting down.
ATTTTCTACTATGGCAAGGTTCCAAAACAGTCGATGTGTAGTTGGGTCGTTCACGATGACCACGTCTCCGACTTTGACTTGCTTCGAATAAGGCTGATTTGTAAAATGTGCCGACCGTTGCAGAATGAATTATATAATCGAAATCGGGCTCTCCACTTTAATCGTATGTCTTTATCCGTTGCTTCAGCAGGGATACGATCTAAATGTGACGGGTACGCTCCCAATAAAAATGTGCAGGTGTTGGGGGGACCAAATCAAACGGGTCATCGCTGATATAGATTAGCGGTCTGGCGTTTACCACCGCTTCTGCTTCTATTAGAAGGGTTTCTAATTGTTCAACTGTCAGTCAGTACAGCTCGGCCAATAGAAGCCTTTAAAACCTCCTTAACAATCTTCACAAGTCGCTGCCAGAATCAGCCCCACCATGCCGCTCGCTCTACAATAAACCTCCACTTGATTCCTTCGTGGCTTATGTATCCTTGTAGAGCTTCGGTATCTATTAGCTTACAAAGTTGTTTAAATTCCAACGAGGAAAGCTTAAAAGTGCGAGCATTAGCAGAAATTATTATTTTTGGATTTCCACGTCGAGCGAAAAATCTCCTTAAAGCTGATATGCAAGATTTAGTCGTCAAATTTAATACTAATTCAAGGTGTACAGCTCGAGTGACAGCACAAGTGATGAGCCAGATATACACCTTTCGGGTAGGTCTGTCGTCTGATCAACTTCTCACATACAGGGGTCCAATAAAATCTATGCCACTCGTTTCGAAGGGTCGCGATGCCTGCAATAGATACCTGGGTAAAGGTGCAAATGGTTGTTCGGCGTGTTTTCCCTTTAGACGTTTACAAACCTTACAGCGCTGGGTTATCGACTTTACAGCTTGGCGAGCCTTGATGATCCAGTAGTTTTCTCTTAGTCACGAAAGAACGAGATTAATGCCACCATGCAACGTTCGTTCGTGTGCATCTTTTACCACAAGCGAAGTAAAATGTGAAGATTTCGGTATTATGATTGGATAAATTTCATCCCAGTTGAGCTGCGATTCAGCCAAACGACTTCCTACTCTCATAATTCTATGTTCGTCTAGTACTGGATTAAGTGACAAAATAGTTGATGATTTAGGTATAGATTTTTCCCTTTGTAATGCTATCATCTCTTCCTTGTACGCATTTAATTGTAAAAACTGAATCCGATACTTCTCTGCTCGCCTGAGTTCGGTTGCGGAAATAAAGTAGCTTTGGGCGTTTTCGCCCTTAACATAGTCTACAAATCGAAAAACATAAGCTGTGACACGAATCATTTTTGTATATCGACTGAAGTTTTCCATTTTTAAGATAAGTTGCCTTATTAAGGATTCGTCACAACTGACAGTGAGCAAAGTGAATGATGAGTCTGCAATATTGTGACTCTGTTGTTGAGGCCAATCAACTTCTTCAGCCAGCAACCAATCTGCTCCCTTTAACCATATTGTAGAGTCTAGAAGATTTTTACCAGTGATGCCCCATGTGAGAAGATCGGCAGGGTTATCGGTTCCTCGACAGTGCCTCCAACTTCGTAGTGCAGTTCATTTCATTATTTCCTTCACTCGATGACCAATAAAACGTTGATATTTTCTTTCATTATGAATCAAGCAAAGCGTAATTTTTGAATCCGACCAGAAATATGCAGAATCAAATTTTATTTTCAGATGAGTGTTCAGATAATTATACAATCGAGCTCCGAAAAGTGTTGCTCTAATCTCCAATTTTGCTAAAGTAAGCTCTGCAGACTTGCCATTTTTCAATGGCGCAACTCGATTCCTAGAGCAAAGATACGCTACATTTCTTCTACCATCTCCGTTTTCACTTCTTATGTAGGCTACTGTTCCATACGCCTGAGGACTGGAATCTGAATATATATGCAATTGATATGTTATATTGTCGAAAAACTGGAATACGCATCGCGTGATAATCGCATTCTTTAAATAAGGTAGGTCATACGAACAATTATTCCAACTTGTGAGGAGATGTGCCGGAAAGGGTTCATCCCATCCAAGATTAAGCTTCCAAGATTCTTGAAATAAAAGCATAAGTTTAACCACAGTTGGTCCCAATACACCCAATGGATCATAAATTCGAGCGAATGAGTAAATTTCTTTTTGTTACGTTTGTGGGAACTGAAACGCAAATATTTTCCAAATCGATAAAAATTTCATCCGTAATGCAATACCAAACTACACCTTAAACTTTCTGTACGTCCAATAATTCTTCTTCAGAAAATTGTTTACGCAAATGACTATCATTCCTATTCCATTTTCGTATATTCATAGATGCGCGGTCTAATATTTCTAGAGTATCTTTATATAGTCGAAAAGCTTGCCTTTCATCATTAAGGCTTACGATCATATCATTCATATAAAACGCATTCTCCAAGATTTCGCATGTTTCAGCGAAGGCATGAGATTTTGATTCGAAGTGTTTTTTCAGGGTTGCACAGAGTAAAAACGGGCTACATGAAACTCCGAAAGTTACTCTCATTCTATAAACAACTCTAGCTGGAAGGTGATCTAAGTTACTTAATGGCTGCTCGAACCAAAAAAATCGGTGCACATTTTTATCCTTTGGCAATAATGAGATTTGCAAGAATGCCTTTCCTATATCGGCAACTATAGCAATCTTCCCCATGCGAAAATTTAATAAAACTCCATGACGCCAGGTAGAAGATTTTCTCCCGGTCTTAAGAGACTATTCAACGAAAAATTGTTACCTGTACTTGAAGAAGCATCAAACACAATTTTTGTTTTTGAAGTTGCTTTGTTTTCCCGGTGCACTGGACGATGTGACATATAATAGAGTCGCGTATCTGAATCCGCACCTTCATCGCAACGCTCTCCTATCCCATTAGAAATTAATTCCCACATCGCATTATCGTTGTCCTGAAATTTTGAAGAATTCTCAGACAGTTGTTTAATTAATTTGTCAAACCTTATCGCCGCACCTACTTTGTTATCGTTTAAATTACAATGAGGATCTTTCCATAATAACGAAGCTTCATATCGCTGTTTATTTAGTAACATAACTATCCAAGCTTATGGCATCAGACTGACTTTTAGCAATAGGCTGGGTAATTCCAATACTTTCCAGGGTCCAAAAACGATCGATATTTTCACTAATATCCTCAATCTCAGCTACCTGTAAAGTAATTTCAATTGTTGTTAAAGCTACATCATTGCAATTGTACAGAGCAGGACCTTGTATTGTCCAACCGAAGATCGTGCTAATGGCCTCTAATTCCGCAATAATTCTTTTAAATTTATCTAAAACAACCTTCCAATAAATATCTGCACCAATCAATAAACCTATGCCATCTACAAATTCATGGCACTCAGAACTGTCAGCTAAGATTAAATTTGAAAATTTGCTACATTTCACGTCAGGTGCAATAAGAATATCAGGTCATATTTCAGGCACGACAATAGCTAGTACAGAGATACACTGATTATCGTGCAGGCTATTCAACTCTACTTTGACGCGTTCAAACGATTTTATTGCTGTCTTTTCTGTACATCTAAAGGGAACGATATTAATGTTAACTGTATCTGTCACTTTCAATTTAAGTTTGTCAGACACACTTTACTTAATGCAAGTTCTTTGAGATCCACCATCCAAAATTATGCGCACCAACATTGAATTACACAAACTGTGAGCCGAAGCAATAGCACAAGCCGTTTGAAAGTAAATTACGTGCTTCTGCTGTACGGTGGGCGAGCATAGACTTGCAGTTATTTGTGCCGATGGTGACGATGAGGATGATAAACCTTGTGAGTCTTTATTTTCTCTCTTGATAGCATTTTCGGCAGAACTTTTTCGTGTAACCGTTTTAAAATATTGGGTGTCGCATACAGAGGTTGCGGGCCTCTTGTTGCATTTATCACAATACACTCTCATTCTTTATTCAGCAAATCTTTACGTTGAATTAAGGAAAGAGAAGAGTTGCACTTTTCTGTACTATGGGTAACTGATTTACAAAAATAACATTGAATTGGAGATTGTGTAGTTTCAGATGTATGCGTAAGTAATCCTGTAGCGGTGTTTGTATTTTTCGGAGGTGGCCGATGTATCAAATTACGTTTAGCTATTCCAGACTTCTCTAACGATTCCACTTTCCTTTTTAAGAAACGAAGAATATCTCGAACTGATTTATCCCCACATACCGCTAGGGAACTCTCGCTGTTTGCCACGGATGCATCATCGTCGTCGGGTATTTCTGCAGACTTTTCATGAATGTTTGTTTGTGTTTCTTGATGGCGGTGAAATTCTAATCTCAGTTCTGGTGGTATGCATTTGAGAATAACCGACTTTAGCATGATGTAATACTGAGAGGATGGAGCGCCTAATGCTGGAAGTGACCGTGTAGTTGTCATGACAGCATTATACAATCGACGCAATGCAGCTGCATCATGACACGAAATTTCTATCTATAATTTTTTCATTATTTCCATATTCCTCCATCAATAGCGTGGTAGCTGCCTAGTGACAAGACTCCGTTGGAGTGAAACCTGCTATTGATTCAGCCGCTTTACCTAATAGTGCTGACTGTAAATAATTAAAACGAGTTACGTCGTCGAGAGTAGGGTTCTCGTAAATATTACGCCGGAATTGTTCCCAGAAGGGGAGCCATTCTTTAAAATCCCCAGAAAATTTACGCAATTCTTTCGTCGGTAAATGAATAGATGAGCGCCGTTAATTATCAGTTACTGTACTATTTATAACTCCGTAATGTTGCCGCTCTTGCAGCTAAGATAAACGTTGTTTAAATTTTGTAATTGGACTTATGGCCTTATCTTCATACTCCGCAACACATTCGGCTTCCTTAACAGTATCTTCTGCCTTAATTGTAGGTCAAGTTTCTAAATTGGCTTGATTTAGGGTTTCTTTCGCCGCTTTTACTCTTTCCAATAGAACCACCAGCTCTTCTTCGATGAGATCAAAACTATCTATATTTTCTTCCTTAACTTGTGACTCCGTAGAATTCAGATAATCACTCGTGCTTTCCGCGATATTAGTTACTTGACAGCGATAAACTGCGCGCATTTAAGATTCCATACTCTTTTAACTGTCCGTAAGAAACACGTGATTAAAGTCAATAGAATTCCGTTGAAAACTTAAGCACAAATTACAGTCTTTCCGATAAACCGTTTCACTTCCAGGGTTTCGGCACCAGTATCGAAAACGATATCAGAGGGAAGCATTAAAAGAAATAAAATAAAATAAAAGACCGTAATTAATATATATGAATTTATTGACTATAGTGAGTAATTCGAGGTTGAATGCTTCACCGACTCTTACAGACTCGCTCAATAAAAGTAGAATTCATTTGATGAGCAAAATACATGTGTATGTACATGTAAATACTATGACAATTGAACTTGAGTTTGTTTTAGAGAATTTATATCTTTGTAAAGTTACCATCTTTACTTTAAAAGCAATTTTTCACAAACTCTGTAAATTATTCTCAGATCTGCATGTAGAAATCTGGTAAAGAAAAGTTGACGCACAAAGTGAGTATGCCAACCAAATGATATTTATACGAGGAAACTGAACTCATGTATATAGGTCTCCTCACCACACTATTAGAGGAATTAGAGGCGTCACTCCTAGCACTACAACCCAATATAAATACAAATGAAACCAGAGTTCTGTCAGTACGACCCTCAAAGCCTGAGGCACGGCTTCCTGCAATTCACATACCGACATTCGACGGTAACTACAAATCATGGCGTACATTCCATGATCTATTCAATTCACTACTTCACACAGACCTACATATATCCAAGGTCCGAAAGCTTCATTACCGCAAGCTCAGCGTCACTGGCGAAGAAGAGCGCTTATTACGTCAATTCGAAGTGACAGAAACCAATTATATCAAGGCGTGGGAACTATTACAAAAACGATTTGATAATATAGGGGCTCAAGTCAACCAACATTTAGAGGCTTTTCTAAGCCCGACGCCAATTGAAACGGAGTCAGCCCACGGCATTCGCTCTCTTCTAGATCAGATAGAAGAGAGCCTCCACGAGCTGAAATATCTAGAACTGCCAATTGAACATTGGGATGCAACATTAATCTACAACTGTGTTCAGATCCTCCCATCAGAGACGCATCAACTATGGGAGCAATAACAAGGCAGCAAGACTGAAATACCAAGGTATAGCGATCTGTCAGCGTTTCTGGAATCACGTTTCCGTACTCTACAATCCATTCGAGTACGTCAAAACTTGAACTCATTCGAATATGGACGACAAACAAGGTCTCCAAATATACAAGAGTTACGGCGCGGTTACAGACCCACGCACTCTAATGACATTCCGTCATCAAACCTGTTATGGGAGAGAAATTTCGAAGCCTAATATCTGAAAGTAGAAATGTAAACGTTGCGTATCGAAAGAACCATTTATCCCTTGTATTGTCTAATGCGTTACTTATCCTTACATCTATTTGAATAATGCTGCAAAGAAATACCTTTATTACAGAGAATATTTGTATTTGTCACAGACCCTTAGAAGATAGACCCGGTCAAGCACAACAACTAGGGTGAGTGCTGAGGCTAGAAAGTTATCACAAAAGGAACTGCTAGGGAACGTCTACAACAAGAAAAAAGAAACTACGCTTGTGACTTACCGTTGGAACCGAAGATATTTTCCACCAAGGAGGCAAGAACACCCTAAATATATATATTGTTTGCTTAATATTAAATTTGTTGTTAACTTTGGCATTCCTCCTCTTATGTAGTAAATATGTAGACGAGTATCAATTTCGGTTACTTTTAGATGTACCAAGTAGTTACGCTATGCGGGTACGAGATCACTTTTTCCATACAAAAAGTGCAAGGTAGAAACCAACTATTTTGCTGGCTCTGGACTGGGTTCTGGGCCACTGAGGGGGATTCCGTCTAGTGGTATACGTCACAGGGTATGCCTGGAGAATTCCTTTCCTACCGTCTGGCTGACCAGGAGATGACATTAACTTTTTAGTAATAATTCAAGTTTTATTGTTTTTGCCCATGGTGTGCTGTGCCTAAATGTAGGCTTTTTTATTATGATTTTGCTGTTTTCAATGTTGCACCTTAATGTAGGCTTTTGGTTTTGAACTAATATTAGTAATAATTAAAGTTAATAGTAGGACATTTTTGTTCATGCCAATGGATTCTAGAGCGTTGGGGTGGTGATATTAAGGGGGATAAAATTTTCATCAGAAATCCTCTACAAGCTCTGGTTTTCGAGATATTAGCGATTTGACCTTTTCAGATATAGTTAATATTATTAATAATTCAAGCTACCTAGGGTAGTTTTGTTGATGCCAATAGATTCTAGAAGGTGTTAGAGGGGTAGGAGGTTAGAGGGGGAATAAAATTTTTGTTAGAAATCCTCTACGGGCTATGGTTTTCGAGATATTAGCGATTTGGTTTTGAATTAATATTACTAATAATTCAAGTTACCCTGGGGAGTTGTAGATATCAGCATGACGTCATCTTGGATTTGCTGTTTTCTTACTTGAATATTCCTTAGCGAGGAATTTGTAGATATCAGAAGTTTTGGATCATTTTCTATGTGGGTTCTGGGGCAGTGATATTCTGGGTATCAAATATTAAATGTTTACCAAACATTAGGCATGCTCCCCTGTTTATGATGTAATTTGATATCACCGCTGTAAACAAATTCGCATTTAAGCTGAATGGTTCATACACACCCGTGTAAACTTCCTGTTTACAAATTCGCATTTTAGCTGAATGAGTCATGCACACCTGTGTTATCAAATTTAAGCAATATCAGCACATTTATTCTTTTCATGTACTTTGATACCACACTTCCTGTAGGCAGCCAAAAATTTTATTGTTCCAAGAATTTTACCTCTCGAAACTTTTCATTGGAATTCACATAAAGTAAACAAATTTTCACATTTTCTCTTCATCTTGAAATATGTTCATGTAAGCAATCTCATTTGATATTTGCAAAATTGAACCAGCAGAATAAAGTAATGAAATTTAAGCAATTAATTTGAGTGATTTATGTTTTTTTGTTTATCGTGTAATTCAATATCATCTCAGCATGTAAGCAAATTCGTTGGAATTCATCCTGTGCAATGATTATTGCAGCAGCAGGATCATTCATGTTCACAAACTGTTGCTATAAAAGCCCAAGCAAACTCTTGGGGAGCATCAGTCAGTTTTAGTGAGTCTCAGTGATAGTTTAAAAACCATACAAAAAAAATTAAAAAATGTCTTCGGTGCTAGTAAATAAAAGTTTTTCAATAATTGAAAATTTGCGAAAAGATGTGATGGAGTGTTTAAATTCAGTGAATAAAGACTATATTGTTCAAAAGTGCAATAGAAACATACATAAATTTCAAGTTGCATTTCGGAAGTGCAATAAGAGTGCTAGGAAACGCCATTTTGAGAGCTGTCTCGAGCAAATTAAAGCATTGAGAGCACTATTGAGAACTCCCCGTCGAGGTGGAGGAATTACTCGCGTAAGAAGAAGTGATTTTGTAAAGTGGGAGGAAATAAAGACAGCGTTCGCAGACAGAATTCGACAAGGTGTTATTGCAAATTTAAAACATATCGATCCGAAGCTATTTATGCAAGATGCCGCCAAATTATTTACACGTCGTGTTAAAAATACCTTAAAACATTATTTTAATATTAAAGTTTCTACAACGTTTTGTGGTGAATTTGTTAAAGAAACTGGTGACAATGAAATTATAAAAGACATTAAATATTTCCAAGCGAGAACTGCTCCAATTAGTGCAGATGATAATTTAGAGGACTGGTTTAAATCAAACATTTTGGATCCAATAAACACTCAGCTGGAAGAATTCCAGGAAAAAGACAGTGGCTGGGCACTGCTCTCTATAATACATCTAGCAGTACACATCAACAAGTTTGAACAACTCCGAGGATCTTCGTATATACCTCTACCGAAGGAGATTGCTTTAAAGCAAGCTTGCATTAATTTGAAAAATAATGATGAAGCATGCTTCGCATGGGCCGTAACATCAGCGCTATATCCTGTCAATATTAACACCAATAGGACCTCATCATATCCACATTATTCTACTGTGCTAAATTTAACTGGAATAACATTTCCCATGACACTTAAGCAAATAACGCAATTTGAAGCCCAGAACGATTTATCAATAAACGTGTTCATCCTAGAGAAAGAGCGTTTCTTCACCACAGTTCCAGTTAGACTTACGAAACACAGGATGGAGCGACATGTAAATCTCTTAATGTTGTAAGATGACTATGACCAAGCTGATGATGATGAAGATCATATGGATGATGATGATGATGATGCTGGCAGATATCATTTCTGCTGGATTAAAGATCTTTCACGCCTTGTATCGGGACAAACTTCGAAACATAAGTCTAGAGTGTACATATGCGACTGATGTTTGCTCTACTTTTACTCTGAAGAAAAATTAACATCACACACTCCTGAATGTGAGAAGCAAAACGATTGCAGAATTATGTTTCCCTCAGAGGAAAAGAAATGGTTGGAATATAAGAATTATAACCATAAGAATCCAGTCCCGTTTTGTGTGTATGCTGATCTTGAATCAATATTGAAGCCGATTCAGGGAAACGAACAAAATACACAGCGAATCCAGGAACATGAAGTTCACAGCATAGGATTCTATTTCCACTGCAAACATGATGCTAAGCTCTCATATTACAGAGCATAGCGAGGGAAGGACTGTCAACAATGGTTTGCATTAGAATTGCAAAAAATTGCCTCCATAGCTGTACAGGAAAAGCTGAACATCAGGCCAATGCAACCCCTGACTAAAGAGGAACGACGTTCACATATGGAAAATACTTGCTGCCATATATGTGAAAAACGTTTGCAGCCGATGAGGAACGAGTCCGAGACCATTGCCACTTAACAGGTAAATACTGAGAATCATAATTCAATTCATTTTTTCATAAATTCTTTTAACAGGAAAATACCGAGGGCCAACGCACAATGCATGCAATCTGATGTATCAAGATTGCTCTATAGTTCCAGTCATTTTTCACAATTTATCTGGATATGATGCTCACTTCATTATTAAGGATATAGCTACATCTATTCCTGGGAAAGTGGATCTCCTACCAATAAATAAAGAAGGCAGTCACATCAAATTCAGATTCGTCGATTCCTTCCGTTTTATGGCAGAATCCTTAGATAAGCTATCATCATTGCTGCCAATGGATAAATTAAATATTACAAGAACTGTATGGCGAGAATTGGATGATGATGACTTTAAACTGCTTACGCGCAAAGGAGTCTTCCCATACGACTTCGTTGACGATTGGGCTAAATTGGATTTCCAATACTTGCCGGCGCAGGAGCAATTCTATAATAAAATGACTGACAGTGATATATCTTCTGAGGACTACAATCATGCTGAAAAGGTCTGGCGGACATTTGAAATTCAGAAACTTGGCGAATATTCCGAACTATACCTGAAAATTGATGTCCTCCTATTGGCTGATGTCTTCGAGAACTTTCGAGAAGTATGTATGAAGACGTACAATTTGGATCCAGCACATTATTACACCATGCCAGGTCTAACATGGGATGCTATGCTAAAATACACCAAAGTGAAACTAGAGCTGATAACCGACGTATATATACTGCTTTTCATAGAGAGAGGTATTCGAGGTGGTATAAGTCAATGCTCAAACAGATATAGCAAAGAAAATAATAAATATATGGATGATTTTAAGCCTGACGAGAAAGAGAAATACCTGATGTATTATGACGTAAATAACCTTTATGGATGGGCCATGTCACAGCATTTACCTACAGGAGGATTCAAATGGGTTGATGCTCCCAATATCAACGTTTTCGAGATTCCTGATGATTCACCAATTGGATACATATTCGAAGTCGACTTGGACTATCCTCAACATCTACATGATACACATAAGGATTTACCGTTTTGCTCTGAGCATGCAGCACCACCTGGAGCAAAATTAGAAAAGCTTTTGACAACATTACATACTAAAACTAAATATGTTATACACTACCGAAATTTGAAGCAATGCTTATCACATGGTCTCATCCTAAAAAAGTGCACCGGGTTCTTCAATTCAACCAGTCAGCTTGGCTTAAACCATATTATTGACTTAAATACTACCAAACGGAAACAGGCTACCAGCGATCATGAGAAGGATAGCTATAAGAAGATGAATAATGCAGCTTTTGGTAAAACCATGGAAAATGTTCGCAAGTATAGCGATATAAAGCTTTGCATGAAGTGGGAAGGTCGCTATGGTGCAAAAGCTCGGATTGCGGCACCCAACTTCCGCAGTGCAACGATATTTGATGAGAATTTAGTTGCTGTGGAATTAAGGCGACTCAAAATCTTATTCAATAAGCCCCTCTATATTGGAATGGCAGTTTTGGAAATTTCAAAGATATGCCTCTATGATTTCCACTACAGTTTTATGCAGCGCGAATTTGGAGATAAATGTAAAGTCATGTATACAGATACAGATTCTCTAATATATGAACTTGAAAAGAAAAATGCATATGAGTTTATGGCTGAAAATATAAACAAATTTGATACAAGTGATTACCCAGAAGATAATCAACTCAATTTACCGCTCATGAATAAAAAGATTCCTGGTCTAATGAAGGATGAACTGAATGGGAAAATCATGCGCGAATTTGCAGGCTTGCGCTCGAAAATGTACAGTCTACGTATACACGATGGTAAAACTGTAAAGAAAGCAAAAGGAGTAAAGACTAATGTAGTCCAGAGGCATATCAATTTCGAAGACTACGTCGAATGTTTGAATAACAAGCGAGTATTAACTGCTAATCATAATGTCTACACTGTCAGTCAAAAGAAAATTGCATTGAATCCATACGATAATAAGCGGGATATTATGAGTGATACAACGGATACTCTTCCATGGGGACATTACTCTATTCAATCAGAACAGCAAGGAGCAGCCGCAGAAAGTGTAGATATCTAAGCTCATTATTATAAATAAAAACATGTATTATAGTTTTAGTTTCATTTAATGAAATAGTTTGTTTTAATTGTATTATAGTCTAAGACTTAAGTCTAAGATATACATTATTGGAAAAATAAAGAATATATTATAGTTGCAGATATATTGAAATAAGGAAGCCCCAACAATAGAATGATACACTAAGAATTAGATGTTAATATTTTTTAATTTATAATAAATCAATAATGATATTTTATATATGTTATTCTTTTTATTACATTTCCCTACTAAGTCCAGAGCTCTTGAAAGTATTCTTTAATAATAATATTTGCCTACTACAGAGGGCTTTTAATCAAGCGGTTGAACCTTTTACCCAGAATGCTAGGACGGTTGAGCGTGAGCGTAAGAAAACACGCTGACAGGTGGGCTTGAACTTGGCATCACCTTTGAAACCGTTGGTGGTGGTGGGTGGTGGTGGTGGTGGTGGTGGTGGTGGTGGTGGTGGTAGTGGAGGTGGTGGGTGGTGGTGGTGGTGGTGGTGGTGGTGGTGGTGGTAGTGGTGGTGGTGGTGGTGGTGGGGGGTGGTGGTATTGGTTGCGGTGGGGGGTGCCTGGTCTTGGATGGCGGTTGAAACGGATATTTGACGCGGGGCATCAATTTGACGCTGACTAATCTAAGGTCTACCCTTCTATCTGTGGATGAGCTGAAAAAGCTGTTTTATAAGCTGTTAAGCTGTTACCAGACCTGTTTTAAAAGCTGTGAAGCTGTTACCAGACCTGTTTTAAAAGCGGTTAAGCTGTTATCAGACCTGTTTTATAAGCTTTTAAGCTATTATCAGACCTGTTTTAAAGCTGTTAAGCTGTTATCAGACCTGTTTTATAAGCTGTTATCAGACCTGTTTTAAAAGCTGTTAAGCTGTTATCAGAGCTGTTTAAAATCTGTTAAGCTGTTATCAGAGCTGTTTTAAAAGCTGTTAAGCTGTTATCAGACCTGTTTTATAAGCTGTTAAGCTGTTATCAGACCTGTTTTAAAAGCTGTTAAGCTGTTATCAGAGCTATTTAAAACCTGTTAAGCTGTTATCAGAGCTGTTTTAAAAGCTGTTAAGCTGTTATCGGACCTATTTTATAAGCTGTTAAGCTGTTATCAGACCTGTTTTATAAGCTGTTAAGCTGTTATCAGACCTGTTTTAAAGCTGTTAAGCTGTTATCAGACCTGTTTTATAAGCTGTTAAGCTGTTATCAGACCTGTTTTAAAAGCTGTTAAGCTGTTATCAGAGCTGTTTAAAAGCTGTTAAGCTGTTATCAGAGCTGTTTAAAAAGCTGTTAAGCTGTTATCAGAGCTGTTTTAAAAGCTGTTAAGCTGTTATCAGACCTATTTTAAAAGCTGTTAAGCTGTTATCAGAGCTATTTAGAACCTGTTAAGCTGTTATCAGAGCTGTTTTAAAAGCTGTTAAGCTGTTATCAGACCTGTTTTAAAGCTGTTAAGCTGTTATCAGACCTGTTTTATAAGCTGTTAAGCTGTTATCAGACCTGTTTAAAAGCTGTTAAGTTGTTATCAGACCTGTTTTATAAGCTGTTAAGCTGTTATCAGACCTGTTTTAAAAGCTGTTAAGCTGTTATCAGAGCTGTTTTAAAAGCTGTTAAACTGTTATCAGACCTGTTTTAAAAGCTGTTAAGCTGTTATCAGACTTGTTTTAAAAGCTGTTAAGCTGTTATCAGAGCTGTTTAAAAGCTGTTAAGCTGTTATCAGAGCTGTTTAAAAAGCTGTTAAGCTGTTATCAGAGCTGTTTTAAAAGCTGTTAAACTGTTATCAGACCTGTTTTACAAACTGTTAAGCTATTATCAGAGCTGTTTTAAAAGCTGTTATCAGAACTGTTTTAAAATCTGTTAAGCTGTTATCAGAGCTGTTTAAAAGCTGTTAAGCTGCTATCAGAGCTGTTTGAAAAGCTGTTAAGCTGTCATCTGACCTCACTTCCGGTTGGTCTCATAGGTAAAGGTGACGCCAGAGGTCAGCGTCACATTGATGCCACGCGTCAAATATCCGTTTCAAGCGCCATCCAAGACCAGGCACCCACCACCGCAACCAATACCACCACCCCCACCACCACCACCCACCACCACCACTACCACCACCACCACCACCACCACCACCACCACCACCACCACCACCACCACCACCACCACCCACCACCACCAACGGTTTCAAAGGTGATGCCAAGGTCAAGCCCACGTGTCAACGTGTTTTCTTACGCTCACGCTCAACCGTCCTAGCATTCTGGGTAAAAGGTTCAACCGCTTGATTAGAAGCCCTCTGTAGTAGGCAAATATTATTATTAAAGAATACTTTCAAGAGCTCTGGACTTAGTAGGGAAATGTAATAAAAAGAATAACATATATAAAATATCATTATTGATTTATTATAAATTAAAAAATATTAACATCTAATTCTTAGTGTATCATTCTATTGTTGGGGCTTCCTTATTTCAATATATCTGCAACTATAATATATTCTTTATTTTCCAATAATGTATATCTTAGACTTAAGTGTTAGACTATAATACAATTAAAACAAACTATTTCATTAAATGAAACTAAAACTATAATACATGTTTTTATTTATAATAATGAGCTTAGATATCTACACTTTCTGCGGCTGCTCCTTGCTGTTCTGATTGAATAGAGTAATGTCCCCATGGAAGAGTATCCGTTGTATCACTCATAATATACCGCTTATTATCGTATGGATTCAATGCAATTTTCTTTTGACTGACAGTGTAGACTTTATGGTTATGCGATCGTATGGAGCTCTGATTAGCAGTTAATACTCGCTTGTTATTCAAACATTCGACGTAGTCTTCGAAATTGATATGCCTCTGGACTACATTAGTCTTTACTCCTTTTGCTTTCTTTACAGTTTTACCATCGTTTATACGTAGACTGTACATTTTCGAGCGCAAGCCTGCAAATTCGCTCATGATTTTCCCATTCAGTTCATCCTTCATTAGACCAGGAATCTTTTTATTCATGAGCGGTAAATTGAGTTGATTATCTTCTGGGTAATCCACTTGTATCAAATTTGTTTATATTTTCAGCCATAAACTCATATGCATTTTTCTTTTCAAGTTCATATATTAGAGAATCTGTATCTGTATACATGACTTTACATTTATCTCCAAATTCGCGCTGCATAAAACTGTAGTGGAAATCATAGAGGCATATCTTTGAAATTTCCAAAACTGCCATTCCAATATAGAGGGGCTTATTGAATAAGATTTTGAGTCGCCTTAATTCCACAGCAACTAAATTCTCATCAAATATCGTTGCACTGCGGAAGTTGGGTGCCGCAATCCGAGCTTTTGCACCATAGCGACCTTCCCACTTCATGCAAAGCTTTATATCGCTATACTTGCGAACATTTTCCATGGTTTTACCAAAAGCTGCATTATTCATCTTCTTATAGCTATCCTTCTCATGATCGCTGGTAGCCTGTTTCCGTTTGGTAGTATTTAAGTCAATATATGGTTTAAGCCAAGCTGACTGGTTGAATTGAAGAACCCGGTGCACTTTTTTTAGGATGAGACCATGTGATAAGCATTGCTTCAAATTTCGGTAGTGTATAACATATTTAGTTTTAGGATGTAATGTTGTCAAAAGCTTTTCTAATTTTGCTCCAGGTGGTGCTGCATGCTCAGAGCAAAACGGTAAATCCTTATGTGTATCATGTAGATGTTGAGGATAGTCCAAGTCGACTTCGAATATGTATCCAATTGGTGAATCATCAGGAATCTCGAAAACGTTGATATTGGGAGCATCAACCCATTTGAATCCTCCTGTTGGTAAATGCTGTGACATGGCCCATCCATAAAGGTTATTTACGTCATAATACATCAGGTATTTCTCTTTCTCGTCAGGCTTAAAATCATCCATATATTTATTATTTGCTTTGCTATATCTGTTTGAGCATTGACTTATACCACCTCGAATACCTCTCTCTATGAAAAGCAGTATATCTACGTCGGTTATCAGCTCTAGTTTCACTTTGGTGTATTTTAGCATAGCATCCCATGTTAGACCTGGCATGGTGTAATAATGTGCTGGATCCAAATTGTACGTCTTCATACATACTTCTCGAAAGTTCTCGAAGACATCAGCCAATAGGAGGACATCAGTTTCCAGGTATAGATCGGAATATTCGTCAAGTTTCTGAATTTCAAATGTCCGCCAGACCTTTTCAGCATGATTGTAGTCCTCAGAAGGTATATCACTGTCAGTCATTTTATTATAGAATTGCTCCTGCGCCGGCAAGTATTGGAAATCCAATTTAGCCCAATCGTCAACGAAGTCGTATGGGAAGACTCCTTTGCGCGTAAGCAGTTTAAAGTCATCATCATCCAATTCTCGCCATATAGTTCTTGTAATATTTACTTTATCCATTGGCAGCAATGATGACAGCTTATCTAAGGATTCTGCCATAAAACGGAAGGAATCGACGAATCTGAATTTGATATGACTGCCTTCAACGTGCTTGGTGAACGAAATGTATCTTTCTTTATTTATTGGTAGGAGATCCACTTTCCCAGGAATAGATGTAGCTATATCCTTAATAATGAAGTGAGCATCATATCCAGATAAATTGTGAAAAATGACTGGAACTATGGAGCAATCTTGATACATCAGATTGCATGCATTGTGCGCTGGCCCTCGGTATTTTCCTGTTAAAAGAATTTATGAAAAAATGAATTGAATTATGATTCTCAGTATTTACCTGTTAAGTGGCAATGGTCTCGGACTCGTTCCTCATCGGCTGCAAACGTTTTTTCACATATATGGAAGAAAGTATTTTCCATATGTGAACGTCGTTCCTCTTTAGTCAGGGGTTGCATTGGCCTGATGTTCAGCTTTTCCTGTACAGCTATGGAGGCATTTTTTTGCAATTCTAATGCAAACCATTGTTGACAGTCCTTGCCTCGATATGCTCTGTAATATGAGAGCTTAGCATCATGTTTGCAGTGGAAATAGAATCCTATGCTGTGAACTTCATGTTCCTGGATTCGCTGTGTATTTTGTTCGTTTCCCTGAATCGGCTTCAATATTGATTCAAGATCAGCATACACACAAAACGGGACTGGATTCTTATGGTTATAATTCTTATATTCCAACCATTTCTTTTCCTCTGAGGGAAACCTAATTCTGCAATCGTTTTGCTTCTCACATTCAGGAGTGTGTGATGTTAATTTTTCTTCAGAGTAAAAGTAGAGCAAACATCTGTCGCATATGTACACTCTAGACTTATGTTTCGAAGTTTGTCCCGATACAAGGCGTGAAAGATCTTTAATCCAGCAGAAATGATATCTGCCAGCATCATCATCATCATCATCCATATGATCTTCATCATCATCAGCTTGGTCATAGTCATCTTACAACATTAAGAGATTTACATGTCGCTCCATCCTGTGTTTCGTAAGTCTAACTGGAACTGTGGTGAAGAAACGCTCTTTCTCTAGGATGAACACGTTTATTGATAAATCGTTCTGGGCTTCAAATTGCGTTATTTGCTTAAGTGTCATGGGAAATGTTATTCCAGTTAAATTTAGCACAGTAGAATAATGTGGATATGATGAGGTCCTATTGGTGTTAATATTGACAGGATATAGCGCTGATGTTACGGCCCATGCGAAGCATGCTTCATCATTATTTTTCAAATTAATGCAAGCTTGCTTTAAAGCAATCTCCTTCGGTAGAGGTATATACGAAGATCCTCGGAGTTGTTCAAACTTGTTGATGTATACTGCTAGATGTATTATAGAGTGCAGTGCCCAGCCACTGTGTTTTTCCTGGAATTCTTCCAGCTGAGTATTTATTGGACCCAAAATGTTTGATTTAAACCAGTCCTCTAAATTATCATCTGCACTAATTGGAGCAGTTCTCGCTTGGAAATATTTAATGTCTTTTATAATTTCATTGTCACCAGTTTCTTTAACAAATTCACCACAAAACGTTGTAGAAACTTTAATATTAAAATAATGTCGAATTCTGTCTGCGAACGCTGTCTTTATTTCCTCCCACTTTACAAAATCACTTCTTCTTACGCGAGTAATTCCTCCACCTCGACGGGGAGTCTCAATAGTGCTCTCAATGCTTTAATTTGCTCGAGACAGCTCTCAAAATTGCGTTTCCTAGCACTCTTATTACACTTCCGAAATGCAACTTGAAATTTATGAATGTTTCTATTGCACTTTTGAACAATATAGTCTTTATTCACTGAATTTTTTAAACACTCCATCACATCTTTTCGCAAATTTTCAATTATTGAAAAACTTTTATTTACTAGCACCGAAGACATTTTTTAATTTTTTTTGTATGGTTTTTAAACTATCACTGAGACTCACTAAAACTGACTGATGCTCCCCAAGAGTTTGCTTGGGCTTTTATAGCAACAGTTTGTGAACATGAATGATCCTGCTGCTGCAATAATCATTGCACAGGATGAATTCCAACGAATTTGCTTACATGCTGAGATGATATTGAATTACACGATAAACAAAAAAACATAAATCACTCAAATTAATTGCTTAAATTTCATTACTTTATTCTGCTGGTTCAATTTTGCAAATATCAAATGAGATTGTTTACATGAACACATTTCAAGATGAAGAGAAAATGTGAAAATTTGTTTACTTTATGTGAATTCCAATGAAAAGTTTCGATAGGTAAAATTCTTGGAACAATAAAATTTTTGGCTGCCTACAGGAAGTGTGGTATCAAATTACATGAAAAGAATAAATGTGCTGATATTGCTTAAATTTGATAACACAGGTGTGCATGACTCATTCAGCTAAAATGCGAATTTGTAAACAGGAAGTTTACACGGGTGTGTATGAACCATTCAGCTTAAATGCGAATTTGTTTACAGCGGTGATATCAAATTACATCATAAACAGGGGAGCATGCCTAATGTTTGGTAAACATTTAATATTTGATACCCAGAATATCGGAAAAAAAAAACGGAAGGAATCGACGAATCTGAATTTGATATGACTGCCTTCAACGTGCTTGGTAAACGAAATGTATCTTTCTTTATTTATTGGTAGGAGATCCACTTTCCCAGGAATAGATGTAGCTATATCCTTAATAATGAAGTGAGCATCATATCCAGATAAATTGTGAAAAATGACTGGAACTATGGAGCAATCTTGATACATCAGATTGCATGCATTGTGCGCTGGCCCTCGGTATTTTCCTGTTAAAAGAATTTATGAAAAAATGAATTGAATTATGATTCTCAGTATTTACCTGTTAAGTGGCAATGGTCTCGCACTCGTTCCTCATCGGCTGCAAACGTTTTTTCACATATATGGAAGCAAGTATTTTCCATATGTGAACGTCGTTCCTCTTTAGTCAGGGGTTGCATTGGCCTGATGTTCAGCTTTTCCTGTACAGCTATGGAGGCATTTTTTTGCAATTCTAATGCAAACCATTGTTGACAGTCCTTGCCTCGATATGCTCTGTAATATGAGAGCTTAGCATCATGTTTGCAGTGGAAATAGAATCCTATGCTGTGAACTTCATGTTCCTGGATTCGCTGTGTATTTTGTTCGTTTCCCTGAATCGGCTTCAATATTGATTCAAGATCAGCATACACACAAAACGGGACTGGATTCTTATGGTTATAATTCTTATATTCCAACCATTTCTTTTCCTCTGAGGGAAACCTAATTCTGCAATCGTTTTGCTTCTCACATTCAGGAGTGTGTGATGTTAATTTTTCTTCAGAGTAAAAGTAGAGCAAACATCTGTCGCATATGTACACTCTAGACTTATGTTTCGAAGTTTGTCCCGATACAAGGCGTGAAAGATCTTTAATCCAGCAGAAATGATATCTGCCAGCATCATCATCATCATCATCCATATGATCTTCATCATCATCAGCTTGGTCATAGTCATCTTACAACATTAAGAGATTTACATGTCGCTCCATCCTGTGTTTCGTAAGTCTAACTGGAACTGTGGTGAAGAAACGCTCTTTCTCTAGGATGAACACGTTTATTGATAAATCGTTCTGGGCTTCAAATTGCGTTATTTGCTTAAGTGTCATGGGAAATGTTATTCCAGTTAAATTAAGCACAGTAGAATAATGTGGATATGATGAGGTCCTATTGGTGTTAATATTGACAGGATATAGCGCTGATGTTACGGCCCATGCGAAGCATGCTTCATCATTATTTTTCAAATTAATGCAAGCTTGCTTTAAAGCAATCTCCTTCGGTAGAGGTATATACGAAGATCCTCGGAGTTGTTCAAACTTGTTGATGTATACTGCTAGATGTATTATAGAGTGCAGTGCCCAGCCACTGTGTTTTTCCTGGAATTCTTCCAGCTGAGTATTTATTGGACCCAAAATGTTTGATTTAAACCAGTCCTCTAAATTATCATCTGCACTAATTGGAGCAGTTCTCGCTTGGAAATATTTAATGTCTTTTATAATTTCATTGTCACCAGTTTCTTTAACAAATTCACCACAAAACGTTGTAGAAACTTTAATATTAAAATAATGTCGAATTCTGTCTGCGAACGCTGTCTTTATTTCCTCCCACTTTACAAAATCACTTCTTCTTACGCGAGTAATTCCTCCACCTCGACGGGGAGTCTCAATAGTGCTCTCAATGCTTTAATTTGCTCGAGACAGCTCTCAAAATTGCGTTTCCTAGCACTCTTATTACACTTCCGAAATGCAACTTGAAATTTATGAATGTTTCTATTGCACTTTTGAACAATATAGTCTTTATTCACTGAATTTTTTAAACACTCCATCACATCTTTTCGCAAATTTTCAATTATTGAAAAACTTTTATTTACTAGCACCGAAGACATTTTTTAATTTTTTTTGTATGGTTTTTAAACTATCACTGAGACTCACTAAAACTGACTGATGCTCCCCAAGAGTTTGCTTGGGCTTTTATAGCAACAGTTTGTGAACATGAATGATCCTGCTGCTGCAATAATCATTGCACAGGATGAATTCCAACGAATTTGCTTACATGCTGAGATGATATTGAATTACACGATAAACAAAAAAACATAAATCACTCAAATTAATTGCTTAAATTTCATTACTTTATTCTGCTGGTTCAATTTTGCAAATATCAAATGAGATTGTTTACATGAACACATTTCAAGATGAAGAGAAAATGTGAAAATTTGTTTACTTTATGTGAATTCCAATGAAAAGTTTCGATAGGTAAAATTCTTGGAACAATAAAATTTTTGGCTGCCTACAGGAAGTGTGGTATCAAATTACATGAAAAGAATAAATGTGCTGATATTGCTTAAATTTGATAACACAGGTGTGCATGACTCATTCAGCTAATATGCGAATTTGTAAACAGGAAGTTTACACGGGTGTGTATGAACCATTCAGCTTAAATGCGAATTTGTTTACAGCGGTGATATCAAATTACATCATAAACAGGGGAGCATGCCTAATGTTTGGTAAACATTTAATATTTGATACCCAGAATATCACTGCCCCAGAACCCACATAGAAAGTGATCCAAAACTTCTGATATCTACAAATTCCTCGCTAAGGAATATTCAAGTAAGAAAACAGCAAATCCAAGATGACGTCATGCTGATATCTACAACTCCCCAGGGTAACTTGAATTATTAGTAATATTAATTCAAAACCAAATCGCTAATATCTCGAAAACTATAGCCCGTAGAGGATTTCTAACAAAAATTTTATTCCCCCTCTCACCCCCTTCCCCTCTAACACCTTCTAGAATCTATTGGCATCAACAAAACTATCCTAGGTAGCTTGAATTATTAATAATATTAACTATATCTGAAAAGGTCAAATCGCTAATATCTCGAAAACCAGAGCTCGTAGAGGATTTCTGATGAAAATTTTATCCCCCTTAATATCCCCACCCCAACGCTCTAGAATCCATTGGCATGAACAAAAATGTCCTACTATTAACTTTAATTATTACTAATATTAGTTCAAGTCCAAAAGCCTACATTTAGACGCTCAAGAAAAATCATAATAAAAAGCCTATATTTAGGTGCAGCGTCCCCATGAGCAAAATAAACTTGAATTATTACTAACATTAACTATATCTGAAAAGGTAAAATCACTAATATCTGGAAAACCATAGCCCGTAGAGGATTTCTAACAAAAATTTAATTCCCCCTCTAACCTCCTACCCCTCTAACACCTTCTAGAATCTATTGGCATCAACAAAACTACCCTAGGTAGCTTGAATTATTAATAATATTAACTATATCTGAAAAGGTCAAATCGCTAATATCTCGAAAACCAGAGCTCGTAGAGGATTTCTGATGAAAATTTTATCCCCCTTAATATGACCACCCCAACGCTCTAGAATCCATTGGCATGAACAAAAATGTCCTACTATTAACTTTAATTATTACTAATATTAGTTCAAGACCAAAAGCCTACATTTAGACGCTCAAGAAAAATCATAATAAAAAGCCTATATTTAGGTGCAGCGTCCCCATGAGCAAAATAATCTTGAATTATTACTAACATTAACTATATCTAAAAAGGTAAAATCACTAATATCTCGAAAACCATAGCCCGTAGAGGATTTCTAACAAAAATTTTATTCCCACTCTAACCTCTTACCCCTCTAACACCTTCTAGAATCTATTGGCATCAACAAAACTACCCTAGGTAGCTTGAATTATTAATAATATTAACTATATCTGAAAAGGTCAAATCGCTAATATCTCGAAAACCAGAGCTCGTAGAGGATTTCTGATGAAAATTTTATCCCCCTTAATATGACCACCCCAACGCTCTAGAATCCATTTGCATGAACAAAAATGTCCTACTATTAACTTTAATTATTACTAATATTAGTTCAAAACCAAAAGCCTACATTAAGGTGCAACATTGAAAACAGCAAAATCATAATAAAAAAGCCTACATTTAGGCACAGCACACCATGGGCAAAAACAATAAAACTTGAATTATTACTAAAAAGTTAATGTCATCTCCTGGTCAGCCAGACGGTAGGAAACGAATTCTCCAGGCATACCCTGTGACGTATACCACTAGACGGAATCCCCCTCAGTGGCCCAGAACCCAGTCCAGAGCCAGCAAAATAGTTGGTTTCTACCTTGCACTTTTTGTATGGAAAAAGTGATCTCGTACCCGCATAGCGTAACTATTGTACCATAGGTAGGGTTCTTGTAACTTCTCCATGTGAGATGTTAACCTTGTACTTTGGATGAAATAACGCTCTTTCAGAAAAAAAAAAATGCCTACCATAAAAGTTAATCGGATGGTATAAATAGCTGAATACTAATCAGCCTTAATAAACAAGGTTAGGATCGCAGATCGATAGAAATCGTGACAAACTGCGACACAACTATATGAAGGAAAAGAAATACTACAGATGGGCGAACCTATCTTCCTTATGGGCCTATTTAGAAAAGCGGAAGTAACCCACAGGGGCGGAATGTACTACAGATTCCTTAACCGGAACCCAACAAATAACTAATGACGTTCATTCACAAAAAATTCACTAAACAAATAACAAAAGAAAATAATAACAAAACAGTTCGGTCAAATAGACAATATCAATTAAAAAGAAATATTATAACATGCGCTATAAAATAAGTAGCGAAAAGTATGATCAAATAAACAAAAAAAAAATTAAATAAGCAGCAAAAAGTATGTGCAAATAAACAAAAAAAAATATAAGTGAAAAGCGAAAAGGGTGTTAAACAGACAGTAACAAAAACGGGAACATTATTAAATAAATAACAAGATGAAGGTGTATCAAGGACTTTGAAATGATTGCGTACCAAAATAAATCCGCAGGCTGGCAATATCGAAAAGCGGGCAATGTGCACCTCGAACTAATTCGAAGAACAGTCGTGCCAAATTGGCCAAACTGTTTTCAACTATGAGACACATCAGCTGAGCGTTCTGACAAAAGGAAAAAGATTTCTTTTGTGGGCAGAGAAGTGATACGGTTCTAGAAAGAAGCAGTCTCGACGAGGAGCAAAAGATTGAGTCTAAGTATGGAAGAAGGAATCCGGAAAATTTAGGAAAGTGTAAAATAATAGAAGTAAAATAATAAAATGAAAATAATCGGCACGTTGCCAGAACATGAAAGTACTTAACAACGACGTTGTAAAAGAAGTTTCTTAAAAAAAAAACAGAAGTTCGAGGAAAAGAACAATATGGGAGTCTGGAGCTAGAACAAATTAAGAATCTTCAAAAAAAAAAAAGTTATCGCTGAAGCGGAAAGAGGCTTTCCACGAGGGATACAGGTTTTGCGAGATAAGTATTATCCCTTTGGGTTTTCTTCCAGTTGGTTGTGAGTAGTATTTGTGTAATAATTCCTTCTTTTGTAACAATTTACAATTCGGGTCGAAACCCGAATTCGCTTTGCTAGTATCATTCGAATATGACAAAAACATAAGTTAAATTATCGCCAAGCTATATTATGCAGCCGAAATCGTGCTATTCATACCATTTACGACACTTATAGTTGAATTATTTGAATTGATCAATTTATAGTCTATACCACAAATCTGAAGTTAAGTTATTAATATCATTAGTACTATATATATCCAAGCTGAAATCATTTCCAGTCTATATTACGGGGCTGAAATCGTGCCACCAGCGTTATTTATAAGATTTATCGTAGAATTATTTGGATTAATTAATTTATAGTCTATACTGTGGATATCATTTATACCGCATATGTATATATAAGTTGAAATCGTTTCCAGTCTATATTACGAGGCTGGAATCGTGCTGTCAGTGTCATGTATAAGATTTATCTTGGAATTATTTGAACTAATTTATTTATAGCCTATCTCATAAAATCAAAATTGCGCTATAGATCATTCATACCACATATGTATATTTAAGTTGAAATTATTTCTAGGCCGAAATCGTAACACTAATATCACTTATAAGACTTATATCGGGAAATGTTTGAATTAGTTAATATATAGTTATATTATAAAACCAAATCGGTGGTATTGATATCGTTTCCAGGATATATCTACACTAGAGTTGAGGGGTACCATTTCTAACCTATATAATGAGGCTGAAATTGTGTCGTGGGTATTAATTATAGAACTTATAGTACAATTGCGATTGCTTTATTGTAACAATTTATAATATATGTCGGCTATTGAATTAATCTTCCAGTTGAATTAAGATATAGGTCAGGGATACGTTGCATATGATTTTGAGCTCACGATAGTTGGTTAGAGTAACTTTAGTAATAATTGATTGTGTTAAGATCCGATGAATAAAGAGGATGCCTTTAGTGTTGAGCGAGAGTTTTTTTTTGATCTTTTCCTTCTGCATTTCGGCATCGTCTCTGTAGGTTTCGTGATCTAACCTTCCACGAGTAAAAAATCACGTGGCGCCCTATTTATGTTGTGTATTCGATTTAGTTTTGAAATTAGTTTTCGTCTAGGATCCACCCCTATCTAATGATCTAGTAGTTACTCATTGCGGGGGGGGAGTAGCGGAATTTTGGCACCCAGCGTGGGGCTATGATTTTCATGAATGCAGTAAGGAAAGTAGGATTATTAACTGCACGGCAATTGAATTTATCCATACCGCTCACATACATGAGTACGACGAAATTTTCGTATTCCTTGGATTAGTAAGGACAGGTTCTAATGGTTTTTTTTTTATATTTAAGAGAGATACAAAATTGTGAAAAATAGGCTGGGGTTAATAGATCTCTTTTCGTTAAGTGGGATACACTTCGTATGGAATTGGGTCTGAAATGCATTTAATTTTTTTTTATTGGTATTATATCTCTGGGAAATGAACTCGAAATAGTTTTCTTAGATTGAGTGAAGTTCAAGCGAAATTTTTGGGATACTGGTACTAGATCGGAGGTACCTAGCGGACGTGATATTTTAAATTTTATGTACAGTAGCTTTATACTTAAAAACTCAGCGGACAACACAAAAAAGTTAATGATAAGGGAGAGGAGTATTCTGGACTGGGAATAGGTTTTGTTTATTCATTAAAAAAGACCTCTCATGGTGACAAAGGATTGTCATTAAATCCGCTGAAGTTGAGTTTAGATGTCGAGTACAATATTTAAAATTCGGTTATAATTCGAGGGAAAACAAGGTTCTATAGGTATGAACATGTGCTTACCGCGCCTGTGATATTTTTTTATTATGTCATTTATGGGGACCTAGTAGTAATTACAATTCCCTCATTTTTCCTTTTTTGTAGACTTAGTAAGGATTTTTTTGTCGTTCTGCTCGGATAGGATTTTTTTTATATCGCTGCAATGATAGTGGTAGTATCGTCGGTAGTCGTGATAGTGTTTCCGTCGTTACCACCTCTTTGCCAAAATATATAAAACGCTAATAGTCCAATGCAATCACCAGCAAAATTTAGAACTTAGAAAAATTATAAGGATAATTATTCGAAAAAACTTATTGGTATTGATACATATTAGAAGTAATCGTAAATCATATGAAATCATTAACACTTTTCATCAAGAGCATCATTGCGCAAAAGGGAAGCAACCCTCAGTGCCTGCCAAGTGCTGTGTTTTGATGGCACAAGAAATTTTCTTTACATATTCACAGGCAATGGTATTGGCCTGATTTAAAATCTTTTTTTTTTTGACAATTGTATTAAGCAATACTTCGATAATTTCGAACTAGTTTTGTTTATCCTATTATATAGTTAAAGCGACTCTAAGGACTTTTGAATAAATAAAGCTTGGGATTTACTTTACGTTGGAGAATTATGTAAATAAATGCCGGTGATCCCAGCATCGCATTACAATATTCGCCACTATAAAGGTACTTTATTTTTATTTATGTGGAATTTCTTTATATTCTTAGAGATTTTATGACACACATTTAGTATTGGTGTAGCGGGTAGAAAGATTGGACGCGTGTCCGTTGCAACCTTAAAATAAGTAGGCTGGGAAAATTCTTAGACACCAGAATTTTCTGGATACAATTGGAAGTTGCCAGTTCTTTTGATTTAATGCGGTCAACCACTTCCTTTCTATTTGAGGCACTTTGATTCGCATAAAATATTTTGGTCCGAAGTTGACCTCTAATATGAATTCTGTTTATCTTCGGTGGTAAGGAAGGGTAGGGAAGGGTAGCTATTTTTCCTGAAACGAAGTGATCTGATGATATTGAATAATACACTCCTTTCCTACCGATAAGTCAGCCGTCTTAATAACCTTTTTTGAGCTCTGCGGTCTGTTTTTTTTTTATTTCCGGAAAATCTTTTGACTTTCATACGTTGTCCTTCTTCTGGGAACAAGTTTGCCTGTGAAATCCCTTCGTTGCGGGGATTCTGGTAGTTCAGAATACAAGAAAGTTCTGACGAAAATCGAATGGGCCTTAGGTCGATTAGGTAGGGTAAAAGCGAGTGACGATGACGAAGATAAAGAAAGAAGCAGGGTTCGTGCGGAATTGATTTTAGCTTTAGGCTCATTGAAGCTTAAAGCAGACGGGGACGCGGACGAGGATGATGTATCTGAAGTGGAGCTATCCACAGCCACCAGAGTCATGACTGGTGGCCATTCTCGAGTACCACTGCACAAATGGGAAATTATATATTCTGGAGAGCAGAGCTAGTCCTTGAACTCGTTCTTGGAAAGAACAGACGAGCTAGCCGATGCTCGGGGTATAGGCAAACAACAACTGTTTCGATCAGCGCTAGATTTATTTACTGGAAAGGCCTTGATCTGGTATAGGGCGAATAAGAGCAAATTTCATTCATGGGCGGACATTGTGCGTGAATTGAAAAAGGAATTTTTACCATCCGACAATGACGACCGACTGGTTGAATAAATTAAGCGAAGGACACGAGGTTAGGATGAGACTATCGGCATGTATGTAGCCCTCATGTCAAATATGTTTAATCGGTTGACTATCCCACTATCCAAAATTCAAAAATTAAAACTATTACAACGGAACAGTTTTTTACCAGATGCAATTGGGTCTGACCGAAATAGGAGCCACGGAAGACTTAGTGGAACGAGGAAGGCGTTTAGAGTCAATAAGAACTTCAGTGGAGACTTTCGTACCGCCTCCAGCTAGGATAAATAATAACATTGTTGAACCGGATCTCTCCTACGTGCATACGACGGTAGAATACACTGTGTATGAGATAGCAATCAATACTAGAAGTAGTGATCGTAAGTGCTTCAAATGTTGCAATTTGGGGCACATTGCTTGATTTTGTAGGATATAAATTAAATGTTATGGTTGCGGGGCGCCTGGGGTAACTCGCCCAAATTGCAATACTTGAACCCGCCGAGGTGAACATGGAAGGGGCACAGTAAGCAGAGAGGTACCATCAGCGTCGGGAACCGAATAATGAGACTCGAAATTAAGCGACGAGTCGAGTAATCCACAAACAGTTGCGAGTTAAAATATTTGGACTAAATTTTTGTGGATTATTGGACTCAGGGGCATCGAGAACGATATTAGGTGGACCAGGATATGAACTGTTGACAGGGATGGGCCTGAGGGGTAGATCTACGGGCGCAACTACGGTGAGTTTAGCGAATGGGGGTTTTGTAAATGTTAGCGGAGAAGTGAGCATACCGATTGAATTAGAAGGCAGGCTCAATGTGTGCGATGCTTTAATAATCCCAGAGACTCCGCACGCTATAATTCTTGGTATTGATTTCTGGAGGGGAAGAGTATACAAGCAAATTTTTAAAACAATTCCTGGCACTTCTTAGGTAAGGCGGACGAATGCATTACGGAACCAATCGAAACTATCAAGCACACAGAACGAGGAGTTGGGAAACCTGATTTTTATCGCTAAACAGAAGATGGGTACTAAGCTTGGACGAACGAATCAAGTCGAATATGTGATAAGGACTGATGCACAGCCAATAAAACAGCGCTATTACCCCGTATCCCCCGCGATACAGAAAATTATTAATGAGGAGTTAGATGATATGCTGGAAAGTGGAGTTGTGGAGCTATCTGACATGGGCATCGCCAGTTGTAATGGTGAAGGAAAAAGATGGAAAGTATCGGTTTTATGTTGATTTCAGGAAACTGAATAAGGTTACACGAAAAGACGCCTATTCACTACCATACATCTCGGCCATATTGGACAAACTAAGAGATGCCCGGTATATGTCGTCACTGGACATCAAATCTGCATTCTGACAAGTTTCAGTAGAAGAAGCATCAAAGCAATATACGGCGTTCACTGTCCCGGGGAGGGGCCAGTTTCAATATTGTCGTATGCCTTTCGGGCGTAGTAATTCGCCTGCAACGTGGCAGCGATGACGTCATTATCGTGACTCGGACTTTCCAGGAGCATAAAAAAGTATTGGAAGAAGTCCTTAATAGGTTGCATAAGGCGGGACTGGCCATAAATTATGAGAAATGCGCGTTCTACAGATCCGAGTTGAGGTATTTGGGGTACATCGTTGGTGAGAATGGGTTGCAAGTAGATCCTGAAAAGGTTGTTTGTATTTTGAACATGAAAAGTCCAAAGTCGGTGTCAGAGGTTCGCACATTTGTGGGGACGGTCGCCTGTTATAGGAGGCTCGTAGCGAATTACTCGACGCTAATCGCTCCTATCACAGACTTACTTCGAAAGAAAAAAAATTCGTATGGTCACAGGAATGTGAGAAAGCATTCAGAGAGGTGAAAGACTGTTTGGTAAGCGCCTCGGTTCTAACCTCCCCAAACTTTGAGCATCCATTCATTATTCTTACCGATGCCTCACATTATAGTTTGGATGCAGTTCCCACGCAACACATCAATTTAGATGATAAAGTCATTGCGTATTTAAGCCCCTCGCTCAACCGCTGCGAAAGGAATTCTTCTACTACCGTGCGAGAGTGTTTCGCGGACTTATGGGCTATTGAGAAATTACGCCCTTACATAGAAGGTACCCATTTCACAGTGATCACAGACCATGCCTCACTGGTATGGCTACATAACTTGAAAAACCCCACAGGGAGGTTAGTGAGGTGGGCAATGCGTCTCCAACAATACGAATTTGAAATAATCCACAGAAAAGGGAAAGAGCACCTGCTGCAAGACCTTTTATCAAGGTCGGTACCAGTAGTAGATTGTGTAGGAAATGAGTCTGTAAGTGGTATGCGAGGATAATCAAAGCAGTTCAATAGAAATCCGAAAAATTTCCTGTTTGGAAGTTTCATAATAAAGTATTTTGGAAACATTGCCGACTCGACTACCCAGAATTAAGCTCCTATAGTGACAGTTGAAAGCAGGTAGTCCTTAAGGAAGAATGAAAGGATATAAGTAGTCATGCTCACGACCTACCAACATCTGGACATCGGGGAATAGTGAAAACGTACAGCCGGCTGGCTCAGAAATTTTAATGCCAAAAATGAGGGCAGATGTAAAGCGTTTTGCTATTTGTCAGGCTATTAAAACCGAGCATCAGAAACGGGCCGGTCTCATGGCTTCTAGAAATATCACTTATAATCCATGGGAGTCACTTAATGTTGATTTGGTTGGTTTTCTTCCTAGATTTAGTAAAGGCTATAAATACATTCTAACTGTAGTCGATCAGCTCACTAAATTCCCATTATTGTTTTCCTTGCGATCAGCAAGTACATCAGACATCTGTCGAGCTTTAGAAGATAACGTGTTTTTACTTTTTGGAGTGACCAGGATTTTAGTCTGCGATAATGGCACGCAATTTAGAGGTAGAAATTCAAGAGATTGTGTGAAGAGTACGGGACGACAATTAAATATACCGCGCTTTATCATCCCAAAGCAAATCCTGCTGAGGGAATAAATCAAGAAATTAAGTCCATGCTTCGAGCATACGTTTCGGATAACCATAAGAAATGGGATCTATTTGTGGCCAAAATTGGCTGTGCCATCCGTACGTCCATGCACGAAGTAATAATAATTGACACCTTATTTTGCGAATTTCGGAAAAGATATGATAATAAACGGTAAGGATTATGAGCACTTTAAAATGGGAAATGGATTTAATGCCGTGGAGAGATCGACCGCGCTAGACAAGGTGAGGTAAGATATTCGAGACAGGTTATTGAAGGCTTCCAAGGTATGTATGTATGTAACTACGATTTACGCAGGAGAGATCAGCGATTTTATATTAACGATAGAGCTCGGCGAAAGAACTACGTACCGTCGGATGCCTCAAAGTTCTTTAATGCGAAATTGGTCCCCAAATATATTGGACCATTCACGGTTGTAAAAGTACATACGAGTTGCAAGACAGCACAGGTAAACATGCCAGCAGATGGTATGCGAAGGACCTAAAGGTATATCATTCAGGTCAGGATAGCTTTGATTAGTGTAAATTTCCCGTTTTTTCACCATCTATTTGAGCCAATGCAATGCAGGGGTCGTCATACCAAGAGTCAATTGTACCAGCTGTAGAGGACGTATCTGTTTAGTTTTATCATCTTAGTTAGGACAGCGAATTGTTTGGTTCATGGTGTTGGGATTGTGCATGGTGCGAAGTCCAGTGAGCCCCGCTCGAGTCCGGGGTGAAGAGGTAGGCCTATGAATAATACAGCTAGGTTGCTGATGATATCAAGTAGTAGGGAATAGACCGCAGTAAGTAGAGAACAAAGGGGCCACGAATACGATTGATATGAGCTGAATCTTGTGAATCTGTTGATATCGCAAGGAATATGAGGTCAACACCTCCAACCCATATTACCGTAGGATCTTTGGATTTGAACTGTACAGAAATTCGGTAGTTTGAGAAGATAACACTTCGTGAAACTGCTGCAGTTTCTGCAGGAGAGTGGCGAATGATTGCAGATGGGTTAATTATAAAAAAATATATATATACCACATCACATATAAGTATTATGATTTAAGGTAACAGTTTGTTCATGATAACAAAAAATGTCACACAAGGTGCTCCTGCTCCTAGATCAATCTGTCAAAGTTAATATGACAAGATACGGGGGGTACATATTTATTTTGGGCGCATCTAGATCGCTATTAGTATTTAGCCCGACAAGTCATATAATTTTTTGGCACCTGCAATTAAGCCACATTCCTGATGTGACACTGTCTTGGAAGGATTGATTCTTACTCTGTTAACTTTATTTTGGACCTGTGCAACCTTAGATATACAAGCCTGTGTTAGAATAATTTATTGGCACATTTATCGGTTCAGTCAAATGGAGTAATTCTATGATTAAATGAAATTTTTCCGAAATATCCCGGAGAAAGTGGAGGTATGTCTCGGGAGAGAAATTTCGAAGCCTAATATCTGAAAATGGAAATGTAAACGTTGCGTATCGAAAGAACCATTTATCCCGAAGATGCAAGTCGGCAGCTATGCACCCAATATTCCGTGAACATACGAACATATTCCGCACATACGAAAGGGGAACGTCTACAACAAGAAAAAAAAGCTACGCTTGTGATTTACCGCTGAAACCGAAGATATTTTCCACCAATGAGGCAAGAACACCCTAAATATATATATTGTTTGCTTAATATTAAATTTGTTGTTCACTTTGGTTTTCCTCATCTTAAATATGTAGAAATGTATCAATTGCTGTTACTTTTAGTTGTACGATAGGTACGGCGCTTGTAATTTCTCCATATGAGATATTAACCGTGTACTTTGGTTCCAATAACGCTCTTATAGAAAAATAACAAACGTCTACTATAAAAGTTAATCGGATGGTATAAATAGCTGCATACTAATTAAGGTTAGTAAACAAGGTTAGGATCGCAGATCGATAGAAATCATGACAAACTAAGACACAACTATATGAAGGAAAAGAAATAATACAGACGGGCGAACCGCTCTCCTTATGGGTCTATTTAGAAAAGTAGAACTAACCCACAGGGGCGGAATGTACTCCAGTTTCCTTAATCGGAACAAAAGCCGTAACTAGTGGCGCACAAATAACAAAACAGTTCGGTCAAATAGACAATATCAATTAACAAGGAATATTATAACAAGCGCTATAAAATAAGTAGCGAAAAGTATGTGTTACGAACAATACGGGAGAACAAGGTTCCTCCTGTTGTCGATGGCAAAAGTACACATTTTAAATACAACAGTATTAATAGTACCAACATTTAATTTAGTTACATAGTTACTAAGTTAAGTTAAGCGGATTTACAAATTAGTGTAATTTTGTTAATGATTTTGCAGGCTTAACAGTAATACTCAATTGTCCACGGGTACAGGTATCAATCACTGAAGGATTTCAAGGAATGTTATGGCGCGCTGATGACATGATGGCTGTGCGTAAGATGCCTCGAATCATAAAAAAAAAGAAATTAAGGAACCTCACACTTAGCTCGGCGGCATAAAGACGCAGGCATTGAGGGGATCCCTGCCGTGTGGCAATAGCGGGTAGTACTGCTTTTAGTGAAAAAATTCCATGTGGAAAAGGGCCTAACAGTAGCCGCTGTAAAAATAGTTCGGGCCGGAAACAACGATAGCCTAAATTTTTCAAGAAGGTGGATCTGGCAAATAGGGGGAGCAGCGGTTCCGCTCGCTCTGTCGTAGGCCGTCAAAGTGGTCAGTTGTGGCAGCGTGATTCGTCCCGAAAAAAAAATAGAAAAGAGCAGAATAAAGAAAGATTAAAAAAAAAACAAGGAAAAGAAGGTTTCAGGCAGCCAGCCATCGTGTTATCAGGTGATGTGATTTAAGGTTATTTTTCTTTTAATTAAAAATTCTCAGCGATTGGTACTTTCCCGCGATTTTGAAATTGAAGTTGGAATAATTATGAATTTTCATTTACACGGGTATTGCGTTAGCCCATTTTTAATAGTAGATAATTAGATCTCTATGCTGTGTATAATTAAACAATGAAGTATTAAATATATATGTTCAACTGTGAGTGTGATAAGTAACATCCTGGCGTTTCATTGCGAATAAGAGTTTCGTAGTAACTCATACAAAAACCACGTGGCGCCCAAAACATTAGAATATTTCATTTTCCATCCAGCCCGTCTCCACTGAGCAACCATTTCTCATTACGTCAAGGAACGGTGCACGTAACATTTTCTGGTCCCAACGTGGGGCCTAATAGTTTCCAGAACGCCAAGTGGAATTCTGTTACAAGTATCAATGCTCTTAGACTCAGAACGTGGTGAGTATCATTCGTAATCAAGTAGCGGTGGAATTACATTTCTTTTGGCATAGTGTGTGCGAAAATCTAACACAACTTATCTGATCACAGCACAACAATTCTGGTACAATTTGATCACCAAGGACATTTTTCTTTTCATTTCATAAACTTGTTGCTTCCAGGCTTCCAATAAATTTATGCCAGCTCTAGCCATAAATAAGAGCAGGTTCAAACCAAGGATTTGTATTGTGAACTCTATCGTCAGTCTGAGTTGCAGCGACGGGTTATGTTTCATTGCTGTGGTAGTACAGTATCACGTTTCACTTTTGACAGCAAGCATTACGGCTTATAGCTCAGTTCTAGTACGGATTATAAGAAGTGGAGAGTTCAAGCAACGCGCATTTGATTTTTGTCAGCATACTGCAAATAAATTGCTGCAAATGGTATCGTCAGAAGAATATACGCTTTGTGGATACGCGTTGGTTGAAGTTTTATCAGGTAGCTTGAAGAATTGGATATCGTGCTCACTGGTGTTGACAGCTCGCTAGGCTGAAGAATTATTTTGGAAAAGGATATCGGATGAATTTCTTCAATTTAAATTAAAACCTGCAGAATAGTGCATTGCTTGTG
Organism: Dioctria rufipes; assembly: GCA_963924295.1. Classification (NCBI taxonomy): domain Eukaryota; kingdom Metazoa; phylum Arthropoda; class Insecta; order Diptera; family Asilidae; genus Dioctria; species Dioctria rufipes. The sequence continues at coordinate 191,296,036 of OZ002740.1, read as the reverse complement.
GTTGTTTTTATCTGCTTATGCAGGTGAGATCCAAATAAAAGGTCAAAAGCGGCAATTGCACAAAGCATGAACCCAGGAAAGGAACCTTTGCCGAAATTGTACATTTACCCATTGGAAGTCAGAATTTTTATTGATGTTTTTTTTTTTTTTTGAAAATGTTGTGATCAGTATATTCCGTTGCCAAATCGATTGCATTAACGCTGTAAGTGCAGAATATATTGAATTTTTGTTTTGCGTGCGAAAGAGCGAGATTTTTATGAACTAGTGCCTTCTAAAGTATTCTTACGTATTATATATTTTATTATAGATAAACAGTTCTGCTCTTTGCGAGGGAACGTATTGTTTCTTTTGAAGTAGAACGATTTTTTTTTCAGGTTTGGTCTTTACCAATAAGCATTTCGAACAAATATCTGGTAGCTTATGGTAAACAGTAGCGCTTTCATCAATTATTTTACGTAAATATTTATAACTTTTAGTAGTTAGCTAGCACTAAGCTTTGGGTGTTGAAAGTACCAATCCTAGGAGGATACTTGCGAATATACCTAGCCTAGAACTCTGGTGTTTAAGGAAGGAACCAGTTGCTATACTAATAGCAACATACTACAATCATTGGAAAACAAAATAAATTTCTTTCAGATTATTTTCGTAAGGGCATGGAGTAGCCTACCTTGCGTCACTAGAATCATAATATTACAAACCATTGTTGAGGCACATAAACTATGTCAGAAATATCGACTTCTGTTCTTCTGTTTTGTAAGTAGTAGCGTATCGCTCGGGGAATAATAAGCAGAGCGTTATGAGGAAGTGGTAGTAGGTATTTCCCAGGATGATACAAACCTACATTTTTATACGAAACTTAAAGGAATACTTTCACACTTGGTCAAGTGATTTTTGTCTCGCTAACTAATTTAGCGGTAACCCACATAAAATTTGAATATACACCGCACCGCACAATGTCATAAGGCTCTTGACTTCCAGCAGCTGGTTTGCACTAGATTTCTTGTTTTTTTGTTGTATCAAGATAATGTTGCACGCCTCATTATATGAATTGTTAATTTTCTCATATTAATCTTCTCACCCACCTTTTCAGAATTTTTTTTTTAACGCGTTTCTTTTTGTCCGCTAATTTGGATAAGCATAGCTTTTCGTGTAGTTCGAGTGAACAAATCAGATAACTACCAATCTTGAAGCTTGCTAAGCGAATTAATAATAATGAGACCTTAGTAATTTTCTACTGGTAGAGTTAATGGATAGGTGTTTATTTCCTTTGGTTCATTTGGGTTAAACAAAACAGTACTTGTGAAGACACACTGTAATTGAGTAGGTATGCGTTTTCTGGAAATCATGAGGTCTTAAAATGTTTGAAATTTACCATTTTTTGTATGTAGTTAGATTTAGTATCGTCTTTCAATAATAATTGCAAACTAAGGGAAACGTTTTAAATTCTCCATTAAATTAAGAAGAGTTGTACTATTTTGAACGGAAGCTTTGAATAATCATTTTGGGCATTTTGCACCTGTCTATAGATATTTTCGTATTTTCTCCCATGGAAAAAAATAGAATCACTATTAGCAGTAGGTTCGAAAGTCTTCCTTCATAGTTATAAGAATTTTTTTTTTTTTGAATCTCTAATCGGGCAGAGGTTTAAAGAGTTCTTCTCTGTCGACTGTTTATTTTCAGTCACTGAAGACATAGCCGACCTTTATACCTCGAAGTACAGCAAGGAGGTTTTCTGATAGAGTTTTGAGAACCGCTAGGAAGCGATGATGGATATCAATAGGTTATCACAAGATGAGTTGTATTATGAATTGGAAATCCGTGGTTTACAAACAGGGTCAGTGGATGAGATGCGCTCTGTCTTTCGAGCCGCCATCAAAACTGAGTGGTCAGGGAAAGACATCTTAGTTAACCCCTACCCGTTCGATTTTCAGACAGATAAAGAATCCCTTGAAAAGAAGCTACAAGATATAACCCAACTCTTAGATAACTTCGCTGGTGATAGTTGAAGTTCAGAGTTCCGCAAGATTCAAACAAAAATCGAGTGGGCCCTTGGTAGGAATGCCCGAATGGTGACTTCAGATAGCTTGGGAATTAAAGATAAAGGGAGAATTAAGGCAGAATTAATTATGGCATACAGGAGTCTACACTCGAGGGTGGAAGGCGTTCCCCTCCTCCCACTGACAGTTCCGATGAAGAAAATTTTTATCAATCGTTCGTGAGTAACGGTGGTAACCACGCGAAGTATTGTGTTCCTATTTATAAGTGGAACGTTAAGCTCTCGGGTGCACCCGGCGAGTCCTTTAATTCCTTTTTGGAGCGCGTCCAAGAGCTTAGTGAGTCCAGAAATATAACTAAAACGCAACTTTTCAAATCGGGATTAGATCTGTTTGGTGGAAGAGCTTTACTTTGGTATAGGGCCAATAAAAAGAGAATCAATAGTTGGTCAGAGCTTGTAAGAGAGCTAAGAAAGGAATTTCTCCCAGCCGACTACGATGAGAGGTTGATGGACGAAATTAGAAAGAGAACCCAAGGTAAAGACGAAACAATGGGCATGTACGTAGCTGTAATGCTGACCATATTTTCGCGGCTTTCTGAACCAATTAGCGAGGATGAGCAGTTAAGAATCTTAAAGAGGAACGTCACGCCATTCTATCAGACGTAGATAGGGTTAAGTGAGGTAAAGACCATCCAGTGTTTGATCGAGTTAGGCCGAAAATTAGAAACAGTCTAGTAGATATTCTATGGGAGTTCTGCGACACCCTTTTAGCTTCCAGGATTTCGCCACAGATGGCGCCACCGTCGCTATGTGGTTTAGCCCATACTAATGCAGGTTTGTGTCTTAGCCGTATTGGTTTGTATCTTGGATACACCATTGTGCCTTGGATGCACCATTGTGTCTTGAGTATCGACTGCGCCCTAGCGGGATTAACCGGTACTACCGGGATGTCATTTGGTCTTGACTGCACCCTAGCGGCATTAGCAGGTACTACCAGCATGCTCCGGTTTTCTTAGATAGATATGTGGTGCACCTAAATGTAGGCTTTTTATCATGATTTTTCTTGAGCGCCTAAATGTAGGCTTTTGGTTTTGAACTAATAATTAAAGTTAATAGTAGGAAATTTTTGTTCATGCCAATGGATTTTAAATGGTGGGTATGTGGGGGGATAATAAAGGTAGGGAGGGCGGTAATGAAACTTTCATCAGAAATCCTCTACGGGCTCTGGTTTTCGAGATATTAGCGTATTAATAATTCAAGTTGTTTCTGCTCATGGAAATGGATTCTTGGCGGTGTGGGGTGGCAGTTTTCATCAGAAATCCTCTACGGGCTTTGGTTTTCGAGATATTGGCGACGTCTGTTTGGGCGCAAACGCCATTTCTTGCGTAAGGTACCCTAGCGGCCTTTGTTGGAACTTCCAGCATGTTTTGCTGTTATCTTTTATTAGCGTGAGAGAGACATCACCATGAACAGATTCTAAAAGATGTCAGTGAAGGTTCTGGGGTATGTGTGTATTGAAAAGTCTTATGTTTTATAAAGATTTGTTTTTATTTCCAATAAAATTTCTTATTATAAAAGTATTTCTTATAGCACATTGTCCAATATTAACTTGGCAAGATGGCGCATTTGTGTAAATTTCTATTAGTTTTCCACAGTTGTATTCATCTTCGACATTGATAATGATTTCAGCCTATCCAACTATCTTCTGCACCCAATGAACTTTTTCAGCTCCCTTTACATATATGGTTTTGTTTCGAAGTAGTGGTTCAACTATAGTGTACAGCTTGTGATACGGTATGTAGCCATCATCCCAGCGGAATCCATGAAAATTGTGTTAAAGCCGTTTTACTTGCCTCTTTTTTACTGAAGTCAAATCTTTGTATCTGAACGGTGGTAGAAATATAAAGTTCTGCATCTGGTTTTCATTGTTTAAAATTTGCCAGTTCTTTAGTGATAAATTCATTGAGGTTTGTTTTGAATCCTTGGACGTCTAGGATGACCGCCATCTTCTTAATTTAACTTTCTAACTTCACTTGTCAGCGGACTGTATTCCACTATTCGATCATGTAGAAGCAGCAATATGCTGTTGTATTAGCTGGTATATTTTCAGATGTCTTGAATTCTAGCCTTATATCAACAGGTCCAGTTTTTATTGTTTCATTTTGATGTGAGCAATCAATGACAGCGATCGGAGCATCGGTTTTGAACTTCTCCCATGTGAGGAATGGCTGATACTGATGACCATAGTATGATTGTGTAAACTTTATATACATCTCATACAGCAATGCGTATCTATTCAAATCAAATTTCAAATTGAAATCATCATAGGGATATGATTCTGAGTTCAAATGAACTGTAACATCGGTGAGTTTGCAGTGATCAAACTTGCTTGCATCTTTGGTTTTACCGTTCCTTCGATCCGTTTGTAATGCTAAGATGATAAATCGAGGTTTCTCCAGTTGAGTGGAAGTCTTTACTGACCAGGTTTGAGGCGTGGATTCCGGTAGTACTGGATACTCATATATGTCCCAGCTGCGGAATGGTATTTGTATCGGGCGACCTCTCCCGATAATTTGAAATAGTTGCAGCTTTTCATCATCGGATACTGTAACATGTGGAATGGTCCATTGAAGTTTGTTAATTTCAATTTTCACCTCATCTGCGGGCGATATAATGGCATTATCGTCTGTCCTTCTCCGAATCAATATGAGTTCATGTTTGGAATTTATCAGAATTTTCTTGTAATCTTCATCGAATCCCAATAATTATTCCAGAGGTCCACAATAGTTAAACAGTCCATTGGCTGGTATAGCGGATGAATCTGGTGACCAGCTGCGTAGCAACAGGATCATTGATGTTTACAAACCGTTGCTATAAAAGCGCAAGCAAACTCTTGGGGAGCACCAGTCAATCTAAGTAATTCTAAGTGCTAGTGTTGAATAAAAAAAATTAAAAATGTCTATCACAGTATTAAATGAAAGTTTTTCATTAATTAAAAATTTGCGAGAAAATGTGTTGAAGTGTTTAAGTGATGCAAATTTTGTGAATAAAAACAATATTGTTAAAGAGTATAAGAGAAACATTCGTAAATATTAAGCAGTATTTCGAAAGTGTAATAAGAATGCTAGAAAACGACATTTGGACAGCTGTATTGATCAAACTAAATCGTTGAGAATGGTAATCAAAGCTCCCCATCGAGGTGGAGGAATTAATCAACGAGTAAGAAGAAGTGATTTTGTTAAGTGGGAAGAAATAACAACAGCATTCGTAGCTAGAATTAGGTCAGGTGTTATTGTGAATAGAAGCCACCTATATCCTAAGCTGTTTATGCAAGATGTTTCCAAATTAATTGCTCGCCGCATTAAGAATACATTAAAACAACAATTCCATATTAAAGTTGCTACAACGTTTTGCGGTGAGTATATTAAAGAAACTGGCGATAATGAAGATATTGAAGACATTAAGTACTTCCAAGCAAGAACTGCCCCAATCAGTGTGGAGGATAATTTGAATGAGTGGTATAAATTAAATATATACGACCTAATACTCACTCAACTAGAAGAGTTTCAAGAGAAAGATAGTGGTTGGGCTCTGTATTCTATAATACATTTAGCGGTGCATATCAACAAGTTTGAACCGATTCGGGGATCATTTTATATACCTCTGCCAAAGGAGATTGCATCAAAGGAAGCTTGCATTATTTAAAAAAATAATGATGAAGCATGCTTCGCGTGGGCAGTAAAATCAGCGCTATATCCTACAACTGTCAGCTCCGATAGGACCTCATCATATCCACATTATTCTACTGTGCTAAATTTAACTGGAATAAAATTTCCAATGACTCTTAAGCAAATAACGCAATTTGAAGGCCAGACCGATTTATCAATAAACGTATTCATCCTAGATAAAGAGCGTTCCTTCACCACAGTTCCAGTTAGACTTACGAAACACAGGACGGAGCGACAGGTAAATCTCTTAATGCTACAAGATGACTATGACCAGGATGATGATGCTGATGATGAAGATAATATGGATGATGATGATGATGATGATGATGATGATGATGATGATGATGATGCCAGCAGATATCATTTCTGCTGGATTAAACATCTTTCCCGACTCATATCAACACAAACTTCGAAACATATTCATAGAATGTATATATGCGAGAGATGTTTGCTCTACTTTTACGCTGAAGAAAAATTAGCATCACACACTCCTGAATGCGAAAAGCAAAACGATTGCAGAATTATGTTTCCATCAGAAGAAAAGAATTGGTTGGAATATAAGAATTAAAACCATAAGAATCCAGTCCCGTTTTGTGTGTATGCAGATCTTGAGTCAATATTGAAGCCGATTCAGGGAAACCATCAAAATACACAGCGAATCCAGGAACATGAAGTTCACAGCATAGGATTCTATTTCCACTGCAAACATGATGCTAAGCTCTCATATTACAGAGCATATTGAGGCAAGAATAGTCAACAATGGTTTGCATTAGAATTGGAAAAACTTGTATCCATAGCTGTACAGAAAAAGCTGACCATCAGGCCAATGCAGCCCCTGAATAATGAGGAACGGCGTTCACATATGGAAAATACTTACTGCCATATATGTGAAAAAACGTTTGCAGCAGACGAGGAACTAGTCCGAGACCGTTACCACTTAACAGGAAAATATCGAGGGCCAGCACACAATGCATGTAATCTGATGTATCAAGATTGCACCATAGTTCCACTGATTTGTCACAATTTATCTGGATATGATGCCCACTTCATTATTAAGGATATAGCTACATCTTTCCCAGGAAAAGTTGATCCCTTAACCAATAAACAAGGAAAGAAATATCTCGTTCACCAAGCACATGGAAGGTAGCTACATAAAATTCAGATTCATCGATTCCTCCCGTTTTTTGTCTGAATCTTCAGATAAGCTATCATCATAGCTGCCAATGGATAAATTAAACTCTACAACATCAGTATGGCAGGAATTGGATGATAACACTGTCAGACTTCTTACACGCAAGGGTGTCTTCTCATATGATTTTATTGATGACTGGGATAAATTGAATTTCCGGAACTTGCCAACACAGGAAGCGTTCTACAGTAAACTGACCGACAGTGCTATATTTCCAGAGGACTACAATCATGCTGAAGAGGTCTGGCAAAAATTTGAAATACAAACACTTGGTGAATATTCAGATCTATACCTTAAGACTGATGTTCTCCTATTGGCCGATATGTTTGAGAACTTTCGGGAAGTGTGCATGAAGACATAAAATTTAGATCCAGCACATTATTACACCATGCCAGGCCTAACATGGGATCCTATGCTAAAATACACTATGAAATTAGAGCTGTTAACCGACGGAGATATACTGCTATTCATAGAGAGAGGCATTCGAGTATAAGTCAATGTTCGAACAGATATATGTAGTAAAGCCAATAACAAATATATGGATGATTTTAAGCCTGAGGAGAAAGAGAAATACTTCATGTATTATGATGTGAATAACCTTTATGGATGGGCCATGTCACAGCATTTACCGACCGGAGGATTCAAATGGGTTGATGTTCCCAATATTGACGTTTCCGAACTTCCTGATGATTCTCCAACTGGATACATATTCGAAGTCGACTTGGATTATCCTCAACATCTACATGATAAGTATAAGCACTTACCGTTTTGCTCTGAGCATGCAGCACCACCTGGAGCAAAATTAGAAAAGCTTCTGACAACATTACATCCAAAAATTAAATATGTTATACACTACCGAAACTTGAAGCAATGCTTATCACATGGACTCATCCTGAAAAAAGTGCACCGCATTCTTGAATTCGACCAATCAGCTTGGCTTAAACCATATATTGACTTAAATACCATCAAACGGATGCAGGCTACAAGCGAACATGAGAAAGACAGCTATAAAAAGATGAATAATGCAGCTTTTGGTAAGACCATGGAAATTGTGCGCAAGTATAGCGATATCAAGCTTTGCGTAAAGTGGGAAGGTCGCTATGGTGCAAAAGCTCGGATTGCGGCACCCAACTTTCACAGTGCAACAATATTTGATGAGAATTTGGTTGCTGTGGAATTAAGGCGACTCAAAATCTTACTCAATAAGCCTCTCTATATTGGAATGGCAGTTTTGAAAATTTTTAAGATATGCCTCTACGATTTACATTACAGTTTTATGCAGCGTCAATTTGGAGATAAATGTAAAGTCATGTATACAGATACAAATTCTCTAATATATGAACTTGAAGAAAAAAATGCATATGAGTTCATGGCTGAAAATATAAATAAATTTGATACAAGTTATTACCCAGAAGATAACCAGTTCGATTTACCGCTCATGAATAAAAAGATTCCTGGTCTAATGAAGGATGAGCTGAATGGGAAAATCATGAGCGAATTTGTTGGCTTGCGCTGGAAAATGTACAGTCTGCGAATAAACAACGGTAAAACTGTAAAGAAAGCAAAAGGAGTAAAGGCTAATGTAGTCCAGAAGCATATCAATTTCGAAGACTACGTCGAATGCTTAAATAACAAGCGAATATTAACTGCCAATCAGAGCTCCGTACGATCCAATAACCATAGCGTGTACACTGTCAGTCAAAAGAAGATCGCATTGAGTCCTTATGATAATAAGCGACATATTATGAGTAGAACGACGGATAATCTACCATGGGGGCATTGCTCCATTTCATCAGATCAACAAGTGGCAACCGCAGACAGTATCTAAGTCATTATAGCTACATGTATGAAGTATTATAATTATTTTAAATTGTTAAATGTTTTTTTCAAGAAATTATAAAACGTCTTTGTTATTAATCCTAGAACTGTGTTTTGACGAAAATCCGAGCCATTTAACGTAAGCTTTATCTCCACTCTTCTTTAAGATTTTCTCTACGAGATATAGGTTTGGGTGTTTAAGTTTCAGCAACTACAATTCATAAAAGCCTCCTGTGATTGGATTTCCTTGATAATCTTCCAGCCGAAATGTGATGGGGTTTGTGTTTTGAACTTAAATAATTTTAAAAATCTCAGCTGTCTAGTTTGGTGTATAGCCTTTATCAAATACGTACTTGTATTTGCTGATGCGTACAAAATCTCCAACTTTATATTTTCCAGGAACAACAATTTTTATATGATTGTATACAGTTGAAAGCAGTTGTTTCTCATTGTCGATGTATTCTTGAGTTGTATTCACTGAGCAGTTTCTTTACCATACCAATCCACATCATATACTTCAGAGTTCGGTTAAATCGTTCCACTATTGATGCTTTGAGGAAACTGTACGTAGAGTAATGATTAATTGTATGCTTCAGCATTAGATTTTTATAGAGGCTGTTGTAGAATTCCTTTCAATCATCAGTCTGCAGATTTTGAGGTATTCGTCCCTCGCTTAATATAGATTGCATGGCATCTCTTACTTCTACACCAGTTTTTCTTTTAATTGTAATTGCCCATGCATATTTGCAGGATGTATCAATTACTGTCAGCAGATAGCGGTAACCCTTGTTCACATACTTGTAGGGATCCATTTCAACCAAGTCTGCCTGCCACAAGTCATCTAGTCCTTTGATAATCACACGACGCCTTTTAAAATTTTTTCTCGCTGGTTTATGCAGCTTATTTACCACTTGTCTCTTACTCATCGTAATTATAAATGAAACAGATTTCTCTAGAGATTTTACTCATATACACCATGTTTTGGTGTCAAGTCTTTCTTATTTGTTACTGAAGTAAACAGATAGTTTTCAATCTTCGCGATTTCATCATTGATATATAGCGTTAAATTTGCCACCTCTATATTAATAGTTTTTTTTTTTATTTCTTCAACACTTATTTTAATTTTCTTGTCAACATAGTCTTTGGTAGTAGCATCATCATTTTCAAGGGGTTCACCAAGTCGTTTTATACACTTTGAGTTCAGATCGTAGTCTCCGTTTATCGTTAAATTAAATCCAATACCCCGCTCTCCTTGTTCACCAGCTGGACCCTGAGCTCCTGTTGGTCCACGTTCACCTGCTTTCCCAAGATATCCTCGCTTAGAGAAACGTCCAAACTTGTCAACGCTCATCTGTAGATTTTGATGAAGTATGGTAATGAAGTAGTATTTAAACTATAATATCTGCTTCTCGCAACTCCTCCAGGATAGATACAATTTCATTGTTGTGACTTATGTTTCCAGCCTGCTTTGATGCCATTAGAAGGCGCAGTCTATCCACTAATTCATTTGGATCATCCCAATAAATGTGATCAATGTTTTCTTTAGGCAGACGCATTAGTCCGATGCCTTTATGCTGTATAAGTTTACTGATTAGAGTTTTATACTTAGCCGCTCTAGTACCCTTTATTTGTCCATCTTCAGCATAGTCACGTTTATATGCATTGGTATCTCTCAAAATTGATCCATAATTAGTTAAATCCTCTTTAGTATAGAGACTTTTTACAGGATCTTTCATAAATAGCAGCTCACATTACCCCAAAGTTGTTTTATAGCTCTTCCCCTTGATAAAAATATTTCCTACATCATCAACATCAAACGTTGAATTACCGATTCTCCACGTGTTGTCATCATAGTAAACTCCATAGGTTGGATCAATTTTAGGGCTATTATCGGTGAATAGCTTTAAATAGTTTGAAACTATGTATCCAGACGTATCGGGGGAGGTGACAGGAGACCTTCCTATCAATGTTCTTGAATGTTTAAGTGTTGCGAATTCTTTTTCAGATGTTAAGGAATAATCTCCATCATTTATAGGTGTGCTACTAGCCTCCATTGTAACATATTTTCGTTTTGGAGGGGTAAAAGGTTCCACAATTTCGTTGTCTTCTTCTTTTTCTTCTTCTTCTTTTACATCTCTTGTCTCAAACTTGGCTATATCCGGTGGCTCGTATTTGACTGTTCTAACAAACTCTTTTAAGGGTTTAGTGATCGGCTTAAAGGTTGCTTCAAGTTAAGCTTCTGCTTCAATCCATCCCATCTTTAGGGCTTTTCATTTCCTTCGCACTGCATTCCTAGTCTTGGTAATTTCTTTTAATAGATTTTCATTCATCTTCGTTATTAACTGAAAAACAGCTTTCCAAACAGCTCTGATAACAGCTTAACAGATTTCCAAACAGCTCTGATAACAGCTTAACAGCTTTTGAAACAGCTCAGATAACAGCTTAACAGCTTCCCAAACAGCTCTGATAACAACTTAACAGCTTTTAAACAGCCCTGATAACAGCTTAACAGCTTAAAAAAAAGCTCTGATAACAGCATAACAGCTTTAAAAACAGCTCTCATAACAGGTGAACAGCTTTTCAAACGGCTTTGATAACAGGTGAACAGCTTTAATCTGCTCAGTAGTTCCATAGGATTCGGTGTGCTTTCGGCTGAGTTACAACTTCGACTTGTGAATATTTCACATGTTTCATCCTTTTATAGTACAATGAAGGAATCAAATCCTTTACGGTAACGCCCCTTGTTTAATGAGCTATCGTTATTAATCATCAAGAATCCAAATTCATCTTTCCAACATGTAGCACAGGCTCTTCGAAATTTATCAGACTTCATGTCTGTAGCTCTCAGCCAACCTCCAGTACCTAGACACAGGAGCGTCAAATCGTAGCCTCCAAGACCAGATAAGACTTAACCAGCAACCTCCACCAATAAAGCTTCCCACCCCTACACAAATATATAGAGCTACGATCTCCGAGATGAAAAATAAGTGAACTCTAGAAAAAAAAAATCGAAAACCCTTGCTATTTCCCTATGCTGGAGAGTGCTGAAAGTGATTTCGTATCCCCAAAGCGATCTCGTATCCCCAAGCTCGAGATGAACGACATATGTAGTACCGACTAATGCCGCCAGGGGACCTTGCTCAAGAAATGGTGTTTGCACTCGAAAGAGCAAACTTATTTAGGCGCGGCACTTGAAAACAGAAAAACCATGATGACGTCATTCTGATATCTACAACATCCCCACTAATAAATCGTCAAGCAAGAAAACAGCAAAAACAAGGCATGGTGGTAGTACCTGCTAATGGCGCTAGGGAACCTTACTTTCCCTCGAGGTGAACAACATATGAAGTACCGGCTAATGCCGCTAAGGAGCCTTTCTCAAGAAATGGTGTTTGCACTCGAATGACTTTTCAAAACAAGCACCCCCTAAATCCAATAATATTAATTTGCTGCGAAAACATCAAGCCAAGGTAATGTCATGTTGTGAAATTTGAATTTTTCTGATATCTACAACTTCCCCGCTAAGAACACTCACAGCATTTGAAAACAGCAAAACCATGATGACGTCATACGTGATATCTACAACTTCCCCGCCAATAGAAGAAAAAAAATAGCCTAGGCGCAACATTGAATTTTGGACACCCAGAACCCTCACTGACATTTTCTAGAATCTGTTCATGGTGATGTCATGTTGTGAAATTCGAATGATGCTGATATCTACAACTTCCCTGCTAAGAAAACTTATTTAGGTAAAGCAAAACCATGATGACGTCATGCCGATATCTAGAACTCGCCCGCTAATAAAAGATAACAGCAAAACCAAGGCATGCTGGTAGTTCCGGCTAAGGCCGCTAGGGTACCTTACTCAAGAAATGGCGTTTGCGCCCCAACAGATGTCGCTAATATCTCGAAAACCAAAGCCCGTAGAGGATTTCTGATGAAAACTGCCACCCCACACCGACAATGATGAAAATTTCATTACCCCCCCTCCCTATCTGTACTATCACCCCCACATACCTACCATCTAGAATCCATTGGCATGAACAAAAATTTCCTACATTTAGGCGCTCAAGAAAAATCATGATTAAAAGCCTACATTTAGGTGCACCACATATCTTGCTAAGAAAACCGGAACATACGCTGGTAGTACCGGCTAATGCCGCTAGAGCGTAGTCCAGCCCAAATGACACATCCCGGTTGTACCGGTTAATCCCGCTAGGGCGCAGTCGAGACTCATTGGTGCACCCAAGACACAATGGTGTGTCCAAGACACAATGATGTATCCAAGACACAAACCAAGACACCAGGACACAGACCTACATTAGTATGGACTCAAACCACCTAGCGACGATGGCGCCATCTGTAGCGAACTCCTGGAAGCTAAAAGGGTGTCGCAGAACTCCCATAGAATATCTACTCAGTCCGAGCATCTGTTGAAGCCTATGCACCGCACAGGCGCGGATCTAGCATTGAAATGAGGGGGGGGGGGTCACACGTTACAAATTAAATCGAGCAAAAAAAAAAAAAAACAAACAAAAACAAACAAAAACATCCAACGCCGTAAGTCGGTTCGCATAGCCACCGCAGTGAACTAGGAAATCCGCATTAAGCGGTGTGGATGATGTGTCATTTTTTAGTATACTTGTTTTGTACAAAAACTAATTTGTTTTAATAGAATAGGGTGCAAACTGCAGGAGTCATTCAAGCCAAACTTTTCTCAGTTTTACACACTGGCATATATAATATGGACTGCTCGATATGCTATTTCATTCGGGTACAATTTTTTGTGTCAAAAATAGTTCATACGTCGGTGCCAACATTGAAAAATCCATTGGTGAAACCTCTCGAATTTCTATTAACCCAAATAATTAATTTAGAAACATTTATTTCGACAAACCCACTTATTTATTTATTGTTTACAGCCCTTTCTCAGTTCGCACGTTACGTAGAAAAGTGACCCAACTAAAAAAATGCAACTTTTCAGGAGAGCGATAAAACGAAAAGCTGTACATAGAATTATTTCTAGCTTAACGTAGTAATCGTTTGCTAAAAATAGTCTGAACTCTTAAATTTGTCAATAAATATATTTCTGAAAATTTATATAAAGAAATTTTAAGTTTTTGTTACCGCAGTTGGCGAGGTTAGCTGTTAATCCCGCATCCTCTTAAGTTGTGTCGCTTTTCGTTGTTGCGAAATAAATATTTTTACAAGTTTTTTTTAAGTGGCACAACTCAAAAAATGAAACTGACACACTGTTCTATGAAGAATATTTCTGTTCTTAAGTTACAGAAAAGTGACACTATCGCTATCTAGCGGCAAAAACAATCAGACAGAAATATGCCAATTTCATGGTGTAATTAACTCAAAAACGACAAATTTTGAGTTAGGTAACATTTCTATGTGACGTGCGAATTAGTAGTTTGTGCTTAGATCGAAAGAGAATGCTATATAGAAATGAGCCCACTTTCTGCAGTGTATTTCTATGGACGTAGTCAGACCATATTTTAAATATCAGTGGTTTTACATAAGAACGCTGCAAATATTTTAGAATGTTAGGAGTGTTACATGCCAAAATTATCTGAAAAGGGGCTTATCTCTCTTTAAGGCGAAGAAATTGCCATCAGCAATTGATTCAAATACCTCAGTTAAAAACAAAAAGTATTTCCCATACTTGGGACAAATAAAATTTTTAAATTTCAACCCAAGTCGTTTCAATGGAAGAAAGCCCCACGACAAATCTTACCTTCAATAAGATATGTCGAAAATAAAAATACGATATGTATGTACATATACGTACGTATATATCGGGCGCATAAAATTTACTCGGAGAAGATTTAAACGATCAAGTCTTCACCAAAAAGCCTCCTTTCAGCAAATTGTCACGAGCGGCATACATTCTGGGTGCAACAATGTATGCACGATAGCAAGACGATGGTTTGATATTTATGAAAATATCAAATTTCATTTCAACCATCGTCCGCCGCGGTAGGCTGAAAACTAATTGTAAACAGGTAAAGAAAATAGAAGTTGCGACAAGAAAAAAAAATAAACGTTTTGTGAAAATAACCATAATAGGAAGTTTGTGAAAGAAAAAGTTTGTGAACAAAGCAAAAGTAAAAAAAAATATATATATATATGTGGGAATTCATTCCTAACTATCCGTAACTTCTACCCTACCAAACTATTTCTAACCACCAAATGAAAAACGACGGCAACACTGCAAATAATAAAAAAAAAAGCTTCGCTGTCATTTGAAAGAAAAAGAAGAACATTCGATATTCAGCATTCAGTCAACGAAGAAGTATTTTTTCTTTAACGTAGAAAGTAAAATTAAAGTAAATTCCAGTAAATGTTAACTTTGTCATTTTTTTATTACAATAAATTTGTTGTATCTTTTTATATAAATTTCCATTATTACAAATAATTAAATTTAAAATCAGTGAATTAATAAACATTATATTTTGAAGTTTGATTATTCGGTCTTATTAATTTTGGAAATCCCACAATTGGGGGCTCAACCAAACAACGCCAAGTGGAATTTTTTTTTTATCAAAAAAAAAAAAAAAAACTTGGTATAATTGCAAAGCGATTAAGGTGTCAGCAGGGATCAGCGTGGGATCAACATCAAAGATCAGCGTGGGATCAACATCAAAATTAGCGGAACATCTAAAGAAAATCAAAAAAAAAAAGAGGATTGGCATAAACTTTTGAAGGTTAAATACAGTGGTCAGGTACAAAAAGATAAATTCTAATAAAACCGTAAGTGGAAAATTTTCATAATTTTTTTTGTGAACAAATATATACCATATTATATACAGTGGCAATTAAACCCAAATTTCGTGGCAAAGTTCAACCGCGTGGAAATAATTTCCGCATAATCAGGTTATGTTATAATAATACCGCTAACGTAAAATCAGCAGTTTTCTTTCAATACAAAAGAAAAAAAAAAAAGTATATATACATACAATAGAATTTCAAATCGTATGTTAATACCGCTATTCTAAAATATCAGCGACACACAATTATTTTCGACATTTCAATTCTTCATAAAAACCATCGACAACATATCGCCATTTTATTATACCTACATACAAACAAAATTTTTTTTTATATAATTTTTTTTTTTTTTTTTTAAAAAAAAAAAAAAAACAGGGAGCTGTACAAGTCGCTGAAGATTTAATTACTAATATTAATATTAAATCATTAAAATTTTTCGTATTTTATCAAAATAATCATCATCCTTAAACATGCCTGACGATGGTAATAAACAAACTGTGGAAGAACAATTAAATCTATTAAAAGAAGAAAATAGAAAACTTAAAGAAAAGTTGAGAAAACAGCAACTGGAAAGAGAATTGAAAGAAAAAGAAATTAAAGAGAATGCAGAAAAGGCTCAGAAAAAAGACGAAGAATTGAAAACATTACACAAAATAGTACAACTACAAACAGAAAATAAAAAGCTGGATACACAAATCGTAATAACAAATGAACAACATAATAAATTAACAACTAAAGAAGAAAAACCAGAAATAGACAAGTTAACTGCAGAATTAGAACAATTAAAAGTAGAAGTACAACAACGAAACGATCTTGAAAGCACAACAAACGAAAAACACGATAAAGAAAGAATTTCGTTCAAAGATATATTAAATATATTACCTGAATTCAGTGGAACTGATGAATATGATGTCGAATCATGGATAAGAGATGTAGAAAGTACATCAAAAGAATTTAAATGGAGTAACTTACAACAAACTATCTTTGCTAAAAGACTACTGACGGGAACAGCAAAACTGGCTTTACGATCGAACCCAAATCTAAATAATTGGGAAGAATTAAAAACATTTTTAAAACAAGAATTCAAAATTAGAATAACATCAGCAGAAATACACAAAAGATTATTACATAGAAAACAAGAAAGAAATGAAAATATACAAGAATATTTTCTGAAGATGAGAGAAATAGCGGCAAGAAATCCATGTATGGACGAAGAAACGATAATACACTATGTAATAAAAGGAATAAACGACAATCCTAGAAACAAAAGTCTACTATTTGAAGCAACAAATTTTGAAGAATTTAGAGAAAAAATACCAATATATATGAAATACAAAGACAGTTTAAAAAGTTTATCAAATACAACACAAGAATATACAACAAGAAAACCAGATATACAAAAACATGATAGCCAATCGAAAGTTGTACAAGCAAGATGTTATAATTGTGGAAAAACAGATCACTTTAAAAATGAATGTCCACAAAATACACCGAAATGTTTTAAGTGTAATGAATTCGGACACATCGCAAAGAATTGTACAACAAAATCAATCAAATATATCGAATCTGGTAAAGATATACAAAAAGTAATTAAAATAAATAACGTAGAAATTTCGGCTTTAATCGACACGGGCAGCGACATCAGTATAATAAGAATTGAAGATTTTCACAAGATTAATGCACCAGAAGTAAACACATCAGAGTGCAAAATACAAGGTCTGTCAGGTGAAACAATTGAAACACTAGGTTCTTTTAAAGCAACTGTAGAAATAGATGACAACACATACATAACACAAATGTACGTTGTATCAGGAACGAATTTAAAAACAGCAACAGTAATAGGAAGAGATATACTGAACGGAACAAACATTAAATTAACAGATGATAATATCAAAATAAGTAAAATATACCCAGAATTAAAATCGTGCTACAACATTACAGCTGAAAAAGAAGAATTAAAAATAGGAAATAAAAATTATTTAATCGAAATAAATAATCTAGTAAAAAAGTATAAACCAGAAAATAAATACAAAGATACTGATGTTAAATTAAAAATCATTTTATCAGACGAAACACCAATTAAATTACGTCCACGAAGAATGGCTCCATTAGAAAAAAAAGTCATAAATGAGCAAATTAAAGAATGGCTTGAATTGAAAATAATACGACCAAGTGAATCAGAGTTCTCAAGTCCAATACAGTTGGCAAACAAAAAAGATGGCAGTAAAAGATTATGTATAGATTACAGAAAATTAAACAAAATAGTAATCAAAGATAGATACCCACTGCCTTTAATAGAAGACCAAATTGATTCCTTAAGTAAAGCCAAAGTATTTTCAACACTTGACTTAAAAAATGGATTCTTTCATGTCGAAGTTGATGAAGAAAGTAAAAAATATACATCTTTTGTAACTCCATCAGGACAATTCGAATTTAATAGAGTACCATTCGGATTGTGCACGTCACCCACAGTTTTCCAAAAATATATAAATAGAATATTTCAACAATTAATCGAAAAGAAATTCGTTCTGGTATATATGGATGATATAATAATACTTTCAGAAAACTACGATGAAGGAATGAAAAGATTAAGAGAAGTCATGAAACTAGCCGAAGAATATGGATTAGAAATCAAATGGTCTAAATGTCAATTTTTATGTAATGAAATTGATTATTTAGGATTTAAAATAAATGATGGTAAAATTACACCATCAGAACTAAAAACGAATGCAGTTAAACAGTTTCCAGAACCAAAATCAGTTAAAAAAATACAAAGTTTCCTAGGTCTTACAGGATTTTTTAGGAAATTCATAAAATCATATTCACTGATAGCCAGACCATTAACGAACTTATTAAAGAAACAATCAGAATTTAAATTTGGTATTCAAGAAAAACTAGCATTCAATCAACTTAAACAATTATTGTCGGAACAACCAGTACTCACGTTGTATATACAAGATTCGGAAACTGAAATTCACACGGATGCGTCGAAATGGGGATTTGGTGCAGTTTTATTACAAAAAAGAGAAGATAATCTGTTTCATCCAGTATGCTATCATAGTAAAAAAACATCACCAGCCGAAGAACGGTACAGTAGCTATGAACTAGAAGTTCTAGCTATAATTTCAGCACTCAAAAAATTCAGAGTATACGTTCTAGGAATTAAGTTTAAAATATTTACAGATTGTTCAGCATTTAAGCAAACCATGGAGAAACAAAACATACTACCACGAATTGCAGGATGGGCTTTAGCCTTACAAGAATACGATTATCAGTTGGAACATAGACCTGGCGTAAGAATGAAACACGTAGACGCATTAAGCAGAAACCCAGTCGTAATGGTCATAACAAATCAATTTTTGAACAAAATAAAACATGCTCAAAATAACGATACAGAATTACAGCTAATAAACAAAATATTAGAAAACACAGAAATCTACGACGGTTATTTTAAACAAAACGATATAATATATAAAGATGGTAAAGACGGTAAATTATTATGTATCCCGAAAAATATGCAAACTGAAGTAATTAAAAATATTCACGACGATGGCCATTTTGGGTACAAAAAAATGGAAGACTTAATAAGCCGAGAATATCATATATCTCGTCTAAAAGAAAAAATTGAAAATTGTCGAAGAAATTGTGTCCGCTGTATTTTAGCAGATAAAAAAGCAGGTAAACCAGAAGGGTATTTAAGCCCAATTCACAAAAATGAACAGCCACTAGATACCTACCACATCGATCACCTCGGTCCAATGACGAATACCACAAAGAAGTACTCATACATTTTATGCGTAATTGATGCTTTTTCCAAATTTTGCTGGATTTATCCAACAAAATCAACAACAACATCAGAAGTATTGCAAAAGTTAAATCTACAGAAGGATACTTTTGGCAATCCGAGAAGAGTAATTACAGACAGAGGAACAGCGTTTACATCAAACGAATTTAAAGAGTACTGTGAAATAGAAAATATAATTCATTTGCAGATAGCCACCGGTATTCCAAGAGGAAATGGACAGGTAGAAAGAATCAACAGAATGATTATACCAATCCTAACAAAAGTTACAATAGATGAACCAGCGAAATGGTATACATACACCGGAAAATTACAACGTTGCATTAACGCAACATATCAAAGAAGTATTGGAATATCGCCATTCGAATTATTAACAGGCGTACCAATGAGGAATAACGCAAATACAACATTAGCCGAAGCAATAGATGAAGAATTCAAAAATGCATTTATAAACAATCGTGAAGAATCGCGTGAAACAGCACGAATAAATATCGAAAATATACAAAACGAAAATCGGAAAAATTATGATAAAACGCGAAAAGCTGCAAAAAATTATAAATTAGGAGATTTAATTGCCATAAAACGTTGCCAATTTATAAATAATACTAAAATCTCTACTAATTTTATAGGTCCATACAAAATTACAAGATGTTCAGAACACGATCGTTATCACGTAGAAAAAGTTGGCACACACGAAGGGCCAAACAAAACAATCACAAGCGCTGACAATATGAAGAGTTGGTATGACATCACTAGCACCGACGAGGAGGAAGACTTCCTGGGCTTCGAAGAAGAATAGTACCAAAAAGATGTTAAAAAATTTATACCAAGATTTTAAAAGATGTACCAAAAAGATGTTAAAAAGTTTATACCAAGATTTTAAAAGATGTACCAAAAGATGATTTTAAAAGATGTACCAAAAAGATGTTAAAAAGTTTATACCAAGATTTTAAAAGATGTACCAAAAGATGATTTTAAAAGATGTACCCAAAAGATGTTAAAAAGTTGAAGATGAAGATACCTAAGAGGAAGATTCTAAAACAAAAATATACCTAAAATGAGGATACTTACCAAAATGAAGAAAAACAATTACCTAAAATGAAGAAAATGATCACCCAGAATGAAGACTAACCTAAGATGAAATATATTTACATAAAATGATGATAACTACCTAAGACGAAGAAAAAATAATCACTTAAAATGAAGACTTACCTAAGATGATAAACAATTTCTTAAAATAAAGTTAATTACCAAAGATGAAGAATACTTACCAAAGATGTTCAAAAATTACCAAGTTACCTACCTATGATGCCTAATAATAAATTCACGTAATGACGTCCACAAATTTCATATTTTCGAGGGCGAAAAGACTATCAGGATGGCCGATTGTGGGAATTCATTCCTAACTATCCGTAACTTCTACCCTACCAAACTATTTCTAACCACCAAATGAAAAACGACGGCAACACTGCAAATAATAAAAAAAAAAGCTTCGCTGTCATTTGAAAGAAAAAGAAGAACATTCGATATTCAGCATTCAGTCAACGAAGAAGTATTTTTTCTTTAACGTAGAAAGTAAAATTAAAGTAAATTCCAGTAAATGTTAACTTTGTCATTTTTTTATTACAATAAATTTGTTGTATCTTTTTATATAAATTTCCATTATTACAAATAATTAAATTTAAAATCAGTGAATTAATAAACATTATATTTTGAAGTTTGATTATTCGGTCTTATTAATTTTGGAAATCCCACATATATATAAATAAAATAAAAGTGTGCGAGTTGTCTTAATCATAGCTTCCTGAAACGGCGTAGAGTGATTGCCTTCGGCGAAGGTAAGCCCCGAAATATAACAGGAGTTAGGGCTAAGTTAAGTTAGGGCTCTGATGTGGTAGTGAGGGAATCTGTTTTGTGGCTTGGGAAGTGTTTCTCTTGGGTGAGGTCCGAAACCCTTCCGAGAAAAACCTATATATATACATCACATGCATACAATAGCATTCATTGAAATAAATTTTTATTTTTTTAAGTTTTGGAATAAAAGTTTTTTTTTAAATTGAATTATATAAATAAAATAAGTATAAAATAAAAAAATATATTTTTTCAAATAACTCAATTAATTAAATATTTTTTCTTCAAATTTAGGGGAGATCATGACCCCCCACGACCCCCCCCCCCCTGGATCCCCCACTGGCACTCGTAAGTCAAACCACTTGCTAGAACCAGATCTGGCATACGTTTCAGCAACGCCGACGCAGGTAGCTTCAGTCGATTTCAGCAAGAATCGTCCCAAATATCAATGCAAGAATTGCAAAAAAGAGGGGCACATTGCGAAATTTTATAGGCAGCCACGCAAATGCTTTGGTTGTGGAGCTGTTGGAGTAATTAAAGCTAATTATCGTAGGTGTAACCCCCAATTCTCAAATGCAGAAGCAAATCGCCCGGCCGCGAAGTCGGAAAACAGAAGCGGAGCTCAACAAACAGCGGCAAGTTGAGTCTCCCGCGAAAAGTAGAAGCCGCAATTTCACCTAAGCTTCCTTCTTCGAGATATAGTCCGCCCGAGCCGAATATTTCTTGCCTTCTAGCTTATGTCTTCCATCATGTAGAGAATGATACGCGACCTTATTTGAAAATATCTGTGTACGGTCTTGAGTTGCTAGGTTTGTTGGACTCGGGGGCCACAAGGACTATCTTGGGAGCTGAGGGATGGTGTAAGTTGAGCCGAATAAACATATCTGTCGACGCTAGTGACGCACAGGCGGTAACTTTAGCAAACCGAGAAAGTATTAGGGTAATAGTAGAGGTTAGCATTCCTATCAGGTTAGCAGATTCTATTAAAGTGTTATGGATCTTGATAGTCCCGGACTTACCAATATCGATGATTTTGGGGACTGATTTTTGGAAAACAATGGGGATTTCAGCGAGTCTATCTAGTGATAGTTGACTTTCTCTAATTCTATGGTATGTAGCCAGGTGACCAGCCTAGAGTGTAAATCTCAGTTGTCTTTGGAGCAAACGATACAGTTCGATCGAGTTATCCTACAAGCAAGGCAGGAGATGGGGTCTAACTTGGGATATACCAATCAAGTCGCGCATGTTATCAAAACGGACTCAGCGCCCATAAAACAGCGTTACTACCCTGTATCACCAACAGTGCAAAAGATCATTAACGAAGAATTAGACAAGCTGTTGAGGGAGGGGTAGTGGAACCTTCAACCAGTGCATGGACGTAACCTGTAATGATGGCTCGAAAGAAAGACGGAACGTACCGTTTCTGTGTCGACTACCGGAAACTAAACAAAGTCACATATGTTAGTGCCACTTTGGATCGCTTGAGGGATGCCCGCTACATGTCATCGCTAGACATAAAGTCAGCGTTTTGGCAAGTTACGATAGGCGAATCTTCTAAGGAATATACCGCGTTCACTGTCCCTGGTTGAGGTCTCTTTCATTTTAAGCGAATGCCCTTCGGCTTAACGAACTCGCCAGCGACTTGGCAAAGGCTCATAGATAAGGTACTCTACGGTGACCTTGAAAACTATGTATTCGTTTACTTAGATGACGTGGTCATCATCACACAGACCTTCGATCACCATATAGTTATTTTGCGTCAGGTTTTAGACAGACTATACAGGGCAGGTCTTGTCATAAATTACGAGAAATTCGATTTTTGTAGGCCAGAATTAAGATATTTGGGATATCTCGTAAGTAGAAGTGGCCTTCAAATTGACCCGGAAATAGTGAAAAGCATTCTTGAAGTTCCTAGGCCAAAGACAGTCAAAGAGATGCGTAGTTTTATAGGGGTGGTGTCGTGGTATCGCAGGTTCGTGAAGAACTTTTCAGAAAGTGTCGCCCCACTGACCAATCTTTTAAAGAAAGGTCGAAAATTCACATGGGAGGCTGATTGTGAGCTAGCTTTTGTGAATATCAAGGAAAAACTCACTAGTGCACCGATATTAATATGCCCGAATTTTGGTCTTCCCTTTTCGGTTAATACTCATGCCTCAGGATATGGGATAGGAGCAGTGCTAACCCAAGGCTCAAGGGATGAGGAGCAAGTTATTGCATATCTCAGTCGTTCGTTTACTAGAACGGAACGAAAATACTCCACCACCGAGCGGGAGTGTTTGGCAGTTTTGTGGGCCGTAGAAAAGTTGCGTCCATATTTAGAAGGAGCGCGGTTCACCGTCGTTACGGATCATGCCTCCCTTGTTTGGTTGTCGAACTTAAAGGATCCTACAGGAAGGTTTGCTCGGTGGGCAATGAAAATGCAGCAGTACGATTTCGAAGTTGTACATCGCAAGGGTAAAGAAAACATAGTCCCAGATTTATTGTCAAGGTCGATTCCAATGGTAGATAGTTTAACAGTAATAAAAGACAAGTGGTATACGAAGATGATTTCCTGCGTTCAGGAAAACCCGAAAAAGTATATAGAATTTGTGGAAACACATAAACGTACACTACCCAGCTCTAAAGTCGGAAGCTGAGCAATGGAGGGAAGTCGTACCCAAAGATCGTAGACGGGAAGTTTTGCAAAAGTCACACGACCAACCAACTTCAGGACATACTGGCGTACGGAAAACTTTAAGCAGAGTCTCTTAGCGGAATTATTGGCCTAAGATGCGACGGAAAATGGCATTCTTGAATATGCATCCATTGTTTGGTGTCCATATTATAACGTACATATTGATCGTATTGAATCCATTCAAAAGGCATTTACTAGATTTGTTCTTTGGAAAATAAATTACCAAAATGACAACTTACCATCATATACTGTGAGATGTAAACTGCTTGGTCTGTCTAGTCTGAAACTTCGTCGCGAAGTTTCCTGTGCTTTATTTGTCAAAGATATACTTTCGTTTAAAATAAAATCGTTTGAATTACTATTATTAATTAATATATATGCTCCTGAAAGACCTATACGTTGAAGGGATTTGTTGTATGCTCCTCAGCATAGAACCAATTATGGCTATCATGAACCAATATCTAATTGTGTATTTAATTACAATTCTTTCTCATCACTTGTAGATATTTGTATGTCTAGAGAAAAATTTAAAAGTATAATTTTTGAAAATGCTTTGTCTTTACAAAATTATTAGTTCTTTTATGATAATTTATTTTATTTTATAAAGGTAGATTTATTAAGGCAATCTTTGTTTACGTAAAATGCTATGCAAGTCTGTAAGATTATTATATTCGGTAGACTGATTCAAATAAATAAATAAACAAATAAATAAATGGCATCTTACGTCCGTAATTGAGCGTAAGAAAGCAGCTGGCCTAATGGTACCTCGCGAAAATGCGGAGTATTCTTGGCAGATCATTTGTGTAGATTTAGTTGGTCCGTTACCTAGATCACGACGTGGATATACTTATATGCTTACCATAGTAGATTCCTTTAGCAAATTCCGCTTGCTTTTTCCACTTCGATCAGCTGTTGCCCATTCGATCGTTCAGACACTAGAAGATCACGTTTTTCTCATCTTTGGAGTCCCCCAGAAAATAATATGTGATAATGGAGTGCAGTTTAGAAGCAATGAGATGAAAAATCTTGCAGAAAGATATAAGGTGGCCATCAGTTACACAGCGTTTTACCACCCTCAGGCGAACCCAGCAGAGAGGACAAATCAAACTGTCAAGACTAAGAGCTTATATCTCAGATAATCACCGTGGCCTGTGCTATACGTACTTCTATGCATGAAGCAACAAAGCTTACCCCATATTTCGTGTTATTTGGGAGAGAAATGATAACAGAGGGAGGTCAGTGTAGCAATTCCTCAATCGACCCAAAGGCACGTGCGTTACTCTTAGAAGGGGTTAGGGTAGATGTCCGGAAGAAGCTTGAAAAGGCCAGCCAGATTGGAAAGAAGAATTACGATTTACGGAGACGAGATAGACAATTTTATCCAAACGACTTGGTCTGGAGAAGAAACTTCGTGTTATCGGACGCTGCCAAATATTTTAGTGCAAAGTTGGCACCGAAATTCATCGGTCCATTCATGGTCAAACGTAGGTTATCGCCATGGACTTACGAGTTAGTGAATCGAGCAGGAGTTATACAAGGAAACTGGAACAGTAAAGACTTAAAGCCGTATGTTTCCACGGATCCCGATGATTAGTGGGGGATTGATGAATTCGACGATCTGAAGACCTACCACTCGTTTGTTACTGTAGGTCATATCCTACATGTTTTGCATTTTGTTATCGATAGGTTGGCAACAGTTTTTTTTTTATTTTCAGTTATTCAAAAATTTACGATTTATTGAAAGAGGTTCATCTGCACTCATTTCTTTTTGTTTACCCCCGGGAGTTAAAAACAAAACATCAGCTTTTTGTTGCATGCAGCCCAAGCTTTCAGAAGATTGCCCAAAGCAGACGCGCCGTACTTATACTCAACAGCCCTTGTTGACGATGCAGTGCAGGCCGGCAGTGAATTTTTCCCTATATAACCACAGTCTCTATATGGTCGATTTCTATGAAAATCTCTTCGAGGAAGAGGAGGGAATATTACGAACAATACGGCAGAACAAGGTTCCTTCTGTTGTCGATGGCAAAAGTACACATTTTAAATACAACAGTATTAATAGTACCAACATTAATTTAGTTACATAGTTACTTATTTAATTTAAGCGGATTTACAAATTATTGTAATTTTGTTAATGATTTTGCAGGCTTAACAGTAATACTCAATTGTCCACGGGTACAAGTATCAATCACTGAAGGATTTCAAGGAATGTTATGGCACGCTGATGACTTGAAGGCTGTGCGTAAGATGCCTCGAATCTTAAAATAAAAGAAATTAAGGGACCTCACACTTAGCTCGGCCGCATAAAGACGCAGGCATTGAGGGGATCCCTGCCGTGTGGGCAGTACTGCTTTTAGTGACAAAATTCCATGTGGAAAAGGGCCTAACAGTAGCCGCTGTAAAAATAGTTCAGGCCGGAAACATCGATAGCCTAAATTTTTCTAGAAGGTGGATCTGGCAAATAAGGGGAGCAGCGGTTCCGCTCTCTCTGTCGTAGGCCGTCAAAGTGGTCAGTTGTGGCAGCGTGATTCGTCCCGAAAAAAAAAAATAGAAAAGAGCAGAATAAAGGAAGATTAAAAAAAAAACAAGGAAAAGAAGGTTTCAGGCAGCCAGCCATCGTGTTATCAGGTGATGTGATTTAAGGTTATTTTTGTTTTAATTAAAAATTCTCAACGATTGGTACTTTCCCGCGATTTTGAAATTGAAGTTGGAATAATTATGAATTTTCATTTGCGCGGGTATTGCGTTAACCCATTTTTAATAGTAGATAATTAGATCTCTATGCTGGGTATAATTAAACAATGAAGTATTAAATATATATGTTCAACTGTGAGTGTGATAAGTAACATCCTGGCATTTTATTGCGAATAAGAGTTTCGTGGTATCTCATACAAAAACCACGTGGCACCCAAAACATTAGAATATTTCATTTTCGGTCCAGCCCGTCTCCACTGAGCAACCATTTCTCATTACGTAAAGGAACGGTGCACGTAACAAATATCAAAGAATCAAATAATCAAAGAAAGAAAAATAAGCAGCGAAAAGTATGTTCAAATAAGCAAAAAATATATATATATATATAAATGAAAGCGAAACGTGTGATTAAACAGACAGTAACAAAAAAGGGAACATTATTAAATAAATAACAAGGCGAGGGTGTATCAAGGACTTTGAAGTGATTGCGTACCAAAATAAATCCGCAGGCTGGCAATATCGAAAAGCGGGCAATGTGACCCCGAATTAATTCGAAGAACAGTCGCGCCAAATTGCCCCAATTGTTTTCAACTATGAGGCACATCAGCTGAGCATTCTGACAGAAGGAACAAATTCTTTTTTGTGAGAACAGAAGTGACACGAGGGCTTCCTGTTCTTGTTCTCTCTCCTGCAGCCGGTTCTAGAAAGAAGCAGCCTCGACGAGGAGCAAAATGTTGAGTCTAAGCGTGGAAAAAGGAATCCGGAAAATCTGGAAAGTGTAAAATAATAGAAATGAAATAGTAGAAGTAAAATAATAGAAGGGCAATAATCTGCACGTTGCCAGAACATGAAAGTACACAACAACGACGTTGTAAAAGAAGTTTCTTAAAAAAAAAAACATAAGTTCGAGGAAAAGAGGAATAAAGAAGTCTGGAGCCAGAACAAATTAAGAATCTTAAAAAAACAAAAAAAATTATCGCTGAAGCGGAAACAGGCTTTCCACGAGGGATACAGGTTTTGCGAGATAAGTATTACCCCTTTGGGTTTTCTTTCAGTTGGTTGTGAGTAGTATTTGTGTTCACGGGAAGAAGAAGATTTGTCTTGTGTGTCAATTTTTGTGCGCTCCGTATTTAATTAGTTTTGTGAATGAATTTCTAATGGTTTTTTGCCAACGCTGTGTACGATCTATTGTTAATAGTTCCGTCAATTTTGCTTATTGTTATTTTTTTTCTTTTCCGTCTGGTTTTTTCAATTTTTTTTGTTTTTGTGTATCCTTTGTGACCGCTTGCTGTGGGGAATTTCTATTGTTATTTATATGCTGCTTGTGCTCTTTTGCACTGGAATTTTATTTATGGATTTCATTTGTGGTGAGCTTGGTTAATAATTTTGTGTGTTTCAGGCTACTCATACTGTTTTGTAATGTAGCTGCAATCGATAACTACAGCTATATTACGGCATTTAGGCGGACAGTGTAGCGGTATAAAAAAAAATATGTGTGCTTGTGTTTAATGCTGTATTTATTGAATAATTCTAATGTGAAACACTCCAACTTATAAATTCACTACAATTTAATTCTGTTCATTAATGGCTCGATTGCATATGTAGTTATTATGCCGTATTTTGGCATATATTCAACTAAATGCAATTTGTAGCCTTTTCTAGTTTTTACGCGTTTTGCACTTATTTTTTAATTCACTTTGCGCTTATTTTAACTTAACTACTTAACTAGTTTGTCTCGTTGCATGTATCATTAAAATGCTGAAAGCTGGCATGTATTTAATTTTTATGCAAAAAACTTATTTACTAAATTAATTGATATCCACACAGTACTTATCTTAAGAAATTCCAACCAAAACTTCTTGTTAATTGCCAACACCAACTGCACATAAATTTTCAGCATGTATGACAATGTACCTTAACTATGGCACTTTTTATCTTATGCTTATTGCTGAAATTGAAAAATATTTATTAACACTTGATCGTATGCTAGAACTTGCATATATGATCGATTTGAAACTGAGAAAAAAAAGCTTGCTTTAAATTACACTGATGATCGCTGTCGAAAAACTGAGAGAGATCTTAGGAATTGCCCCCTCTTTATAGGCTCTAAGCGGAAATTTTGACATACGTTCCACAAGAAAAATGTAAATTAAGCATATTTTTCGACTTTGCTTGACTTGTATACTTATGTTATTAAATATTTTAATTTTTCTGAAATTTATCAAGATGGCGGCTCCCTGCCATGTTATGACAAGTGACTTCACAACTGGTCCCTCCTGCCGCCTTCTTCAAGTCATGCTGCCTTGCGGTGGTGGCTCAGCTGAAAATTATTTTCCAAAAATCGCTCGATAGTGGATGTTTCCCCCAGCTATGGGAAAATACTTTTATCATACCTATCCACAAAAAAGGTAGTAAAAATGAAATTTTTAACTATAGACCTATTGCAAAATTATCTTGCATGCCCAAGTTATTCGAATCTATCATTTACTGTCAACTATCAACTTCCTTTAAGAATTTGCTTTCTTCAAACCAACATGGGTTTATTTCGGGTAGGTCTACAACTACTAACTTGCTGGAATTTGCCTCGGATACTGTTGGCGGATTAACAAAAGGCTATCAGACAGATTGTATTTATACAGACTTTAGTAAAGCGTTCGACAAGTTATCTCACTCCGTGATACTCCTTACAATGGATAAGTATGGGTTTCCCTCAACATTTTTAAAATGGACAGAGTCCTATTTAGATACCAGAACATACCAAATCTTATTTCGCCATTCCTTCTCTAGAGTCTTGAGGGCTTCATCTAGCGTACCTCAAGGCCGTCATTTGGGCCCGTTGTTCTTTATTCTGTCTATTGATGACATTGTCTCTGTTGTGAGGTACTGTACGGTCTTGATTTATGCTGACGATATTAAGCTTTTCACTCGGATTAAATCCGTTCACGATTGTGAACTGGTACAAGATAACCTTGAAGAATTTTACAATTGGTGCGAGAAGAATAATTTGGTAATCAATATGGACAAATGTGAAGTTATGACATTCCATAGGAATCAGACATCAATCAATTATGATTATGAGTTCTCGGATTCCTCAATTCGCCGGGTGAACTCTGTCTATGGCTTGGGTGTCAAATGTGACCACAGATTGAACTTTATCTCCCATATAAACTTCATGGTATCAAAGAGTAGTTCTATGCTGGGTTTCATAAAACGTTGGTCCCGTGAGATTTCGAATCCTACTATAACATTGCGTTTGTACACTTGCTTTGTGAGACTACTTCTTGAATACGCTAGCCAGGTGTGGTCTCCTTTTTACGGTTCACACATCGAGCGCATCGAGTCTGTTCAGAGAAACTTTTTACGATTTGCTCTCAGGCACCTACCCTGGAATAATTCATTGATTCTTCCACCTTATGAGGATCGCTTGCAGCTTTTGAATATGCACTCACTTTGGAAACGTCGCATGGTTGCCGATGCAACTTTTGTTTATCAACTCTTAAGCACGAATATTGATTCCCCGTTGTTACTTCACAAAATTTCTTTCCGTGATAATAGGCACAATTTAAGAAAGCACCTCTATTGCATGTCAATTCCTCAAGGTCTAATTATGGCATTTATGAACGTATTAATCGCATGTGCATTGCTGTTAATAATTTTGCTGAGCATTT
This sequence comes from Dioctria rufipes, assembly GCA_963924295.1. NCBI lineage: Eukaryota > Metazoa > Arthropoda > Insecta > Diptera > Asilidae > Dioctria > Dioctria rufipes. The sequence continues at coordinate 191,265,839 of OZ002740.1, read as the reverse complement.
TGTTGTTGACGACTCTAAGCATGTCTTAAAAAATCGTCTATATAATATTTAATCTTTTTAGTTAGATTTAATTTAGATTTTTATATTTTTGTTCTCTGTCTCATTGCATGTTATTTTATCTGGTGTTTGATCTATGTTTAGTGTAACATACCAATACTAACACCGACTAAGTGATGAACCGCATGTAGTGTTGACCGTTTATTTATTAAACGTGTCCATGCAGCGAGCTTGTGTTAAGCTGGTTCTGATAGTCATTAAATAATTCCTTTTTTTGTATCAATTTACAATTCGGGCCGAAACCCGAATTCGCTTTGCTAATATCATTCGAATATGACAAAAGTATAGGTTAAGTTATGGCCAAGCTATATTATGTAGCCGAAATCGTGCTATTCATATCATTTACGACACTTATAGTTGAATTATATGAATTGATCAATTTATAGTCTACACCACAAATCTGGAGTTGCGTTATTGATATCATTAATACTATATATATTTACGCTGAAATTATTTCCAATCTATATTACGAGGCCGAAATCGTGCCACCAGCGTCATTTAAAAGATTGGATTAATTAATTTATAGTCTATACTACAAAAACAAATTGCGTAGTGGTTATCATTTATACCACAAATGTATATATAAGTTGAAATCGTTTCCAGTCTATATTACGAGGCTGGAATCGTGCTGTCAATGCCATGTATAAGATTTATCTTGGAATTATTTGAACTAATTAATTAATAGCCTATCTCATAAAATCCAAATAGCGCTATTGATATCATTCATACCACATATGTACATTTAAGTTTAAATTATTTCTAGGCCGAAGTCGTACCACTAATATCACTTATAAGACTTTTATCGGGAAATATTTGAATTAATTTATTTGTAGTTATATTATAAAACCAAACCGGTTGTATTGATATCGTTTCCAGGATATACCTACACTAGAGTTGAGGCCCTCTCTTTGATACCATTTCTAACCTATATTATGAGGCTGAAATTGTGTCGTGGATATTAATAATAGTACTTATAGTACAATTGCAATTGCTTTATTGTAACAATTTATAATTTATGTCGGCTATTGAATTAATCTCCCAGTTGACCTAAAGTATAGGTCAGGGAGACGTTGGATATGATTGTGGACTCACTGCAGTTGGTTAGAGTAACTCTAGTAATGATTGATTGTGTTAAGATCCAATGAATAAAGAGGATATCATTAGTTTTGAGCGAGAGTATTTTTTTGTTCTTTTCTTTCTGCATTTCGGCTTCGTCTTTGTAGGTTTCGTGATTTAACCTTCCACGAGTAAAAGATCACGTGGCGCCCTATTTATGTTGTATATTCGATTCAGTTTTCAAATTAGTTTTCGTGTAGGATCCACCCCTCTCTGCTGATGTAATAGTTGCTCATTGCGGGGGAGAGTAACAAACCAAGCACGTAAAGGTGCTCATACCTTCATAAACAAAACATACTTGCACCAAGTGCAAGCAAAACCGCTCGCTTCTTGACTGCACAGCATTCAAAAATCTATCTCCAACAGCGACATCACGATTCGTGCATCAATATAAGCTGTGTAGGAATTGCCTGGCATCGGAAGATAACTTATACAACTGTCCCAGCCAGAAAACATGCCTCCATTGTCACAAACGATACAACACTCTGTTACATACAGTACAGCAATCGTCCGAAACAGACAGTAACTCAACGAATGATAAGCAAAATCAGAAGCAAGCACAATTGAAGCTTGATACTCCCAGTTTCAATAATGAGCCAACTACGACATCATTCTTTTCGACAAATCACAATGATGCATTACTGTCAACTGCATTAGTCAACATTGAGGGTACAAACGGGCAGAAACATACATTGAGGGCGTTGATAGACTCAGGCTCTCAAATGCCTTTTATTAAGGAAGCTGCAAATAAACGAGTGAAGCTGCAGCAAAAACCAACAAATGTCAAAGTGACTGGGTTAGGTATAAAACAAACAGCATCCGTAAAACGCCAAACGTCGTTCAAGCTAAAATCTCTTGATACGAGATTTGAAACCAATATAAATGCTGTCATATCGGAAAAAATTACGGACTACGTTGACATGATAAACACCAGCAAATCGCTTTATTTGCAGCATTTTCTCCTAGCAGATCCAAGGATTTACGCACCTGGTCGACTTATTACTAGGATCTGACATCTATACCGACGTCATAAAGACCGGAATTATCAGGGGTGCACCCAGACAACCCTCAGCTCAACACACGCAGGTGGGTTGCATTTTAATGGGAAAAATCAAAAAAAGTAACGAAATCACCACACTCACTGCACAAATAAACAGGAACAAAAAAAACAAAGCAACAAAGAAGACGAAAAAACGTGCATTCCGGTGAGAAAATACAGAAAACCTCACATCAACGCCTAAGCCGAGGCACAAATCAGCGCAAAGTATCATATAAAGGAAGCCACTGTCAAATGAAATACATGGCAGTAAAACTGTCTGGGCAATTCCAAAACCATGTTAAAGCACACATAGAAAATAAAATAAACACATATAAAAATCCGACAAGTCGATTCAGAACGAGATGGAATGAAACCGAAACGAAACCAATAAAGTGCTATTATTCACAACACCAGGCAGTCACAAAAAAAAAATATCAACACTAGATTTATTAACAAATGCCAGACATAAAATCAGGCATCAAATTTATCATGGCGTAGCACATTTTTTAACCGTATCAACGGTGACAGTTCAAATGACAGGAAACTTGCCTACTCAAAAATAACGCCATCTTTGTCATCCGACCACAATGGAGTAAAAAGTACGAGGCTAATAAGCATCTGAAGGCATCCTTATATATATAGCTATACAAGCTATGCACATCAAATAGTTGTGACAGAGTTCACAATTACTACAAGTGACACAGTGCAGACTGCAGCACAAATTTTATCAGCATAAGCAAAAAACTGTCATACCAATCTTTTACATGACGGCCAACCCCAGAGCCATCTACATCTAGAAATTATACAAACTCAAGTTGCTACATGGGCGCAACATCAATTTCCTACAATATTTGAAAGAAAGCTCCTACATGTCAGTCCTACCACACCAAAAAACTGCCATTAGACAAAATGATTACTGACAAGAATCATCCAATATTTATACAGAAACGGACAGATTCACGACAGCAGTCAGTATGCACTTCATCAAACACTTCACTTATTACAAACGTTTTACGTTCGATCAACTGACTAGTCAGCAGGAGTTCACACTAGTCAGTGTAAGGGTCAGTTCTGCCGACTGATGCAAAACAAAATACTATCGACAAATTATAAGCAGAATAATACGTTTAAACAAAAATATTCTACTACCCACACTCTTCAGCACGAAGCAGCAACACCATCTCACAAAATATATGTAAATCACAATACCATTAAAAAAATTGCCGGTAATGCAGATCACTACCAAAAGCAACACCAACTTCACCAGGAACTAATTCCGCCAAAAAGGTGACAATTTTCAAAACAGAAGGAAGCAGCCGAAGAATTTGCGAAATTTTTGCTTTTAATTATTTAATTTTTCTTTTCATTTTCCTCTATTTTTTATTTACATTTCTTTTGCACCAATTTTTTCATTTTTTGGATTATTAGATAAATTTATGTGTTCCTTTTCGTATCATTTATTTTTTTATTTTTTTTTTTTTATTTTATTACTCCTTTTTTTCAACTCAAGGATGAAACATGCATGCGTTACCTAATTTAGACGGCGTCTCTGAGCACGAGATTCCTTTAAAAGACAAGCTGAGGGCAACTGTTATGCCAAGACATCCAAAGACATTTATACCTTTGTTTGAGGCACTTCCGGCCATATCAAATGTTAGCTAACGAAGCTACTCGCCGAAAACTAACTAGGCCGGGTAGGCCCCCCACTGGTACCAAAAGATTCACCACACAACCGGCAAACGCAACAAATCTGCGCAATGATATATTCAAAGAACCAGCATTGGCAGCCTCAAAATCAGCGGCGCAAAAAATGACGCTGCACATCGGGTCTAAAAGGCCAGCCTCGACGACTTCAGCAACGACACCACACAACACGTCACTCAAAAGGCCCACAAGTCAAACAGCAGCCACAACATCGCACGACGTATTGCTCAAGAGGCCAGCTCTGACAGCTTCAACGTCAACCGCAGCACCGTACGACGTGCCGCTCAAAAAACCAGCTCTGACGACGACACCCAACGCGTCACTCAAGGAGCCAGCTCTGACGGCTTTAGAACGGCGTCCAACAAAACAACAACAAGGCCTCCCACAAATTTTATCGAGGAACCACAACTATGTGTGCAAGTCCGTACACAGCCAATTCCATGGCTGAAAGTTCTTACCACGAGAAAATGCTTCCGCATCACAACTGAGGATGGGGATACCCTTCGCTGTCTCAGGTTAGCAACAGGACAAATAAGGGTTCACCTACAAATCGAAAAACACACGTAAATCAAAAACGTATTTATTTCAAAATCAGAGACATTTCACCATCAAATGATTCACCCCTAGAGGCGGGAGGATGTTCCGTCGCGGAACACGATTTAAAATTAAAATATGCATTCAAAACTTACATAATAAAAACTCACACTCTTTCCCACGACGACAATGCACGGGGTAAACCAAATCCTCCCACGATGTTCCAGTAACCTCAATCGAAATCTAAAAAGAAAAACAAAAAACATTTATAAAAAATAAACAAAGAGAAAAGACTCAAACACTTTACGATCTGAGGCTTTAATTAAAACCAAAACTTACACTTATAATATTCCGACGAGATCTCAAGCACATTCCTAAGTGGCCAAAAATCTGAAAAAAGAAAACAAATCAGTAGTAAATATATAAATATTCAACACAAAGTATGAATCTTACCTGTCTCTATCAGCTGCCATCAAACACTTTGACATTTTAAATATGGCAGGTCACAGCACAGAAAAATCATTCTCATTAAGATACACGATGACGTAATTTCGTGCCTTAATGTATGGATTTTCACAAAATGATGCGGGGCTTCATTGTTAAAGCCACCGGCAGACACAAATCCCATTGCGTTTCTGCCTATAAATAGCGCGCTGCTGGAAGCAGAAAATCACTTTCGTTTTGACTGAGCCACTAATCAGATCGGCAGCCCTGAAGCCATATTAAGCTTTGATTAACCAAATCAAAGGGAAGTGTTGCACCCTATAGTACTAACCTAATTTTACAAATTTCATAATATTTAAATTTCTAATTCTTCAGTATTCCACTGGGAGATGCCTTTACCTCTGTATATGAGCAGCATTGATGTATTGTTAAGTTTAATTGAATTGCCTAGGTTTAGAATTCTTTTGTGATAAAATAAGTTAGTGAATTTTTTCGTCTAAAATCTCTTCTGTTTTATCATTTCTTAATCCATCATCTGCCCCTTCTTGATCCTAAGCCCACTTTCGGACTTATCAGAGTCTGTGGACCCAAGTTTTTATACACTCTCCGAAGGCTCGGCGCGGTCGACGTCGTTCGATACTCACCCACCAATTATTTTAAGCGCGGTTTCAGTTAAACCGATTCCAGCTGGAGTCACAATTTGACTTAACGGGAATCATACAGGATAAAACGATATTTAATAATATAGTCAGCGCTCTAGATGAAGGTGTGGTACTAGTGGTCAGTGATGTTAAACAAGATCCGCTGATACTGGACAAATATCCGAATTGACTGGTAGATTGTCCGGTAGCGAAAATAGGAAGTTGAAGCACGTGCTAACTGAGATGGCTTAGGCGACTCACCAAGCTCCCAATTTCTCAGAGAAATGCGTAATCTCAGCAGAGGAAAATTAAGTGAAGAAGTCTTAAAGTCACTGTGGCTGCAGCGATTACCCGTAAACATGCAATAAATTTTAGCATGTAATCCAGTATCCTTATAGGTGCTACCTAAATGCGCCAACAGAATCGCAGAAGTCAACCCAGGCTCAGAAATCTTCTCAGTTGCAGCCAACGTTTCTCCAGAGGCCCTAGCTCAGTCGCTCAACCAACTAACCGTCCAGGTCGGTAAACTGGAAAAACTAGTCGAGCAGGGTGCGGACCGTCGTAGTTCCGGTTATCGAAGAAGCCCACCGCGAGGTAGAAGTAGGTATAAATCCGCTTCACGCTGTTCCGATTATAGGAACGCCGGGGATTTATGCTAGTACCACAAGAAATTCCAGTCCAATGTAAAACAATGTATTCCTCCATGTAAAATTGAAAGTTCTAATAATTGTGTTGAACTAATATGTAATTCAGACATCTGTTTAAATTAATTTGCACCCCGCCTTTGACGATGGGTGGAAACGGCGTAACAATAGTCGTCTTTATATCTTTGAACGAAATTTCAGAAAAAGTTTTCTAGTGGACACAGTTGCAGATGTGTCAGTTGTTCCAGCGTCTGCAACGGACAGGAGCATGAAGTCACCCCTTTGTCTACAAGCAGCAAAATGTTCCTCAATTAGCACGTTCGCTCAAAAACGTTTAACATTAAATCTAAGCCTTCGTCATGTTTATTCTTGGCAATTCATAATTGTTGACGTTCCAAGACACATTCTAGGCGCAGACTTCCTGGGTCACTTTGGACTTCTCGTCGATATTGAAAAGAAATTGTTGATTGATCTGCCAACTTCCCTTAAAACGACAGGAAGGCGAGTTATTTATCAATCCTCAGCTCTGTGCATCTGTATTGATTCGATGATCAATCCCAAAATTCAAAATGCCTTCCGTCACTTTAGAGAAATTAGAGAAACAAGTTTTAACAATCCAGTTAAATACACGGTCACTCACGATATTCTTACCAGAGGGCCTCCAGTCGCAGCCAACGTACGGCGTCTTCCGCCCGATTAACTGACTGCTGCAAAGAAGGACTTCGACTTCGTTTTACGCGAAGGGATTTGTCGGCCATCAAAAAGCTGTTCGTTTACGCCTCTTCACTTAGTTGAAAAGAAGAATGGTGAGTGGAGACCACGCGGCGATTACAGACGTCTTAACACATGTACAACTCTTCACTGATACCCCACCCCTTTGACTCATGATATCTCATAAAACTTGGAAGCTATAAATTCTTCTCGATATTAGATCTAACTAAATCTTACCATCAGATTCCAATTGAACCTGAAGATAGTCCGAAAATGGCGATTCAGACCCGGATGACTTTCGGTCTATGCAATGCCGCACAAACTTTCCAGAGGTTCATAAAATCGATGTTACAAAAATTTTCATTTTGCTTCGTCTATTTAGACGACACGTCAATTGCATCAAAATCCGGAAGTGTGCATTTAGAATTAGTTTTTGCATGGCATAAAGATTACGGTTTAATAATCAATGTTAGTAAATGCAAATTTCTGTTACCAGAGGTGACCTTTCAAGTCACTTAATTTCAGCAAAATGCAATAAGCCGCCTCCAAATCGGGTTGAAGCAATCGCCAAATACAGGCTTCTTAGGTATATTCAATTACTACCGACGCTTTCTTTCGAATGCCGCACCAAATGAAGCGGCATTAAACAGTTATCTGAAAGGGCCAAAGAAAGAACACAGATGGAAAATCGTTTGGACGGAAGAGGCTAATAGGGCTTTCGAGTCTATAAAGAAGCAGCTGTCCAAGGTTACTCTTCTAGCTTTCCCGAGTTCTTCAGCTGAGGTAGCTTTATGGGTGGATGCTTCCGATACCGCCATTGATGCTAACGTTCAGCAGAAGATTGATGACATATGGGAACCCTTGGGCTTCTTTTCTGTTGAACTGAATAAAGCGCAGTGTACATATACCACATAAGATCGTGAGCTTTTAGCCGCCTACAAAGGCGTCAATCATTTCAGGTTTTTGTTGGAGGGCGGGCCTTCATCCTTTTCACAGACTTCAAACTGCTGACTTTCGCCTTCAAGCAAAGTCCAGAAAAGGCATCACCCAGACAATTGAGACATCTAGGTTTCGTGGGGCAATTCACCACAGATTTAAGACACATCTCCGGGAAAGATAATGTTGTAGAAGATGTGCTTTCCACATTGTAAGAGATCGATTTGCCCAGCCTAATAAACTTCGGGACTATTGTCCACGCCCAGACAGAAGATCCCAAATTGGCAGTTCAAGTTTGAGCAATTTCCAATTTTTGGCACCAACAAACAAATTTACTGCGAAGTCTCTTCCGACAGGGTAAAACATTTCATTTCCAAGAATTTTAGGTTTCTGATTTTAAAATCAGTTTACAATTTAGCCCATCAAGAATTCGTACTACCAACAAAATGTTTACATCGAAATTATTTTGGATTTTGATAAATAAAAACGTTAGCTCTTGTTTTGAGTATCAGAAAGGCAAGGTTTCCCGACACGTTAAGAACTCTCTGGGGGCATTCCCATCTTCCACGGGACGCTTCCAAGACATTCATATCGACTTAATTTGCTCCCATCGTCGCAGGGTTTAAGATACTGCCTCACATCCATATATAGATTCACACATTGGCCTGAAACAGTTACGTTAGGGGATATAACTGCGGAAACCGTAGCGACAGCGTTATGTGATAACTGGTTACCACGTTTCGGCGTACCAAAAACCATAGTAACCCATCAAGGAGCCCAGTTCGAATCACCACTATTTGCTGAACTTGCTACCTTGTTGGGTTTCAAGCGAATTCGCACCACAGAGTATCACCCTCAATCAAATGGTTCCCTCGAACGATGACACAGAACGCTAAAAGCTTCGATCATGAGTTACACGGCAAATCCTTGATCCAAAATTCCACCTATGACACTAGAAGTAAAGTGCAAAGAAGTTAATGTCTCCATCAACCGTCTTAGCCATTTTTTCTGAAAAACCATCGAAACGGACAAAAACACCAATGAAGACATGAAATAACCTCGCAAAACCCATATCTCTGAGGGGCTCATCCAACCAACGAATGGAGATTCTCCTATTGTGACGGGCGCTTCTCGGCAAGATGAATTTTCGCAGGAAACACCCATAGGCTCGGAAACACAGGCGACCACTCCAGATTCCACGGGCAGCCGTATACAACTTCAGATTATCAGCAGCAACGTCAAAGACGTGTTAGATTTCTCACTGACTTAAATATGCAGCTTTTCCAGCAGATCAGTCGCACTGGACCAATAACAAAACCATCTAAAAGTTTACTCACAGACTCAACTTTTGGTTTTCTGGTGGGGAGGGTTGTCGCGGCGTTGGTCCCACTTTGAGTCTTATCTGTAACGCAACGCCGAATTCGCTCACGATTGGTAATTCGGGAAACTATTGCAACAACAATTGTAGGTTTATGGAACCATTAGAGCGACTACTTTGCGTGTTGTGGGCGAGGTAAGTTTTGAATAATACGTAGTAGTCTTGTAACGAAAAATGCTTGTTTTTGATTTTTTTCAATTCAGTCAATTTTTAGAACTGTAGACTAATAAGTGTTTTATTGATCGATAAAAATATTGATTATAATATTGTTTCCGTTTAATTATATACCTTTGTGAAATTAAAAAAAATCATTCAAAAAAATAAAGAAATACAATAATAAAACCTTAAGGATTTTTATAAAATATCAAACAGTCTCGTTTTATTTGGTTACTGTTTCTACAACATTTCCGTCTTTCATTGTCAAGCCAATACAATTCTAGACTAATTTTAAACCTTTTCTATCTAAGTTTCGTCCACACCTGCCTCAAGAAAATCTTCAAGAATCGAGGAATAGATCCAATTAAGAGGCCCTCACACACAAGCCCACACATATTTCACGGTTCGCATAGCGTGTGACAACCAAGCGTCACGATTATATCAAGAACATATAACCTATCAGTGGATTTTCTCTACTACAGCAAATCTGCTTCCTACGTAGTATCTGTATCCTACGTACCAGTAGGGTCCGTATCCTATCGTATCAAGAACAAGGACGTCAACTAAGGTTCTCAGCCAATGAAGCCGGACCCTACTGGATATATTCCACTACAACGAATCTGTATACGATAACAAACAGATCTGCATCATACAACTCATTACAACGTAATCAACAGCGACCATAAACACAAGTTTCTGTCAACCAGCTGACTGTATGTTCGATTCAGTGGAATTGTGCCTCGTCATTCAGCAGCGTGGCAGCCTACATCTGTAAGCGCCAGTACCCACACATATATTACTTATTTAAACTCTTCCACAAATTGAATTATCTTATATTTCCTATCGAGAGATCCTCAAGCATCATCATGGATAAACTACTGCTTATACGAATTGCGCTAAGAGGAGTCATCGGTCTTATAGCTTATGATTGTGGTCATGAGAAAATAAACACAATAACATTATTATGGTTGAATGTAGAGAATTATAGAATGGAGCCTTCAAAAGTTATGCAAGAAGGGGATATTCAATTATTACAACTTAATAATGTAATGTGTCAATGTAAAATCAACATAATACAACAAGCATATTATTGCGGTAAGTTTAGTCATCTGTCTTTAGTTCCGGGAGGTTTAAGCACCATTATCTTGGATGTAATACAAGAAAAATGCATGAAAATACATAAACTCGGAATATATCACAGCTTTAAAATAATCCAATAATTGCTAATATCAAGGCTAACGCACGCTGCAAAGAAACCATAGCTGGATCCGTAGACACCAATGGCAAATGCCAAAGAACAGCAAACACATATGGTATATACTCGTGCAATGACGTGATTGTCGTATACGCAATGGAATTTACAATCGCTGATTGATGATTGAGAAATGATATTCTTTGTTCATATATAATAGGCACCCGGAATTTTAAATGAGTTTCTGTGGATTTAGACATCGGCAAACAAGAAACTCACACAATTCATACAGTTAGCACGTGTGATATAATTTTCGCCTTAGAAATGGTGAAACCATCTCTGCATGCTGTTATAACGGGTTTCAGACAGAACACCCAAGCCTAGTAATAGTGGAAAAACAGGCCGTGATTATTGGTTCAGTAAAAAACCTTCCAATACTAGAAATCTAGATCTGTTCACTTATGTTAACGCAAAATTTGTATATATAGAAACGCATGTTAATACATAGATTCGAACTCTCTACTCTTATCTGATGTATAAAAAGTGTGAAGTGGAGATAGAAGTTTTAAAAACACAATTACCTGTCGTTAATCTTCATCCAGCAGAGTTCGCGCTTATGAGAATGAAGGAACAGGGTTATATAGCAGTATCACGAGGGGAGGTCATTCATCTCATAAAGTGCCAAGCAGTAGAAGTAACGATTAAGAAGACATGCGATTCTTTAATGAACTTCTTGTGAGCTATAATAACAACAGCTACTTCATGGCACCAGTTACTTATCTTTTGCAGGAATATGGTACGGAGATTGAATGCTCTTCAACTTTAGTTCTTATATATATGTTTTATAGTTTAGTTTATGGTACACGTTTAATACTCACAGCCATAGAACATCGAAACTCCCGAGGTTCTCAACCCTTCCAGAGATAACCCCTGAAAATATGAAGATCCCCATGAATTGATCAAGTCTGATATCTATTAAGCCGAGACCTCCGATAATTTAAGTCATCAGATAATGTATCCTGCCTAAAGACAAGCTGTTGAGAACGTCGTCGCCAAATCATTTATCCTTATCTCATTCTTCAGCATTTCAGCGAAATCTCAAGTTGACGCCAAACTACTTTCTCATTGGGAATGGCACTCGATCATTTCAGTGCAAGTGTCCTTGGAATTTGGTTCGTCATACGCATAATCAATTATAGGAATGATACTGAATCTAAGAATCCTCTCAACTTCGTACAGTAGAATTTGGCGTCTATTAGCAGCCACCTGTAATACGTTCGCTATATAGCTAGTCCACAAAGAGAACAGAAGAACTCAGGAAAAACTGAGTTTCAGTTAACCTCTGTGATTATAGATACGGACACAGAAAGAAACATTGAAGAAGACTCTTTGGAAAATATATCCAACCCTATTGTACATAATATAACGACTGAAACCCAACGAGATTTTATCCAGCCCTGCTTAAATAATAAAAAAAGGTTATATTTTGGATACACGGCACTCCTTTTCTCCTTTATCCTACTCCTTAACCACGACCAGATAGGGCGAGTCGGAGCGGCCTTTAAATAACTCGTCAACAGGGTGTCCATTCTTGTAAAGGAGGAAATGCCTTTCTTGAAAACCTCTATACTAACCCAATATATCTTTACAGTATTTTTAAAATGCTACGATTTCGAGGCCGCCAAAATGTTTACAACAGCTTAACCAGGCCTTCACCCACTACTAGTATTTGGTTATATTGGGTAGTATTACAGTATCGGCGTAAATGCTTTTGGCATTTGATGAAATGACTAAAAATTTCAGACACATAATGTAAAAAGGGGCTAAGTCTAGACTTTTCGTGAAATGCTGAGTTACGTCAAATTTCTACGACATATATACGAATATGTATTTAGTTTAATTTTATATTCTCTTAAAATTTGAATATACATAGTGCAACAAATCTGTGCGGTTTTAGTTCTTGAGTTTGGAAAAGGTCCTGCAAAAACAAAAGATTTTCAATCAGGTCTTGCTTAATAGTTTTTAAAACAGCTTTCCACCGAAGAGTTTTTAAAATGCCTTAACAGTTTTCGAACAGGCTCACAGAGTTCGGTGTACTTTCAGCTGACTTACAACTTCAATTCAATTTATGTAGATTTCGCACGTTTTAACCTGTCCTTATCCTGCATAGTTTCATTATACTGCTACTGACAATAAAAATCACACCTAATTTTATGCATTTCCACGCAAAATTAGCCGAATGATGAAATATCATTGATTGTGCCCAGAATCATTTACGGCTTAGAAGGAGATGCCGTTACTAGTATTTCGCTTGTTATTCCCAGCTCTAAAACATTTAATAAAAGAATTTTCAATGACCGGATATAATTTTCTTATACGGTTTTAACCATTTTAACTTTACATGCTGGAAACTTTATTTGTACCATTAAACGAAAGTTTCTATCACATTGTTTGCAAGTAACAACTTCTCTTTTATAATGCTTCAATGATTCTGGGCACATCTACAGATGTATACATATAAATAATCAATGGGAATACTATACAATTTTTCTGCCTAATACTACAATCTATCACGTATTTCATTTATGAGTAACGATAAAGAGCATCACAAAATTAGAAGAAAAAACAACAAGTAAAAAGCTAGAATTAGATGAATGTCCGTATAAAATTTCGTATGATCACCGATCTATGCAAGGTTTGATTTTTGAAGTGGCTTTTCGCATATATTTCTAGAACGGTCCGTCGGACAGAAAAAATGATTATTAGAAATTTTTTAGGATTTCGTATTCTGAGGGTTCCAGTACAATAAAAATGTCTTGGACTGATCCTTCTCACAATATATGTAAAAAACCTACATTTTTATATGGCAACACCAAGAAGGGGCTGTCCGATTTAGTCCATTTTTGAAATTTGATTTGCTATTTTTATGAAAACACCATGTACCAAATTTCAGCTCTCTATGTCGATGCATTCTCAGGCAATGTCGAAATGTATAGTGAAAAACGAAATTTTTGTATGGCAACCCCACGAAGGAGTAGCCCGATTTATCTTATTTTCGAAGTTTTTTTTTTTTAAAGTCTGGGTACACAATTTCAGCTCTCTAAGTATACGCGTTCTCGAGTTATCATGCGCACGGACGGACGGACAGACAGACGGACGGACAGACGGACGGACGGACGGACAGACGGACAGACGGACGGACGGACAGACGGACAGACGGACGGACATGCAAAAAGCAAAATAATTTTTAATATTATGCGTTGGTGTCTAATCCATTTGGCTCTACTATCATTATTTTTAGGTGTTATAAACGGAATAAAAAACTTAGTATACCCTATAGATTTCATCTAGGGTATAAAAACATAACTGAAAAGGTGGCCGAGGTACAACAGGTTCTCCTACCTGTGATCGAACCATACTGTTGTCCTACAAATTCCTGAGGCATTTTCTTGATGGATGATTAATCACTCTCCAAAGTCATTGTAGATAACCTGCAAGCGATATTTTATTGAGATGTTCGGAGATTACCTTATTTTGTAAGCTCTATATTATAGAACTTTTGAAGAAAAATTAGTTATGTTCAGAGGAAGCAGAGGGCCCCATTTTCCACGAGAGATTTGACGGCGTTGAAACTAAAATAAAACTGTCGGAAACCTTCAATATATTTCAAGCGAATTTTTAATCAAGGGTTTAGATCAAAATTCCAGTGTAATCATAACTTAATCTTTCAAGTCCACCCGTACTTCCGTAGACTCTATCAAAATTTTGTCTGTTGAATAAATCTATAGGCAAATTTTGTTTGAACAATTTTGCCACAACAATAGTCAAATTGAGATCTATCCGTATAAAGAAGTGATTTTTGAAGTAGGATAAAAACGTTAACGTCTTCGATATTTTGCTTGATTCATTCCCTGTGGAACTCTTAACCATACTTAAGCTATGTATACTACTTACATCAACAAATTGTATGCCCAAGCACAGTCTTAAATGTGAAAAATGAATCACCGCTAATATCCATTTTGGTGGCTCTGACGGAGGAGGGAAATGCTCCAGCCATTCTATTACAATGTGCAAAATATATGTTAAACTGGAAGTTAATAGTACTATTTCATATAAATGCACTGAAAAGAAATGGTTTAAAAAATTTGTAATATCCTCAGAACCAATCTTACCTAATCTTGGCACATACGTTAAAGGAGCGTACTTTGCAAGCATTATGAAGGTTAATGCAGTTACAAGAACTGCAAACAAGTTTAGTCCTCCGCGCAGGACTCCATCCATGCAGAATGAGAATAAAATAATTAAGCATGCAACTGAAGTAAAAGAGTTTTCAGCAGACCGTTATTAAGCTTTAATCAGAGTTACTCACCAACAATAGGAGTAAAGAAGATTCGGTGGCAGAGCAACTGATTTCGATTTAAGTTTAGTCTTATAACCAAATCATTTTTGAAAATTTTTTCATTACGATAATTAACGGATTCTTCTTTTTTTATATTAGGAGGCAGAACGGTGATTACCATCAAATGCCACTGAGAAAGCTCTGATACCGACTTCTGGTTATCCATAGGTGGCGTGTTATCGTGAATTAAGTTCATCGCATTACCACCAGCACTTAGTATTATGCTGCACTGAACATTATCATAAGGCCAGTTATGAGAGCCGTCAATGCACCACGTATAAACAACTTCCTGTCTTGACCGTATTCTGATGGTACCGTTTGAGAAAATTATTCCCATATATGTCGGATTAAAATCGTGGTATGAGTAATCGGCCCCACTGGAATGATACTTGTTAAGCCTTATTCCTAATTTTATGAATATTTTATTATCTTACTTCTTAATTAAAATCGTTGGTGTCCAGTGATAGACTGTTGAAGACAAATCATTCGTATGGATTACCTTTGTGTTGTCGTACTCCTCCGGTATCCATTGCAACTTCTTATCTTGCCATGTCTGTAAAAAATTCAACTTTAAAATATTTTGTAAACCACGCCTTGGACTAAGTATACATATAGGAATCCTAATACATATAAACACAGATCACTTCTATTTCATATTAGTATATTTTAATTCAATAACGTACTAGTGAATGATTTTAGCTTAATTAATACAAGATATTGGTTACTACATTCGATTACTAGAAAATAGTATAAAGTATTCGCGGATGGCACCAATGCTCGCCGGTTCGCTTTTTCTAATCTCACAGCTCCTTTTTTTTTTTTGAAATTTTGCTGTCACTCTCCAATGTGACGGGCGTCTTGAGTGGTGCCAATCAAGGTGCTTGGGTTTACAATTGTGTTTTACAGGGCAAGATAGTGGATTATTTCTGACCCCACAACTCGGCCGTCCTGAATCATATTCGTCCAAATATGCAGAGCATTGTAAAGATCTATAGAGCTTCTGGGTAGATAAAAAGTAGTTCGGTTAAGCTAGCTATCTTCAAGACATCTGCATCCAGCTTCATTGGTAACCAGCTTCAGGATCTTATCTGGTCATAAGGAATGGTGTCAGCTTCGATACATATTAGGTAACGTCTGAATTGGTCCTTCTAGTAGTGGTCATCTTCTTCTAGATTCGATAACGATCGACGTCATGTTAAGCTTCTGTTCGTCTCCCCCTAGCTGCATCTTAAGGCTATTCGTAGTGCTTCAGATGGCATCTGCAAGGCTTATTAGTTTTGACTAGCATCTTCACGCATGTTTTGTGACAGTACTATCCATAAATATCTCTGCATCTTTATCTACCTAGATTCTTTAGGTTCTGAAATGACTTGAATGGTTTGCGTACTTGTTTTTATCAGTCTTATGTCTCGGCAAAGCAGGTTTCTTTGTTATGGCTGGTGGCTGTAAGACCAGTACTATTAGATTTGCATGTGTATATCTTTGTTCGTTTATCATTATTTTGTATTTTTTAGGTTCTTTCAGATGAATCCAGATTTACATCAGTTTCGACTTCATCTTCACTGGAATTTCATAGGTCGGTAGATAGTGGTCATGTATTCATGTTATCATATCTCGGTCGTTTTCTAGCACTCTGATGAATTTAAACGGGCCTAGGAAATTTTCGCGGCGGCTCCGAATTGGATGTTGCGTCCTGTCCCTAGGTCTCCCCATTAGTATATAATCGGTTCCTTCCTTTTTTTGTTAAATGTTGCTTTATTTTCCTGCTGTATATTTTAGAGTTGCTATTTTACTTTTTCTCGGATTTCGTTCCTATCCTCCTCGAATAATTTCATCAATTTCTCGTTGGTGGCTTCAGAGCTGTGTAGATCTTCCTCATTCTTCATCCTGACTCCAAACACAAATTCAAAAGGGGCTCCCAATGCTTATTTGGAAGCTAGAATTGATGTACCGCTGAACGTTATTGGTGAACTTACACCAATTTTCAAGGTTACATATTGCTAGTTCTGTAAGAATGGAAATTATGATCCAATTCATACTTTCTACTTGTCCATTTCCTCTGGGTACCCCCGTTGTAACTAAGGTGTGGTGTATGTTATCCTTTATACAATATTCCTCAAAAGGGTTCGAGGTGAGGGCTTCCATATAAGACCTTCTGAAATTCTAAAGCCTAGTACTAAGATCCACGATAAACTAAATTTTAGCGAGTCTCCAATATAGGACCGTTGTTTAGCAGCTAAAATATGACAGCGGAGACTCAGAGAAAAGATTTAGTAAAAATAAAAAGAAGAAGCATTTTGCAATTTTTTACGGAAATACAATGCGCGGTCATAATATTTTTAAAAACAGGTAGTAAAATTATTTGGAAATATTAAAAATATTAAAATAATATGTATAATCTAGACAATAAAAAAAAAACAATGATATCGAAAATGCGGCCACGAGAAGAAATACAATTCATTCGTACTTACAGCTACGACGTACAAAACTACGTTAACTACAAAAATCCAGTCAATAAATTTATCAAATCTCAGAACTCTGGCAATAAGTATTTTTAGAGTGCTAAATTTTTTGGAGACTTACTGGTGGTGCCACCTCTAATCAAACCCCAAAAGCTGAATTTAGCGCGTTGACCTTAGTACTGCTCTTGCAAAAATTCAGGATAAATTTTCGCCAATAACTTTTAGTGCGCTAAATTTTCATATAAAATTTAGCTTAGCGCGGACCTTAGTACTAGGTTTAACTTAGTAATAACTTCATGAGTGGTAAGCGTCTTGACGGGAAATATACTAAAGCTATCTATAACCGTAAGATGTATTTCTTTTTTTTTTGTAGTTGCTAGAAGACTTAGATGATCCACATGAAAACAGGTGAGAGGATACTCGTCCTTCGGTAATGGGTGAAACTATCCTTACTACTTTCCAGCCTTTTTGTCCGATAAAATGCATCGCACCCAATTGCTTCTACATTGTTCTATATATAATTCTTTTTAAATTTTGGAATAAAGTATTCTCTTGTAACCCACTTTGTTTACTCCGAAGTTTCCTTGTTCGTGAACCGATGATTTTCTTTTCCATAGCTTTGGGGATACATAAAAGTTTAGTTCCTTCTTTTTCTTTATATAAAACTCCACCTGTATCAAAAAATTGTCGTGGGGTTGCATTTGTAAAATTTTAAAAATTAGTTTGAAGCTTTCATCTTGTGATTGGGCAGCTTCCACAGTTATAGAGCGATTTAAGGGTCTAATGCCTCATCGTGTAATTGATAGTCTTGCAGGCAGGGAACCCATTTAGGTATTTTTGGTAGGATTTCCGTTTTCTCCATGTCCATCTTAAAAGCAGCGTAATCGGTGGCAATCTTAAATTGCATACCCAGTAGATAAACTCGCATTTTTTTAATGCTAATATGATGGAAATACCTTTTAGCTTTAGCTCGTAGCTAGAATAATTCTCCTGAGTTGGCGTGGTCCTCTTGCTGTAGTAAATTACTTCGTGAAAATAGTTACCGTCTTAGCTTTTTTGAAGAAGTATTGCTTCAAAACCTATTTCTGACGTGTCGGTATTCAACTCTGTTTCCGATTCAAGCTTGTAAATTAACAAGGTTGGCTGCTGAGTTAGCGGGGCTTTAATGCCCCAAAAAGTTTTTCTCTCTTCACATCAATTGGTTCCCGAAATCGTTTCATTGCATTCAGCTTTGTAACTCCTGGCTTAATCTGTTCGTCCGAAATTTGGTATCTTAAGTATTCTTCTTATGGCCGTAGCGTGCTGCATGCAGCAGTATGCTATGTGTACGCCACTCTAAATGATGTAGCCATGTGATGTAGCCATGCACAGTTAACCCGATTTAACGCGGAAAGATTAAAAAGGAGGATTATTAAAATTGTGCCGGACATCCAAAAATTACAGAGAGTGCTAATCCGAAGGTGGCGTACCTGATATCGAATCAAGAACTAATCAGGAAAGGAAAACGGAGTACATACGTGAAACCTCGCCAAAATACGGACGCAAATTAACGAGCAGGGAAGGAAACCTAGCTTGAGACACAAGTGAAAATCAAGGTACTCGTAAATAGTTACGCTATGCTGGTACCAGGCCACAGTTTTTATTTGGAACTCTCATTCAAAGATGGCCGTTAGTTTCCAGGATTACGCCACTGATGGAGCCACCGTCGCTAAATATGGCGTGGGTATGCGGCTTGGCTGCAAGAAATTAGGCACGTGAGTTTGTGTCTTGGATAAATGTGTAGTGCGCCTAAATGTGGGCATTTATTGAGTAAGGTTGCCTAGCGGCATTAGTCCGTACTACATATGTTGTAGATGTTTTAGAGATTTGGATTGTATGTACCTGCATGAACATTTCTTATCGGGGAAATTCCAGATATCAGCATGACGTCATCTTGGTTCAGACCCTGCCATCGAGTTTTGGGGATACGAGATCACTTTCAACACTCTCCAGCATAGGTAAATAGCATAGGTTTTAAATTTTGTTTCTGGAGTTCGCTTATTTTTCATCTCGAACTCATAGCCTCTAAGTTGGCATCAACATTTTTCATCCCGGGGGGATATGTTGGACTGGGCTACTTGGTGGCTGAGGTAACGTTACCAACGAGTGGGTGGATGTGTGTAGCTGTTTTTTTATGTAGATTATAAATGTGAAATTCCCTAAGCAAATTATTGTGATTAGTATTAGTAATAATTCAAGTTAACTGTAGGATATTTTTGTTCATGCCAATAGTATTAGTACTAGGGGTAAAATTTTCATCAGAAATCCTCTACGGGCTATGGTTCGAGATATTAACGATCTTACCTTCTCACGTATAATAAATATTATTGGCTGAAAAAACAAAAACAACAACATTGATTAAAGATTTGATAATATTAATCTGTAGGTGTCTTTTTTAAATAAGATTGCAGCATGTGATGATATGATGGATAAAGAAGGATTTTAAGAAGTTTTATTTTTAACGATTCTAAATCAAATTAATAAATACAAGAAGAAAAAACAACCGCCTCGTCCGGGGTTTGAAACCGGGACCTTCCGCTTGCCGGGCGACTGCTCTTACCACTGAGCTAACGAGACGGATGATTTTTCCTCCTGCATTTATCAATTTGTCACTGGCCTACTAGGCCACGACTTGCTTTCAGCTGGCATTAACCAGTAACGATGAAAGCGCACAAATAAATTGTAAATTCAATTTTTATTTATTTTTTTCCCAGACGGGAATCGAACCTACACTTGTTAGAATCAGTCAATGATGGAAAAAGAAGAATTTTAAGAACTTTTATTTTTAACGATACTAAATCAAATTAATATTAATATAATTAATAAATACATGTATTTATTAATTTGATTTAGAATCGTTAAAAATAAAAGTTCTTAAAATTCTTCTTTATCCATCATTGACTGATTCTAACAAGTGTAGGTTCGATTCCCGTCCGGGGAAAAAATAAATGTGATGATATATCTAAAAATTTATCAGGCGAAGCTGGTTGGGGTGAATGTAGGTAGATATGTTGACTTAGATAAGTAATGGAAATGAATAAATGCCTAATTTTCTCTTCAGTGTAATGCTTGTAATTTGATTCCTCGTATAAACAAATTCGCACAGTCCAGTAAAGTAAACAAATTCGCAGCCGAATAATGTAATCAAATTCGCACAGCAGCTGAGTAAAGTAAACAAATTGAGCGATTTATGTTTTTTAATGTAAGATTCCCAATTTCTTTAGCTGAAAACAATAACAACAACAAATGATATTAATCTGTAAAATATGATATCTTATGTTATGGCCCAATATAAGGAAGATTCTTCTTCCAGCAGCCAAGGGCGCATTCTAGCGAAATAATCAGCAATTGCTAAACAATAACCTCGCATGGTATTGTTCTGCGACTGTCGGTTATTTTGCTGATTAGCCCAACAGCTGGCTGCGATGAGCGCTAAGTGGAGCAATCGACGATTACAATAATAATTAACCTCGCATGGTAATTATTATGTAAGGCGATTGTTTACTACTAAGCGACTCAGGTGCTACAACCGGTAGAACAAACGACAAGGTTGTTGTCGTTTGTTTACATCCGCGTTGTGAGCAAAGAAAGCTTACTTCCGAGTATAGGTTTATAAAAGACCAATGACCAAGACCAATGAGTCGCGTGCTTCTAAAGCTCTTAGTGCGGTGTCATACCTATGTATAAATATTGTCGTAACTATTAAGATAAGGTAGTTATAGAATGTGAATAAAGATTTGTACATAATTGCAAAGTGATACATGACTTTTTATTCTTTTCACGGTTAATTATTGGTTTTATTTAGTGGATTGCTTTTGAGACACGACATAATTGGCGCAGCCGGTAAAAAGTTTATGTGTTGCTGTACAGGTATTGTGTTTTTTGTATTTTTTGTATTTTATGGGGGTTAATTCTTTTTAGCTGCTCCATTGTTGTGAAGTGTGGGAGTAAAGCTTTTTTTTAGCTGCTCCATTTTTGGGAAGTGTGGGAGTAAAGCTTTTTTTAGCTGCTCCATTTTTTATTTTTTTTATTATTTTTGGGGAGTTATGCTTTTTTACCTGCTCCATTTTTTATTATTTGGGAGTTATGCTTTTTCAGCTGCTCCATTTTCAGCTACTCCATTTTTATTTATCGACTGTTATTATTAGAACATTTCAGAGTGAAATTTTGTTGTGCGGCGACATAGGAAACAAAAAAGTGTTGTTATAGCTATGATTTGTGTAATTAGGTATTCTAAATGTTAGGTTGTTGGAAGGGGTTAAATTTTCGCTGCTTATTGATAGTATGCTCTTAAGAGGAAATTGTGTCTTGTATAGACAAAGAGTTTTAAAGAAAAATAAACGATAGTAAAAAGAGTAAGAAAAGTAGAAATTGTTTTATATCAAGGTAAATTTTTTGTGAGAGGCTTATGATAGATAAATTTCATGAATATTATAAGGAAGTTATAATTTTAAGACGTTTCATTTGAACAGTGTTTGTGTTCTTCTAAATGTATTGTGTATTGTGTTACTCATATTGAAATCTTCTTTAACTCTTCCCCTAAACCCGCGTCCTGCTTGGCAAATAAATCCCTTCACTTCAGTTTTGTCACTTAATTTAATTGTCGTATTAATATTACGTTTTCTCAACTGTCTCTAAAAAATTCTCCATGTAGCGTATTTTAGTCTAATCATAGGCATTTATATTTTGTGTTGTAATGATTTTCCGTTGATCAAATGTATTAAAGTTTCCTCGCGTTTGCAATAATAGATAAAGATAGGGTTCAAGAAACATCTATGTCAGTAGGGAGGTCTAATGTATTGACCAGGGAGCAATTATTGTAATTCCAGTCACAGGAGCAGGAACTGGAAAATAAATCAGAAGAATTGAAGCAGTGCCAAACAAAGCTTCAGTATTATGAGAGAGACTGGCAATATATCACATATCATTTAACAGGAGAATTGAAAAAACGCGTGGCGAGTGGAGATCTCAAGAATATTCTACAGGAACTAGAAACAGCCACTCAAACAAGCACGAAAGGAGAAGTTGTGGATCTTTTGGTGACTATAACCTTCGACATTATTCAAAAAGAGGAACGGACAATAGAAAAGGCACTAGAGGATAGCCGCGAGGAAAGTAAAGCTCTGGTCAAGAAGGTAGATACCTTAAACAATCAATTGAAGGAAGCAGAGCAGACTGCGGCCGAACTCGAACGGGAATTATCGATAGAATTGCAGGAACGCCAGTCAACCACCAAGGGCAATAGCAACCAAGGAAACAGCAGAAAGTGGACACCAAGAAGATTAGTTTTTTGGGACCATCAGTCGGAGTCAAAACAAAATTCGATCGCAGGCGGCAGTGTAATTAGCGTAAAGGAAATAAGACATAAGGAAAGTGGAAAATCAAACGAAGATCACATAAAAATGGTGGATATACACGACAAAGTGATGGATATGGTCGTCAAGTACGTACCCATGTTTTCCGGAGATAGATCTCCAAAACTGGTGAAAGAGGTGTACAGATTCTTAAGCTGCGGCAAGGATTTGTACGACCGACTGAAGCCTGAGGAGCAGAACATTTTTATGAAATGTGTGAAGTATCGGTTGACGGATGATGCTTACTATCTGGTAAGTTCAGAGGAACCAAAAGATTTTGAAGCTCTGCAATTGATAATCAAAACAGCTTATATGCCGAAGAAGTCATTTAGTGAATTGCGAACGGAGATGGTGGCCTGCAGACAAAGACCCGGTGAAGACATCAGAGAATTTGCGGACCGATTGAAGGAACTGTTGAGCCAGATCAAAACAGCCATATCAGCAAAGTACCCGGAAAAAACGGAGGACTAATAGTGGAGCTAGAGTCTGATGCAGTGGCAACCTTTAAGGGTGGAGTGCTTAATCATGCTACTCTGGTACATCTGACGGGAAGGTAGTTCGAGTCTCTGGAGGCAGTGCGTGAGGAAGCGACTTATTTCGAGAAAGATGCAAAACGTCTTCAACTTCGGCCATCAGGAGTAGGGGAAATGTTTAAGAGTACCAGCGGAATCCCTCAGAATACATGGGAGCCCAGGTTGGCCAAGAAAGAGCCAGGGAGGCCACCACAGTCAAATGTAAGAGAATACCGAGGAACTCCTCTCAGAAGCAGTCAGCCTAGGTCTATCAGATGCTTCAGTTGTGGACAGATGGGGCATATTTCTAGGGAATTCCAGCAATATAGGCACGAAGCATCCAACGGCCGAATACATCAAGTCAGAGTCGCAGATATACATAATAGAAGAAGCTTGTGGAAAATTCCATTCACGACAGAAGGGGCTTTACTGCCAATTCTGCCACACATGGGATCACTATACGGAGAACTGTCTTAGAAAATATTTAGCAGAGAAGGAAAGATTAAAGGAAAGATTAAATTTCAAGAATATAGGAATAAATCGGTTAGAACAGAATTCAAGAAGAAATTACGGGATCGAAACTTCAGTCGTGCAGGACATTGGAATTCTACTGCAACTTTCATGGCACCTAAGGAGGTAAGTGTTGGTAAATGTTCGGGAAACGTAACGCTAGGTCGGGGTTCTTCTCAGCAGAAGCCTTCAAATTCTGGAAGAATTTGGAGGGGGCAGATTTTTTAAAAATCAAAATTTCAATTATAGAACTTTACAGACTTACAGACCGAGAAGGGATATGAAAGGAGATACCATGGTAGTCAAGGGCCTGTTTTTACTGGAGAGCGAACCTCGACAAGAAGCAAGGTAAACTTGCAGAGGTAAAGGTAAGAAAATGTTTATATATATATATATATATAAATGAAAATCACAAAAATGAGAGTAACTGTATATATATATATATATATATATATATTATATATATATATATATATATATATATATGTATATATATATGTATATATATATATAAATGAAAATCCCAAAAATGAGAGTAACTGAATAATGAAAAGGTGAAGATTAAAAAAAAATTAAAAAAAAAGGAAAAAATGGGAATATAAATAACCCAATATGTGTAGTCGATATTAAAAAGAGAGAATGAAATTAAAAAAAAAAATAGATATATTACTTTGGAAGAAATATAAGGAAAAAGTTAGAAGAATATCAAATATACTATGACAATAAATGTTTAAAGTTAAAAATCCGAAATTAAATGGTAGGAAAGAAAGATAAACACAAAATAGTACTGGAAATAAATATAGGAAAAGTTTATTGGTAAAATTTGATGCGTATAAGCAAAGAAGAAAAATAGCCACTGTAATATTATAATTTAGAGGTTAATAAAGAAATTTATAAAAACTGTGTAGTGTTAGCGTTAAGAGCTTGATGGAGGTAGACATAAATTTCAGATAAATATGGCAACTGAGATATTATCAAGCATGCAGTTGAATTAGGAAAATGAGAGGAAAAACAATGGCTATGTGGGGACTTTTGGACTATTTATTTAACTTGCATATATGTCGATGTATATTTGGAAGTTGGGCCAGTAAAATCAGAAGAATATATAATTGGAAAGCTAAAAAAAAAAGTTGAATCTTACGCTCATGGTAAATAATATTCTTTAGGTACGGATGGACTCTCGATATAATTGAGAGAACTCCGTCGTACCTATAAGAAAATGAAGAAAAGAGAATTAATATTGGTATAAAAAATATCATCAATCGTTCCAGCCATCTACCCTCATGGCAATGAGATAGCTTTCGTCATGTTTGTGATAAGGAAATTAAAGAAGCGCCTATAACAAGGAATGCTAACACGTTCTATTATGATCAAATTTCAAAATCTATAAATTGGGTCAAAGGTTTTCAGGAATGCACTGTAGATGGAAATATTCTATCCAAATAAATTAAAATGATGGCCTTTCATCAAATGCCAGCAGTATTGGTAATTGATAATAAGTTACCAAAGGAGACAAGAGCTGAAAGTTCAATAAGCGCAGTACAAGATCGATTGCAATAAGATTTTTAGAGTATCGAAGGAGACTCAGAAAAGCAAACTAGAGCCAACAGCAACAGATAAGTCCCACTACAGCGAAATTTTCCAAGGCAGAGCAGCTGCACGACAAAGCAGAAGTTGGACGCGACGTTACTGATAGGATACGGCCTTTACAGCAAGCCAAAACCATACTTTCCGCCATCATTAGCAAGCAATTGGAGCGACTAAAGTAAAGTTAAGACTATTAACTGTGTTAAAGAGCAGCAAGGTAGAACTATATTAAACCAAGTAATAAATTTGTAATTAATAAATGAAAAGGAAGATAAATAGACATAGTATGTATCGTTATAGAGAATACTATTTGTGAACTAGCTACTACACTGAACATTAAAAATTAAGGTACTTATATAACTCATATATGCAATCTCACAGTTTATAACATAAAGAAATGAAATGGATAAGAATTTATGGAAATACTTTTGTCCTAAAGCTAAATAGAAATTAAAATTGGAAGATAACTGTTTAAGAACTAACGATAAAATGAAATGTTTAAAAAAGTGAATATGTAAAGTAAGATATACAAAAAAGAAAAAAAAATTATCAGGAAATAATAAAACAATATATATTGTAAAGAAGAAAAAGGGAGAAAGCACTTTTAAGGTGCATGAAGATTATTAATTAAAACTTATAGTAAGAAAAAAATATTAGAATGATTGTCAAATGTACTTTTTCGTTGTAGTTGCATTTTTGTTATTTTGTGATTAGATAAACAATAAGTAAGGTCATGTATTATAATATTAATGCGTGCGAATTAATTAAACATTATTTTTTGTTAATCATGAAATTTTAATTAAAAAACAAATGTTAGAATAACTTGGAAGACATTACAAATATGTTGTAAAAAGCCAATAGGAAAGAAATGAAATATAGAGAAGATACATATGTATAAAATTTGTAATGGGAATGGATTTAAACAAAGATAATGGTAACAGAAAATATGAAATGTTAGAAAGAAAAGAAAAAATGTAAAGCGAAGAAAAATAAGAGAATTTAGTTAGTAAGTATGGAAATGAATCTGAACTGAACGCGAACCAAAATATTTTCAATTTAAGATTGTTGCACTCTTCAGATCTAGTTTCCTGCGGAAACTAGTTTTTCCAAGAGGAGAGGGATGTTATGGCCCAATATAAGGAAGATTCTTCTTCCAGCAGCTAAGGGCGCATTCTAGCGAAATAATCTGCAATTGCTAAACAATAACCTCGCATGGTATTGTTCTGCGACTGTCGGTTATTTTGCTGATTAGCCCAACAGCTGGCTGCGATGAGCGCTTAGTGGAGCAATCGACGATTACAATAATAATTAACCTCGCATGGTAATTATTATGTAAGGCGATTGTTTACTACTAAGCGACTCAGGTGCTGCAACCGGTAGAATAAAAGACAAGGTTGTTGTCGTTTGTTTACATCCGCGTTGTGAGCAAAGATAGCTTACTTCCGAGTATAGGTTCCTACAAGACCAATGACTGGTCTGTCGAGTGCCTGTAGTATTTTTTAGCCGTAGGGTGTTCAGTGCAGAGTCGCGTGCTTCAAAAGCTCTTAGTGCGGTGTCATACCTATGTATAAATATTGTCGTAACTATTAAGATAGGGCAGTTATAGAATGTGAATAAAGATTTGTACATAATTGCAAAGTGATACATGACTTTTTATTCTTTTCACGGTTAATTATTGGTTTTATTTAGTGGATTGCTTTTGGGACACGACACTAAGATGAGTAGTGGAAGTCTTTGTGGAATGTGCGTGCACTTGTTAGTGGGGTTCGCTAATTAGAAAATGACCTGGCATTAAAGGAATTGAGTTCCAAATTACCTCAATCTATGTCATTATTATGGTTAATTCTTCGAAGCTGAAGCTACACTCTTTTTGAATAAATGCTTAGCTGACTTTACTGCAGCTTTCCATAAGCCACCGAAATGTGGAGCTCTTGGTAGGATAAAATGGATGTCAATGCCTCTATTTGTGTAGAACTGTGTTATTTTTCTTCCTCATTTGTGCTACAAACTGCTTTCTGAAGCTCTTTTAACTGGTTTCTGGCTCGCACGAAGTTAGATGCATTGTCACAGTAAATATTTTTACAGTTACCCCGCGTGCTCACGAATCGCTTCAGGGCTCTGACAAAGCCATCGGTATTAAGATCGCTTACCACTTCTGTATGCACTGCCTTGGTGGAAAAGCAACAAAATATGGCCACGTAACATTTTTGAGGTCTCTTACTTCTCAGTTGGAAATGAATGGAGAGCGGTCCACAAAAATCGATTCCCACGTTGATGAATGGTCTTGACGGTTGAACTCTGTGAGCATGAAGATTTCCCATAAACTGCCCAAAGAATTTCGGCTTATATTTACAAAAACGGTCGCAATTATGAATTATTGACCTGGCAATATTTTTTTTGCTTTGATGGGCCAACATTTTTGTCTTATTATTGCCAGTAGTGCCTCGGCGCCTACGTGTTAGTTTGTTTCATGAGTCATTAATAATTTAGGTACGTGGTGACCCTACGGTGCAAGAATCGGATGTTTAGCGTCGTAAGGTAATTTGGATTCTTGAAGTCTTCCTCCAACTCTTATAATTCACTTTTCATGTAAGCATGGGCTAAGATTGCATAAGTTGCTGCTTGAATTAATGTGCTTACTTCCTTGAAGGTGTGCTATGTCTTCTTCAAAACCTTGCTGTTGAACTTCCGTTAGGATCACAATTAATGCTCCATCTAATTCTTGTACGTTAGCCTGATCCTTTTTACGGTATTTCTGCAATTGATCGATGTTTTTAATAAATTTTAGGATGTATGCCAATGTTCTTTACAAATATTTGAACGAATTTCTGTTATCACTACATTCTAATATAAGAATCCTCCTCGTGATTTTTGATAGTACCGCATTTGCCTGTATTTTTTCAGGTCTGTCGTTAAATTTGATGGTTTTAGCGGCCATGAGGATTGATGCCCAAGAAGAGTGGCCCATACTGCCGTAGAGAATTGATCTTTAGGCGCTCTGGCGTAGTTCCCCGTGAAGCTAGATCCACAGGGTTGAGATTTGATGGTACATGGAGCCACTGATCGGCTGTACTTAGTTCTTGAATTGCTAGCATTATTTTTGAATCCAACCAATAATAACAGGGGTGATTCCATTTCAAATCCCTTTTAATTCGATGCGTCAAGTTGTTTGTTAACTTTGTAGCGCACAACTCCAATCTGTGTATTGTTACGTTTATCTTTAGTGCTGCTTTCGATTTGGCACATCCCAATCTCACTATGATAAGTCCATTCTTGAGAAGCCCACAATGTTTGTTCAGATGCATCTGAGAAGGTTTGTAATTGCGTAAAGCGCAGCACGTCTCCTGAACTAACATTTCTCTGTATTTTTATGTCATTTAAGACACCAAGACCCTGACGAAACTTGATCTAGATAGAGGTATGTTCGTTTGGTAGTTTATGTTCCCAGCCAAAGTTAAGTGCTCACAATACTTGTAACAAAATCTTCGTGTTTACACTAACTGGACCAATGACACCAAGACGGTCAAATAGATGAGGCTATATCTGACAAAACGCTTCTTTTGGTAATAGTTTGCTCATCTGTCCACTTAGTTTTCATAGCAAACTCATAAGAACGTGGTATCTATATTATTCCTAAAGTTTTTCGTAGCAGTTATTATTCTTTGTCTTCTGAAACAATATTTTCTAATAACTCCGTGTGGTTCGCGCACCACTTACGTAATTTGAAACCTCCAGTTCGGAGAATTTGAGTTAATTGTTCTGGTGTTTCCATGGCATCACTGAGGCAATTGCAACCAGTCATAACGCCTTCGACGTAAAAATCTTGAATGAGCGTTGAAGCTCCCAGAGGGCTTTGTTCTGACATTTGGGCTGCCAGTCGTTGAAAACATTTAGTCGCCAAGTACGGAGCCGTTCTTAGTTTTGTTATATCCGGCAGAACATGCGCTCCAATTCTGGTTGGGAAGTTGCATGTTCTTGATCGCAGCTCTACACTTATCCTCTTGTAGGCCCTCTGTGGACCCTGACCAATGCCTTGAATTTACAATGGGTTAAATGTTTCCCTTAGTGACAGTTTCTTCGCAGACTGCAATGTGATAAAATTAAATTGAGAGCCGTCTCGTAACTTCACAATCGCAGTGCTTAACAAAACATAACTACTTTGTACTTTCGTTACTTGCGCAGTTAAAGTTGGTGGTTTTAGAGGTGAGGTGATTGGGAAAACGTGTGAGTTTTGTTGACGCGTCAGTTTATATGGCCTGTTTGATTCCTGTGTCTTCTGTAGAACTTCTCCTATTGTGCTGTATTGTTTTTTACTTTCTCATTCAAGATGTAATAAGGTGTTTTGTTTTGACGAACACATATTACAACCTCGAAGAGAGCAATTCTGAGCGGAATGACCCCCTTCAAGCAGTTTACATATAGATTATATTTCTGAATGTTTCAAGGCTGTTTGATGAGAACTTGGAAAGAGAGTCCTTGCAAGAATAAAATGGATGAATCTGCTTACAAATGAAACACTTGTTCTTCATTGATCACTATATGTATCAAACGATCCTATGTTTCTGTGAACAATCCTAATTTTTTCAACTCATACAGACATTCATTCGTTATGTCGTGCAAGATCTTAATAGCTGCAGCAGATTCAGCTTGAATTGTTGGTTGTAGCAGCAGTCGACTCCATATCGCTTTAACAAGTAACGGATTATTATTATATCGGTTATTCAGGATACTCCATGTATCATCGTAGTTCTCATTAGAAATCTGCAAATGTTGAATTACCGCTTTTGCTTCTACGCTCAGACTGGTTTTTATATAAAACATTTTCTGAGTGTTGCTTATAGTTTGTTTGTGTATTAGCTGGACCTATGAACTATGGAACGGTGCCCACTGCATATAGTCGCCATCAAATATGGGCAGGGAAATTTTTGGTAATTTAATCAAGCTACTTGTAGCCTTCAAGGTGCAGGCTGCTCGGTTGATTTATCTTCACGAATTGATACTTACTGTTGGAGTGAGATGATCGTATCTTGCGTCCAGCCATCAAGGTTATTGAACAGATCTGATTTATAGCCCAGTGAATTATTTTCATTGGCAATTTCTTAAATTTTTAGGTCATTGCCAACCATTTCTCTCTTATATTGTTTGAGTAAATCAATTTGGGTTTGAAATATTAGTTTGGATGCTGTTGATCCTGCCTTGCGGCAATATCTTTAATTTTGTGTATTTGAGCCTCATTAGGACCTTTTGCTTACGTATTAGCTTGCAGGCGTCCACATCCATTCTTTTGCCTTCATATAGTTCCGAAATTAACGAAGGCATGAATCCATTGTCAATTTGTTTAGCACTGTTATCGCTCTCGTTGTCGCTGATGCCTTCCTCATCATCTAGGCTACCACAGTTCTCATTAGCCTGCTTATTTTTGTTGTTGTTTTTTTTTTTTTTTTATACAGCGCCTGCTGAGCTTGTCGCCCCATTATTACTTTCCGTAGTAGTAGCCGTGGGCACGCCCTTCGCTTGATGTTCCGATAATAAACTGATTAGTGTAAGATAGACCTGTTCTAGCTTCTTCAAGTACTCGTTTTTGAAGTAGTCTGAACTGGCAAGCCGGTGCTGGAATGGAGTAAGTTTTTTTAGTTTTATTGAACTACACGCCAGTATTTATCTGATTTCGCTGTAATCTCCTGTTTTACGGTCTGGTGAATCCTTGCCGAATATTATTAGTAGTTTTTCTAGTTTACTACCGATGTCATCCTGTTCTTGCAGCATCTGTTGAACTTCTGTATAAGCCATGGCTCGAATTAGGGTCAAACTTCTTGAATTGGCTTAATTGCCGCCCGCTTAGGAGAACATTGCCTAGGTACAATACCTATCGAACCTTTGTGTTACCCTAGTACAAACTAGTGCAACGATTCGAAGAGAACTGGATAAATTAATCAACGTCTGCTTCGATAAAAGTAAAACTGTAGTTTTTTTCTTTTTAAGGAATTTCATTTCTTTTTATTTCTCTTTCTAACTTATTGTTGAGGCTGTATATGATGTGAGATATTCAACAGAACACTATTATACAATTTTATAAATTGAGGAAATATACAATTTATTCAAACTTCATATGGTCTTATACATATATGTATATCTTATCTATTTATAATATTTATTCCTAAATTTTTCACTGTATGCTAAACGAAAATGAAGTCGTTTACTAAAAACCTGGGGCCTACTAGGACTAAGTCATATACTGCAAAGTTTTATAAATTGCAGTATACCACTTTACATAATTAAGGACATATTCACCCAGCCATTTGATTTAAATATAATATAATTTCATTTGATTTCTGTTTTAGTATTTCTAATAGAGAGGGTTGGGCCGCACGTAAATTAAAATTGAAGCTATGTATGTGTTATTATCGTCTCAAAAATGTACATGTCAGAGCAAGCTGTAAAAGTTTTCCATGGTTAATATCAGTGCAAAAAAATTTACTTACCAATCCTAATTCAATCCTTGTTTTTAAAATCGATCGTTGCTCATCATACGACACGCCTTTTATTTTAAACGAAAATTTAATTTCCCGCAAATTTTCTGGAATTTCGTAAACACTATAATTTGTGAACAAATCTTTCTGTAAACGCTCCCCAACAGTTAACTTTTTTGCTTCCATTGCAATATTATTAGCTGAAATGAAAAATGTCTCTTATGTATAGTTGTAAGTGCTTGGAATGATATGAATTGAAAAAAATAATTACTTTCATGGTCGGTTTTGCAGTCATAAAACCACCTCGCAGGGGTGTTCCCAAACGTACTAAAGCTTATATATTTGATTAGCAGTGGTGATTTGTCCCTATAAGTTAGATGAGGTTCAGGTATGCCAGGTATTATGACGTCCAATCTTCCATCTTATTGTGTAATGAAATGTTAGCTTCTCAACTAAATACATTTATACTGATTTAAGTCAAATATACCTGATAATTGTCGAACTTCTATTGGAGTCGGATCTATGGGAGTTAAGATGTTGCCTAAAGCACTGAAAGCTAATCGTGTTGTTCCAATATTTCGGCGCAAAGTAGAAAAAGTATTCCCCCCAGCTCCGACAACTAAAAAAAATAATATTAGCATGGCTCGATTATTATTTTGGTAGTACAGTGTTAATATTATTATTTTTTTATTTCAATACACAGCATATTGTGAAGATCGCTCCTGGTTGGCATCTATACATTATTTATGTGTCTGTCAAGACAGGAAAAAAAGAGAGAAATATTTAACACGACGCCACCACGACCTATCATGGAAACCAGCCATAAATCTCAACGAAACAAAGCTGTAGTGACCTTGCTGAAATGTCCGATTATAAGCGCCAACAGCAGAAATTTCCCGGAAGAGTTTTGTGGTGAAAAAAAGTGTAATAGTGCGGTTTTGATCATATTTAGTGAAATGAATTGAAAACTAGTGACAATCTCCTGACATCTTCAAGAAAGAACTGGTCTCAGCAGTATTCACGAAGCAGATACCTATACAATAATAATGTTATATTATTATTTTTGTGGGAATATGTTCGAGATAATATTTCAAAAACACATTTACCGAGCATAACCTCAACTCTTAAACTGTTTTCAAATCAAAGTGTTCTCCAGTATTCGTCATAGATCTCCTCCACAGACCAAAAGAATGAATAGATTTAATGTTAACTGAGTAGTAGATTTCCGGATTGAGTGGTAGATTTAAAAGAAAACATTTAATATGTATTTCTATACCTCTCAACTAAGTAAATAATTATGTAAATGTATAAGAAGTTCTATATTTATAACCTTTAAAAGATCACTCTTGCGACCGTATGTCTGTCACAGATGTTGAAAATGGCCTGACCATTGACATGTATAACATAGATTCTTGATACTACTAAAATTGTTTAACATGCGAACACAAATAGTTTTCTCTTTTCGCTTTAACTACTTTATTCCTTTGAACTTCAAATAATCCACCATAGTTCAGTTTCAAGTAGCACATTTTCCAAATGAATATATATAATAGAAATAGAATTTTAGAGATGGCCAAACAAAAATTGCTTAACTTTATTTCATTATGTATCGAGTTTAAGAAATATTTTATATAATAGGAGACCATGGCTCCCACGTAAAAAAGAGTATGAAGCAGTCTATGTTATATATGGTTATTAGACCTGGCGCACGAATTTTAAATTTGGGAAAAAAGGATTTTTTTTTGTATCTCGTTTAAAAAGGCTTCACTCAAGGATTTCACATTTTTCTTTCAATATTTTTGGTGACTTGGGTATAAAAATATAGCTCAAAATGTGCGTAAAAGACCGTTCGCCCCTGACCTTCTTGACCGAAATATTAATAATAAATTCAATAAAAAATTCTTTAATAATAACAGTAATAAAAAATTTAATTTAAAATTCAGTCAACATTAATTTACCTAGCTCTCAATACAACTTATATTGCGGATTCAATTATAAACGTACGATTTTTAACGTCGTGAGAAGGTGATAAAAAGACAGAAAAAAGCTTTTTGAAGATATCATGGGTACCTGGGTGCAATTTGCCCAAACCTCGGGTAGTTGTTTTTTTGAATCCGCCTGGAAAAGTTCGGCATTGAAAGTTTAATTAAAATAGAAGAAGTCCGGTTTAGAAACTTAAAAATTATTCGATCACTGCGGAAAAGTTTGTGTATTGAAACAAAATTATAATAAAAATAAAAGATTCTGTACTTAAAAAATTATTCGATCACTGCGGAAAAGTTTGTGTATTGAAACAAAATTATAATAAAAATAAAAGATTCTGTACTTAAAAATTATTCGATCACTGCGGAAAAGTTTGTGTATTGAAACAAAATAATAAATAAAAATAGGAGAAGTTTATGTGTAGTATTAAATATAAATAAAAAGGAAACCAAATAATAAGAGTCTACAATTATAAATAAATAAATAAATAAACCCAAACAGAAATTCTTTTTCCTTATAAAATTGTGTGAGCTCTCCACCCGGAGCACGGCACACACACGCATATAACATTACGCCAACAAACACCCTTTCTCTTGGAACTCATGGATGCCATATG
Organism: Dioctria rufipes; assembly: GCA_963924295.1. NCBI lineage: Eukaryota > Metazoa > Arthropoda > Insecta > Diptera > Asilidae > Dioctria > Dioctria rufipes. Next base: position 191,231,355 of record OZ002740.1, on the reverse strand, counting down.
CAATTTTCGTCTTTAATTCAACCCCTATCAGTTTTTTCCCGCATCAGCTTGCTTATACCCTAGACACACAGCACGATCTAATGAATCATTAGTACTAACTATTCATTAAAATGCCGTGTGTCACACAGTATACGTCATTATGGCTCGAAAATCAGATGATAATGAAGTTCACTAATGAAGTGTTTTCTTCCTTCATTATAGCTATAATGAGGAAAAATGTACTAGATTTAGCATATAATTTAAGTGTGGAGGTCCGCTGTGCATCTGCTGATTTGAAAAATAAGAAGAAGAAATGCAAAGCACAAAGTAATTATGTCAAAATATTTTTTAATAAAATGTTTTTTTCATTTCACAGTCATTAAATGAAATAAAATAAAAATAAATATAATTTAAAATTAATAAAAACAAAGTTTATTGCGTTAATTCGATCCATATTGCTTTTTTAATGTGATAAGTTTATCCAAGCCAGTTTGACAGATCAACTTAATTAAAGAAATGGATGTGTGTCTGCAGTTTATAATGAATCAATATACACTAATTGGTCGTTAGTTATTTCTTCATTAAGAGTGCTGTGTGTCTAGGGCATTACGGATTCCCTACAATTAAGCCTACTTTTCTAAAACTTAAACCAGAAACCTGTTACAATTACGATAGCTATTCTAATTAGCTAAAAGCTCGACTTCGGCACGGATTTGAAATGGCACGTCAAACCATTCTGATAAATAAAAATCGAAGAGCTCTTCTGACAAAAATTCAGCAGAACGTTCTTTTAATCTCGGAGATAAAGTTTTTCTTAAGCGTCATGCAAAAAGATCCAAACTCTCGCCTCTTTGGCTAGGACCTTATGACGTCATATAATTAAATTCTCCCGAGAACACCACCATCAAAATAGGAAAGACGATTAAGATTGCACATAATAACGTGAGTCGAGTAACTCAAGCTCTTGCCTTTTTTCAGGATGTCAAACAAGGGTTAACTCCTCCTGTTTATACACCTGCTATGTCTATAGAACACCGCGACCAGGCTGAACGTCACTTATTTCGACAGTAATTTAGGAATTTACTTAGAGGAAACAGGTAATGTGGTACGTCATCGTCTACTTCGACCTGAATGGTATTAATTACGAGTTTAGGCTGATGGAGGATAACATACGTGTTATTAAAAACCTCTATCAGCGGTTGACCTCTTATGCAGGTGACCTTCTCCTCTGCCAAGGCTTTTTAAAACAAATTTTGAGTATCTTAACCAACATTAAATATAAGGAAATCCTATTGCCCCCTCTGAATGTTCGAAAAAATGTAGTCCTTTTAACGCAGTAGGTTTTCTGAGTAAAATGCTCTTTGGAACCCTAGATGAAGATTAAATACGACAGTAGTAAGGGGGCCACCTCCCATATAAAATGCATGAGGTGACGTAGAGACAACAAATCAGGGGGTCTCACCATCGAGGTGGGTCCTATCTAGCCCGTGTGTGTGAGTGAGGGAAAAGAATGTTTGCAAGACGCTTGAACTCTTTCACTCCTGCTGCAAGTAAAAATAAAGAACAAATTACGAAGCCCATTTAGCTAGTGGGTGGAAGCGAAAAAAAAAAGGATTTTTGCAATACGCTTTTAACCTTTCACTCCTACTGCAAGTGAAAATAAAGAACAAATTACGAAGACCATTTAGTTAGTGGGTGTGTGGGTGGGATCGAGAAAAAAGGATTTTGCAAGAATTTTATTCCTTTCACCCCTGCTGCAAGTGCAGATTAAAGGAAAAATGAGGAAAACCATTGGGTTAGTGGGGTGTGAGTAAGAAAACGAATATCTTCTTGATCGAAGCAATTTTTGTTAATCAAAACAAATCGGTGTGGGAAGAAGAAAAAGCGTGAGAATGGTTCCGCTCCTGCTATCATAATTTTACCGATCAGATCTTTTGCCTGCTGCTGGCTGTCACGAAATTGGGTGTTTATATTAAAATTTCTGTTTTTTTTTTTTTTTTGTAGAACCGTAGCGGTTAACAAGCCATAAAAAGCGAAAGTAGAAACTAGACTTGTTGTGAAGGCGTATGGCGATATAATTTTTGGATAAACAAAAGTCGTGTGGTGTGGAATTTCTGGTTTTTTCTGGTGGTATTTGCGATGTATACAAAAAAAAAACTGAAATGTATGTAGAAGTCGAGAACCCATAAAAGTGAAAGCGGAAGAGCAAGAACTGCTGTAAATTAATACAGCGTCACCAATAAAACAAAAAGAAGTTTGAAACTTTTTTAAAGATTTATGCAAAGCGTTTGGATTAGATATTGAGACATTTTTTATTTTTACATCTCCTTTTGTACAAACTTAATTTTTAAGAAGCCATGTCTAGCGTCATCCTGACCCTCAAATATGAAGAAATAGGTCTCCACACTGTTCAGTTCATCTATTTGCTTCTGTAAACGGATGCTTCCGTTGAACCGCGGTGGAAGAAACACAAAGTTGTTGTTTTTAAAATGGGCAGTCACCCATGGTCCATATTTCGTCTTCATTAGTTTGAAGTGCTTTATGGGGTACGACTCTCCGATATTTAAAGATGTCTTCGGTACATAAACCGATTGCTCAATCTCAGACACCTGTCTTAGCAGTTCAATTGCGATTGGATTATTCAAATTTTTAGAAAAGGTTTTTTTTTGAACGAAAAATATAAAAAACTTACCATTTTGCGTTAGTAAAGAAGTGTTTGCCTTCTCCTCTGTTTGGAAACTTAACTGACATCTCCTGCTTTGAACGGCTTATTTATATACAGCTTTCAGCAATTAAAAGTAAAACACGAACTTCTGTAGAACCAACGAACACTGGTACAATCTTAGTTTATCTTATTATTCACAAGTTTCTTAAACAGATTAAAAAAGAACAGAACAGGATGAAGATTAAAAACCGCGTAAAGTCAAGCACATTGGTAGAATCCTGATTTATTTAATTAGGTAGGATTTTGTTATTTAAGCCGTCCAGGAGGGCAGCAAGAACAAAGGTAAAATGTTTTTTTCAGACATACAGCTCTTGCAAAAGGCTTACGTCAATAAAAACACAGAACAAACAGAACAGGATGAAGATTAAAAACCGCGTAAGGTCAAGTACACTAGTAGAATCCTGATTTATTTCATTGAATAACGATCTTAACAATATCCTCGCTTGGGGCAAAGCGAATCGCGTCGAATTCAATGCATCAAAGTCCCAAAGCTGTCTTATCTCATTAAAACAAGATCATAACTTAACCACACCCGTTTCTTTTGATGGAGCATTAATTTCTGATTCACCGTCACTAAGCATTCTTGGCATTAATATTTCCAGTAAGTTAAACTGGACAGATCACATCTTCTCTGTTGCCAAAGAAGCGTCGAAATGTCTTGGATTTCTGAAAAGGTGTAAGAAATATTTCAGCCCGTCAAATCTAGCGCTCCTCTACAAGTCCTACATTAGACCTAGAATGGAGTACAACTCCCATATATGGGCCGGGGCTGGTCGCACAGCCTTAGCTTCATTGGATATTGTCCAAAAGAGAGCCTTCAAGCTCATTGGCGATTTGGCAATAACTTGTCATATCGACTCACTCGAGCACCGCCGCAATGTTGGATGCCTTTCGCTCCTTTATCGCTATATGCATGGTCAATGTTCTGATGAAATATCTAGTCTAATCCCTTGTAGAATGATTCCTGCACGCAATACTCGCGCTGCAAACCGCGCACATCCTTTAACCCTTCAAATTACTTTCGGCCGTACAGTAAAATTCCGTGATGCTTTTTTATCCCGAACAGTGCGAATGTGGAACAGCTTACCATCTTCTGTTTTTCCTCCGGCGTACAATCTGCGGAAGTTTAAGGGCGACATACATCGGCACCTCCGCCACTCTCCTCATATCCCCTAATCCTTTCCCTATCTCCTTCCTGCCATGCTGTGCTTTGCATCATAGGGTATCCCCTGAGCTTGGCTTAATAATATAAAAAAAAAAAAAAAAAAAAAAAAAAAAAAACTTGTTATTTAAGCCATCAAGGAGGGCAGCAAGAACAAAGGTAAAATGTTTTTTCAGACATATAGCTCCCACAAAAAGGCTTATGTCAATAAAAAAAAACACAAAACAAACAGAACAGGACGAAGATTAAAAAAACATTGGTAGAAGTTGGTTAGAATGGTGATACATTAACCACCGGCTTCAAAATATAAAATCTAGCCACGAATTGGTATAATTTGCAATTTTTAAAATTTTGAGTTCAGAGAGGGCTGTGTTGTAGCTCGTCCGTCCGTGCTCCTAGGTATAACGTGGAGAAACGGCCGATTCAATGAGTTTCAATTAATATGCTCAGGTTTTTAAGATGTTTATTTAATACCTCCATCAAAAGAACTTCGCTTTAATATTTTAATATATTTATTTATTACATCCATCAAAGAATTTTACTTCACTATTTGAATATATTTATTTAATACATCCGTCAAAGAACTTCACTTTACTATTTGAATATATTTATTTAATACATCCGTCAAAGAACTTCACTTTACTATTGTTACATACAGCCCTTACAAAAAAGAAATTACGTACATACATACGTACATTGAATATCAGACATACGTTTGTCCAAATTACGTACATACATACTTATTTTGCCTATCAGACCTACTTTAAAAGAAAATATGTACATACATATGTACATACCTACATTGCATAGCAAGTGAAACAAATCATTGCATGCATGTACATACATACGGTACGTTATACCATTTTACCTAAAGAATGGCGCGTACATACATATTATCACTGACCTACAGCAATTATTTCCGCTTATAAAACAAGTGGAAAAAGAAAGTGAGGTAATACCCCGGCTCGCAAGAAATCCCGCATTGTAATATGACGACCTTGCGCCGGAGGTAAAACAAATGTATGTATGTAGGCGACCAAATTAATGGTTCACGACGAATGACGTGAAGTAGCATTGACCAGCTGCAAACATTTAACGAAATTTATATTTATGTATGTACGTCTATAAACAAAATACAAACGTTTAACCAAAAATATTTACGGATGATAATGGCCAGCTGTAGATATTGAGCAAAGCGTAATTTATACATATATGTATACGGCGAGCGCTGTGAGGAAATTAATTAAGAGTTTTAGCTTTACTTCCGTAGCAGTTAAGGTTATATTTTTAGTATAAATATTATAACGATTTTATTAAAAGACTAGTTGCAATCGTAACTCAACACAAGACACTTCAGTTGTTATCATTTGGAGCAAAGCTGTTCAGCTACTCCACTACACCATACTAGGAGCAAAGCTAAATTAGCTACTCCATCACACTAATCATTCCACACCTTGGGAGCAAAGCTATATTAGCTACTCCACTACATTACATATAGGAGCAAAGCTATATTAGCTACTCCACTACATTACATATAGGAGCAAAGCTATATTAGCTACTCCACAACACTACATATAGGAGCAAAGCTAAATTAGCTACTCCACCATACTACACATAGGAGCAAAGCTACATTAGCTACTCCGATATATACCGTTACAAAAAAGTGCGGCATTCCTGATAATCAAATCAACAAAGTAGGTGCTTGTATGAGATTACTTGGTTATAATTTTATAACAAGTACTTCAAAAACTCCAACAAGTTTCCTCACAAAGAAACAGTAACAAATTGGCGCAGCCGGTAGGATCAAGGAAGTTAGTTCAACCTACAAATACTTGAAAAACCTTGATCGTCGAACCTACGAGTGCATACGAACATCTAACTGTTGAATCTGATATCAGAAATACCACGATAAGGCGCTTCTAACCTAGCCAACACACGGAAGAAGCCGCAAACTGCAGTACGAATTCAATAGATAACCTAGTTGAAGAAAGAAAAAATACGGCTTAGCAAAACACTACGATAGAGCAGAAACAACAAAGTTTTAAGTAAGTCTTTATAAAAATTGTTAAAAAAAGAGGCAACAAGGGCAAATCTCACACATTCATGCAAATTTCTTTGTTTTTTTTTTTTATATACAATAGTAACTAAACTACTTATTCCCTTTTCTTCCCTACTTCTCTCTCTCGCAATTACTCGTGGAAACTCGAAGTTTTGGCTTTCATGCCTAATTGTCGTTTGATAACACTAGCCCTCCAGGAAGCCCTTCAGATAGCCCTATAGTAGAGCAAAATTCCCCCCAAAGCAGACCATCCATAAACTGGTATCGCGAACATCGTTCAGGCAAACGTTTCAGAAGGCACAGTTTGATTAACTTCCTCATAAGAAACCATAGTTTAAACGATCTAACAACAGAAAAATCGTTAATCACGCCTAACTCAGATAAAGGCACGCCAGATATAATCGAGACTGAACAAATAAACAAAACAAACAAAATGCCAGTGAATTATGAAAAGGTGGTTAAACTAACGGCACAAATGGTGCCCTTATTCTCTGGGGAATTCAGCTCCCACATCCTCACAGAGTTACAAACTTTTTTAGGCTGTTGTAAACAAGTACAGCAATGTCTAGAAGCGGAAGAAAAAGTAGCTTTTATGCAAATTTTCCCCACTAGGTTGAGAGGTAATGCATACCAGCTAATCGCTTCAAGCTCGCTCACAACATTTGAAGAGGTTGAAAAATTGCTTTATCGTAATTATTTACCTCGTGAGACATACCATGAGCTGATAAACAGACTAATTACTTGTCGACAATATCCACACGAGTCTTTTAACTCATTCACCACTAGGCTAAAAGGCCTATTGTTACAATGTAAAGAAGCAGCACATAACAAATACGGTGCTGAAAATTTTAACGTGGTGAAACGACAAATAGAGGATTTTGCTATGGCTTCAGTAAAGAGTGGTGCAACTAATCCGCATCTAAGTTCATATCTACTTACTTTGAATGAAGATTCAGTAGACCAGCTCATTCAAAGGGCACTAGATATGGAAAGATTGCAACAAGGACTCTTTCATATCCCACAACCCACTCATTACATTCCTACTACCACAAGCAATTTTCCAATGGAGAACTTTTTAAAGCATAATCCTACAAATTATGCTAATACTTATAATCTCCCTATTCACGAGAGTGTTGCTCCATACCCTTACACCAATGAGATGAGCAAACCCAATATAAAAACGGAATTCAATATACCTCCCATAGGGGAGCCTCTAAAGGTGCCATCAGTGTCTTTTAATACTGATGGGAACCCTACAAATAATTGGCATTCCACTCAAACCAGTTTCACACGAAAACCTTTAGGAAGCCCACCTCTTTGCCAAAATTCTTTGTCTCGACATACAGGAGAAAAAATATTCGACAAACAAAAATTGCTATTGAATAAAATCACCTGCAGCTACTGCAACTACAAGGGCCACACGTATGACGAATGTCTGAAACGAAAAAATACTCCTTTCTGTATAAACTGCAGAATAAAAGGCCATGATGCCCAACATTGCAAGCAAAATGCCAAGGCACCACCCGAATATGCAAACAATAACAACCATGCTCGGTGGGGCTCTGCAAATCGGGAGCAAAGAATAAACCACATACAAAATATGTGCGATTTTTGTGGCCGAAGAAGTCATACGGTGTCCACATGCCAGCAGAAACAACGATGGGAGGCCACACATTCGGGAAACGGCACACTGTCGACCGAAAAATCCCCGGCTCGACATTAAATAGAACAGTGCAACTTACTTCAGGGTCTACTCAAACAACAAAGAAACAAACTAGAGAAAATGTTCCAGTGGTAAAATTACCATTGGACATAAGTAAAAACACAGCCGTTCGGCTGATAGTAGACACTGGAGCCGAAGTAAGCCTAATAAAACAGGAAGCATTAAATATACAAAAGCGGATAGAAACAGGACAAAAGGTCACTTTGAAAACTCCATTTGGAGAAGGAAGAACATTGGGTAACTGCCAAGGCACCTTTTTATTAAGCAGCAGTATCCCGTGCAATCTACAGGTTGTAGAAGATAACGCCCAAATCTCGCACGATGGGCTATTAGGCAACGATTTTCTTGCAAAAAATTGCAATATAGAAGGGCCTAACAGATTACTACGGTTTCCTCGCACGGAAACCAACCCTATTGAATTCACGGTACCTCTCGAAACATCCATAGAAGATGGAGAGGATATACCAAAGGATCAAATAGTGGAGGGATCTGAATCTACTACCGTTTCACGGGCAACCAAAAACGAAAGTTCCTTACTTCCAATTGAAGAAATTTCAAACACTTTGAATGAAGATGAAGGTAGGCAATATGAAGTAGAACTTCAGCGATCTCATAGAATACCCCCTCGATCTCAAATCATACTGAGCATACCGGTACAATTGGACCAGGAAATGCTCTGTTTGTCTCAGGAGATTCAAGAAGGAGTATTTGTCGCAAATTGCCTAGTTAGTCCTCATAAAAATTTCATACCGTTATCTGTTCTGAACGTAAACACAGAACCTGCATTCCTAAGAAAATTAAAACTTACTCTAGTTCCAGTTAATTATTATAACATTAGCTCTCTACAGTTACCTTTGGACGAAATAAATTCCCAAAGTTCCCAGAAAGAAGGCGATCCTTTTTTCCCACGTGCACAAGACAAAAACATATACAACATAAAATCTCTCTATTCATCTTTGGACGAAATAAATTCCCAAAGTTCTCAGAAAGAAGAGAAAGAAGGTGATCCTCCTTTCTCACGTGCACAAGACAAAAACATATACAACATAAAATCTCTCTATTCATCTTTGGACGAAATAAATTCCCAAAGTTCTCAGAAAGAAGGAGATCCACCTTCTCCCCATGCACATTGCAAAAATTCCAATAACTTCGTAAAAGATACGAAAAATTTTAACTCCAATCCATATTCAATAAACGTAAACCACATTTCAAAGTACAGTCCAGACAGACTTGTGGCTTTACGTGAAGAATTACTGTTGGATAAAAACTTAAATCAAGAAGAGAAAAAATCAATTCTAGAACTATGTTATGACTATAATGACCTTTTCCATCTAAAGGGGGACAAGTTAACATACACTAACAGTATAAAACACACCATTCCCACATTACATAATCAACCACCAGTAAATCAGAAAATGTATAGACTCCCAGAAACACATCGGGCAGTCATAAATGAGCAAATTAAGGAAATGTTGGACAACGACATAATCCAATTAAGTAAAAGCCCGTGGAATTCTCCATTGCTGGTAGTTCCCAAGAAAGCTGGGCCTGACGGCAATAAACGCTGGCGAGTAGTAGTAGATTTCCGTAAAATTAACGAGAAATCTATAGGAGATGCTTTTCCATTACCCAGGATAGAACATATACTGGATCAACTTGGACACTCCAGATATTTTACTACACTCGATCTAGCAAGCGGGTATCACCAAGTACTTGTTGATCCGAAGGATAGACCCAAAACTGCGTTCAGTACCGCATATGGGCACTATGAATTTAAGAGAATGCCATTTGGGCTGAAAGGCGCGCCTGCGACCTTCCAGCGATTAATGAATTACATTCTAACGGGTCTCCAAGGCTTAGAATGCTTTGTCTATCTCGATGATATTGTAATTTATGGAACAAATTTGCAAGATCACAACGAGAAATTGACTAAGGTATTCGACAGACTTCGAGCTCATAACCTTAAATTACAGCCCGAAAAGTGCCAGTTCCTTCGCAGGGAAGTGATTTACCTCGGACACAAATGTTCAAACGAAGGAGCACTTCCTGATCCCAGCAAAACAAGTTGTGTCCAAAATTTTCCTCAACCCCGAACCGTTAGACAAACCCAATCGTTCCTTGGGTTGGCTAACTACTACCGCAAGTTCATTCCGAACTTTTCAAAAATAATCAGACCCCTAACAAATCTTTTACGCAAAGACGTTAAATTTACTTGGACGCAAAAGTGCCAAAACTCTTTCGAGGAAATTAAAAGATCACTTGTAAATCCTCCCCTTCTGTCATATCCTGATTTTACTGAACCCTTTAACTTGACAACGGATGCTAGCAACGAGGCATTGGGAGCTGTCTTATCCCAAGGGAAAATAGGCGAAGACAAGCCTATAGCCTATGCAAGTAGAAGTTTAAATAAGGCGGAACAAAAATACTCCACAATAGAAAAAGAGTTACTCGCTATTGTATGGGCCGCCAGGAACTTCAGGTGTTATTTGCAGGGCAGAAATTTCACGGTCTACACCGACCACAAGCCCCTTAAAGGCGTATTCAACGTGAAAGACCCAACATCGAGATTAGTCAGGTTTCATCATAAACTCTCGGAGTTTGACTACAAAATTGAGTATAAGCCTGGAAAATATAATACTAATGCAGATGCGCTTAGTCGAATACCTGCGCAGCTAAACCAGACAAACTCCAATTCATTCATTGTGGAAGCTCAGGTACATCGCCGAGCCGATTCCGATATAGAAGAAAATGAGTTTAGTTCGCCGCCACCCTCAAAACCTACACACGCACATTGTCACGTAGTTACAAGAGCTCAAGCAACGGAGACAGAAATGGAAGACGTAGTTCAGAAAACTCCCCATAAAGTTCAAAAGAATTGAGAGAACTTCATAAAAGACTCAGTTGAGATTGGCTCAACTGAGAACAGCCTATTTGGAAACGTTTCATCTGAACACAGCAAATCTCCTATAAAAAATAATCTTATAGACTCCCAAGTTAAATTGCCGGAAACTATCACGGACCCGGAGGAAATCGAAACAATTTTAAAGGACTACCACGATTCTGCATTCGGTGGTCACCAAGGTGTAGTCAAAACCTATAAAAGAAAAAAAGGAAGTACAAGTGGAAAAACATGCTCAGCTCGGTTAGAAAATATGTCCGCAAATGTACTAAATGCCAAAAAATGAAGGCTAGCCCAGAGTATCGTATGCCAATGGTCATAACGGATACTGCCCTAATGCCATTCGAAAAAGTATATCTGGACATCGTAGGTCCTCTTGAGGAAACGCACTCAGGAAACAAATATATTTTGACTTTTCAAGACAATCTTACGAAATTCGTAGACTGCTACGCCATGCCGAATGGCGAAGCAGAAACGGTAGCAGGAATATTTTTCGACGAGATAATTACTCGTTACCGCATTCCTAAAAAGGTAGTAACTGATCAAGGCTCCAACTTCTTAAGCGATCTCTTCAAACGAGTTTGTAAGCTCTTAAAGATTAAAAAACTGCAAACATCCGCTTATCACCCACAATCCAACGGAGCACTTGAACGAACCCACAGACCACTAGTAGAGTATTTAAGAACTATTGTATCCGAAAATCCAAAGGCTTGGGATCGATTCCTGAGAACTGCGGCTTTTGTGTATAATAATAGTCCACATGAAAGCACTAAGCTCACTCCAATGGACTGTCTGTTTGGATTTACAGCGGATGTACCTTCAAATCTAAGAAGAGAGCCAGAGCCAATGTACAATCACGAAAGTTACTACCATATTCTTAGGTACAAATTACAGAAAACCTACGCTATTGCCCGAAAAAATTTACTTAACGCTAAGGAAAAGTCAAAACTACACTACGATAAACATTCAAGACCAGTAACTTTCCAACCAGGTGATAAAGTATTATTGAAGAATCAAGCTAAGAAACACAAGTTGTCCCAGATATGGCTAGGTCCATATCTAGTAATAAAAGCTTTCAATCCTGTTAATACTATTATTCAAATCGGCAGACGAAGAGTAACAGTGCACAACAACAGGTTAAAACCATTCACGAATAATAGTTAACCTTTTAAAAGAAAGATAAAGAATACATTCCACCTCAACATAAAAAATCAGAGGTAAAATCTTTTTTGTTTTGATTAAAGAAAGACAATAATTAGTTAATTACTTTTATTTTTATTGCCAAATTTAACCAGAATACCCTCATCCCATAAATTCAAATCTAACTGAAACCATTCAGAACTTCATCCAACATGTTAACAACATCGTAAAGAAACATATAGTTATGATAAGAGCAGAAGATGCCAATCATATTCTGAATGAGAATTCTTACTCTTTAGATCAATTGGAAGAACAAATAAAAACACTGGAAAAGCAGAGAAAAGAGCGAACTGAATCACAAATGGTTCAAATAAGCTCCCTATCTCTGAGTTCATTGGTAATTTTATTACTAAGCATAATTGGTATACTGAAGTTATGTAAAACTATAAAGAACAAGAAAAAGAAAAGCATAGTGGAAATGCCCAATGTGGTAATCGTAAGTAATCCAAAATCTCAGTTAGATGCTGAGACACCTCTACAACGTAAAGTAGAAATTCCGGGTAACTTAAATAGCAAATGCAAAGAAGATGTCAAATCTAATCTTCATATTCCAAACCAGGAAAAGATATCGATGAACAAAGTTAAACAAATTTCCCAAAACTTCCAATCAGAGATCACCAAAGCTCACAAAGCGAGAGTAAAACCCCTAACCAACGCACCAGAAGCGGCTTCTCAGACCGTTCATTCAGAATCAAAAGATTCAAGTAAGCCACAAACTAACCCGCCACCCCAGGAAAATAAGAGGCAACATTTATCAATAACTCCACCACCACCACTACCACCATCCCAATTCATGTACACGCCCCCGCAATTTGCAAGTAGTTTAGTAACTTCTCAAATCCAATTTAACCAAAATTAATTGAAAATATCTGTCTTGTTTAAAATATAAATAATAAAATTAACGGGAGAGAAATATGTATGCATGGTGTCAAAAGTATATATATATAGATTAAGGTAAATAAATAAATTGTAACAAAAAGAAATGTTAGATATACACCAATAGATCATAAAGACATATAATGGAAAATGTATATACACATATATTGTACAGTAAACGCATAAAAATTTAAAATTATAATGAAAACTTATGTACACACATATATATTGCAATAAATGCATAAAAAAAAAATTGTAATGAAAACATATGTACATACAAATATATTACAATCAATGCATTAAAAAATTAAAATTATAAGTAAAACATATGTACCATACATATCTTATTGTAGGTGCCTAAAAAATTAAGAGGTAATGAAAACATATGTACATACAAATATATTACAGTAAATGCATAAAAAAAAAAAAAATTTAAAATTATAATGCGAACATACGTACATATATACAGACATATGCGGCAACAAATTAAAATTGGAATGAGAACATATGTTACACATATAAATATATAAAGCATAAAGAATTAAAATTGTAAAAATAAAAAAACTAAGAATAAAAAAAAATGTGTACGTATATGGTATTGTAAAGCCATAAAATGTTAAGTTGTAATTTGATATACAGATATATTAATACAAAAAAAAAAAAACATATTTATACCTGCATAAGAGAAAAATTTCTTCTTTCTGTATCTAATTAATCTAAACAAAAAATTTTTATAAATAGGCTAGAAATAATTCTCGATAATGTATATAGATAAGTTAGCTTCTTCAACCTAACTAAGTAATCGTCTCAGCGCTCGGCATTATGTATATACATATATGTATGTAACATGTTGTTATTTTTTTTATTATTATCTATCAAAGCCATATACAATGTTCGAATGCGTTATTCCTCTTCTAAGAATAACACATTTTTTTAAAAAAAAGGGAGGTTTGTTACATACAGCCCTTACAAAAAAGAAATTGCGTACATACATACGTACATTGAATATCAGACATACGTTTGTCCAAATTACGTACATACATACTTATTTTGCCTATCAGACCTACTTTAAAAGAAAATATGTACATACATATGTACATACCTACATTGCATAGCAAGTGAAACAAATCATTGCATGCATGTACATACATACGGTACGTTATACCATTTTACCTAAAGAATGGCGCGTACATACATATTATCACTGACCTACAGCAATTATTTCCGCTTATAAAACAAGTGGAAAAAGAAAGTGAGGTAATACCCCGGCTCGCAAGAAATCCCACATTGTAATATGACGACCTTGCGCCGGAGGTAAAACAAATGTATGTATGTAGGCGACCAAATTAATGGTTCACGACGAATGACGTGAGGTAGCATTGACCAGCTGCAAACATTTAACGAAATTTATATTTATGTATGTACGTCTATAAACAAAATACAAACGTTTAACCAAAAATATTTACGGATGATAATGGCCAGCTGTAGATATTGAGCAAAGCGTAATTTATACATATATGTATACGGCGAGCGCTGTGAGGAAATTAATTAAGAGTTTTAGCTTTACTTCCGTAGCAGTTAAGGTTATATTTTTAGTATAAATATTATAACGATTTTATTAAAAGACTAGTTGCAATCGTAACTCAACACAAGACACTTCAGTTGTTATCATTTGGAGCAAAGCTGTTCAGCTACTCCACTACACCATACTAGGAGCAAAGCTAAATTAGCTACTCCATCACACTAATCATTCCACACCTTGGGAGCAAAGCTATATTAGCTACTCCACTACATTACATATAGGAGCAAAGCTATATTAGCTACTCCACTACATTACATATAGGAGCAAAGCTATATTAGCTACTCCACAACACTACATATAGGAGCAAAGCTAAATTAGCTACTCCACCATACTACACATAGGAGCAAAGCTACATTAGCTACTCCGATATATACCGTTACAAAAAAGTGCGGCATTCCTGATAATCAAATCAACAAAGTAGGTGCTTGTATGAGAGTACTTGGTTATAATTTTATAACAAGTACTTCAAAAACTCCAACAAGTTTCCTCACAAAGAAACAGTAACACTATTTGAATATATTTATTTAATACATCCGTCAAAGAACTTCACTTTACTATTTTTTATAAAAGGGGATCACAATTAAAATATATAAAAATGCGCTTTTCTCCAGAGCGACTCGGCGGTTTTCAAAAATCGAAATCCCTGAGCTTCGGGCAAATTTCACCCAGGTACCCACGATATCTTGAAAAAAGCTTTTTTATCTTTTTATTGCTTTCTCACGACGTTAAAAATCGTACGTGAGAAAATGTACAAAACTTTTGAGACAAGCCATATGCATCAATGAAAACTGTAATCCGATATGCACTTGTGCGCCCGTCTTGAAATATTAATTTTAAGAGGGCGCGAATAATTGTGATAATTTTATGTATGTACATATGATGACTATTTATGGGATTGAGAGGAATTAATTCTTGATGTTTTTGGAAACGAATGGATTCTAGAAGTTCATCTAGATCCATATTGTTCGTAATATTATAGTATGTATTTTCATATGCGATCCTATTGGGGAGGACGTCATATTCGATATTATACTGGAAATGTTTATTGTTGGGATAAAATAAGAATTAAATTTAGAAACTTTTACACTATGTCCGTGCAAGATGAATTGTTTGCTTCGTACGTAGCAACCGGGATAAATATACATTATTCCTGTTCCTTGCAGAACTTGTGAACTAATGGAATTTTCGCAAATAATATCTATGTGTGTGGAATCTTTTAGAGAGAAAAGCCAAGCGTTCTGATGCGATAATCGCCTCCAAAAATAATCTTGTTCTCGTGTTAAAATTTTACAATCGGGTGTAATCGGCTCCTTTTTTATTAAACTAATCTTGCATTGATTTACCTTAGTATTTGCATTTAAAATTGGGGATGAAATTTTGCAGCAGAAGTGCATATGGTCCAACGTTGCACAATTATGAATATCCTGAATTGTCAATTCAACAAAGTGTTCGCGATTGTAGTATATTAATATGTATTCCTTCGATGGTTTGAGATATACGAACGATTCGTTAAGGAGTGTAGGTAATGGCATTACTTTGAATATTTGGTATGGTTCCTTAATGGAAGTGGAATTCGGAGATCAATAATTATTTTGTTGTTGAAAATATTTGCAGATATTGTGCTTAATTTGTAGATCTGTGAAAATATATTGTCTCTGGAATTTATAGGAAGCATCATTGAATTTGGCAATTCTTGCCTGATATTCAATAAAAGTTCTTCAATTTGTCTAGGGGAAATGAGTGTAGGATGAAATTTTCCATGCCTTGAATCTGCTAAGAGATCTATTAATTCTGGATGGGTATTTTGGTATCTGAATGCCATTAATGAGACAAGTGAGATGAGTGATTCCAGTTCAATTGATATTTTGTTATCAAGTGACCTATTTTCCATCAATGATGTGGCTATCTGCACTAATATTAGTTTCTTATGCATGACCATGAATTCCTTTTCAATTGCGGCTTTAGTTTTATTGAAAACATTTGCGGTTGCTTCGACTATCGCAGTTTGGCTTTTCAAAGGTGATAGGAGGGAGTTTTGGTTAAGGGTGATGTTACGGATTTGCTCGTCATAAATCTTGGCATCATCTTCGTCTAATGTGCCGAAAAGAGCTTTAGAGATTGAGCCTATTGCATTAAATAGTGCTCTTTGTTTCCTATTTTGGTCACAAGTAACATATTCTTATATTCTCTGTTTACTAAGATTTATTTGTAACAACATACCGTTACAAGTGTGGCTCAAGACTGAGTGTTTGTCCAGTTTCCGGCAGGTCGCTGCAATTTGTTGGGTTATGAACTGGATGTTGTTGAATTCTGTTTTAAGATTTTCCAGGTCGTAGAATGTCACTAATTTCCCCTCGTTGGTGTAGAAATTGGCTCTACAAATTTCCTCGAAGTATATACCTGCACTGGCATTTAGTTGGTTTACCTCTATTCCTGAGCCGTAGGCGAAAGGGATGCAAATTAAAATTAATGCTATATGGAAGATGATATTGTATTATTCGCTTGGAATGAAGAGGATGATGAAGCTGTTGATATTACTCTGAGAAAAGTTTTAAGTCATTGTTGTGGACTCTATTAGTTTTATTATTGATTCTGATGGCGGAATTTTCGGGGGAATTAATCTACATTATCTCATACGGACCTGACCATAGTGGTGAGAATTTGTTCTCTCGAACTCTGCTCTTAAGTAGGACTTTATCGCCTACCACAAAAGATTTTTCGACGGAATTTTTGTCATATTGTAGTTTGGATTTTTCTTTATTGGCCATGGCTATGCCTTTAGCTATTTTGAAGCTATGCTGTAGACGAATTAACGAATTAAAGTTTGCATAATTGTCATAATTATAGCAAACGGCTGGAGATGATTTCAGATTGTTTGGAATTTCGGCTGGGAATCCGTAAAGGAGTTCGCGTGGAGTATAGTTAGTACTGGAATGAGGGGTTGTATTATATACAAATATGGCATAAGGAATCCATGTATCCCAGTCTTGTGGATCTTTTGCTACATAAGATCGGAGATATTCTGCTAAGGTTCTGTGACTTCTCTCCAATGCACCATTCGTTTGAGTGTGCTATGGAGTAGTTTTAAGTCGTTTTATTCTTAGTAATTTAGATACCTCGGCAAACATGCCACTTATGAGGTTAGAACCTTGATCTGTGAGGATACTTTATGGAATACCATGTGGACAAACTATCGTTGTCGTGAAGGCTTCCGCTAATGTCTTAGACTCGGTGTCGACTATGGGAATAGGCTCAGAAAATTTTGAGAGGTCGTCTTGATATTTATTTCCAGAATGTGAAACTAGGAGAGGTCCTACATCATCTAGGTACACTCTTTCGAAAGGTTTGGAGCTAATGCCCGAGATTTTCATTGGAATTTTAGAGTTTCTGGATACATTGTTCACCTGACAAATTTTACATTTCCTTACATACTTTACGATGTCGTCTGACATGCCAGGCCAGTAGAATTGCTTTTTGATTCTTTTGATAGTACGGGAAAATCCTTGATGGCCTCCCGTCGGTAGTGAATGAAAATCTTTTAAAACTTGTTCGATGTCATTAATGTCGGATAAATATTTAATCGAATCTTGGTGGAGCTTTATGTTTTTTTGTTTATTAGCGAAGATCTGTGTAAAAGCATTTTTAATAATTATTAGATTCTGTGGATCTAATATAGGGAAGGAGATATTTATTTGTTTTAAGTGATTT
Organism: Dioctria rufipes; assembly: GCA_963924295.1. Lineage (NCBI taxonomy): Eukaryota > Metazoa > Arthropoda > Insecta > Diptera > Asilidae > Dioctria > Dioctria rufipes. Next base: position 191,213,442 of record OZ002740.1, on the reverse strand, counting down.
GCTTCTGTGTATGAGCAGATCTCAGTTAAAATTTTTTCGAGGTCTGATCTATATCTTTGGGATCGGCAAGGTAAATTAATCTTTGAAATGATTATTTCGGAGTCTTTCTTTTGAAGAAATTCAGTTTAGTTTCTGAAAGTGGGGATTTATCTGAAAATTTTAGTTTCGATTCCAACACTCTTTCAAGTTCTGTATCTTGCATTGGCAAGATGAAAGATTTAGGATTCGCATTTTTAGTCAATAGTAATGAAAAATTTATCTCAGTTATTATGACTAAGGAATTGTTTACTGTTGAAAGAGTTGGGTTTGGAGTATTTACACTCGCGCAGGGAGTATTCGAATTCGCCTGAGCTCTAGCTTGATTCCTTGTTACCACATTTACGTAGGTGGTAGGCTCTGCGAACTTTTCGCTACTATCTGGAATAGCTCTACTGAGAGCGTCTGCATTTGTGTTAAGCTTACCTGATTTATGGACTATTTTGTAGTCATATTCCTCAAGACGTATTCTCCATCTCATCAGTCTTGAGGAGTGATCTTTCAGATTCATGAGCCCTACTAATGGTTTATGGTGAGTTATAAGTGTAAACTGTGTACCATAAACGTATGGTCTGAATTGCTCAACTGCGAAAACGATAACTAAAAGCTCTTTTTCTATTGTCGAGTAACGAGTCTCTGCACCATTGAGAACTCGACTCACGTAGGAGATTGGGTGATCTCCCTGATCATCAACTTGTGAAAGAACAGCTCCGATGGCGTAGTCACTGGCATCGGAGGTGACAAAAAATTCTTTGTCAAAATCGGGATATGATAGAATTGGTGCTGAAATAAGTTTATTGCGTTATGAGGAACAACGACTATTTTAGTTAATTATGCAGAAACATAGTCACTAAAAAAACAATTGATTTAGTGAAAGGATTATTGAAATCAGATAAAAAACGGCGAAGTTATAGCGATTTTAGTGCCGCATTCTCAAAAACGCGTTGTAACATGATAACGGCTGATGACGTCACGATACACAAGACAATTCGCGGTCTAGTGCAGCGCGAGTGTAGTTGCTGCGCCGCCGCCGTGATAGAAAGCGCTGGGGATTGGATTTGTTTTGGATTTATTTCATAAAATGTCATCTTATAAATATTATATTGCAGACTGGCATCGTGTGTATTGTGTACCATGACGTCATCACCAGATAAGAGGGCCGCGGCCGTTTTCAATCTCCGTTGTTTTAAACTTCAATAACTTTTTTCATTTTTTGACGGATTTGAGTCATTCAAAAAGAAATATACTAAGAAATGTATATTGCTTTTGATCTGATGTATTAAATTTGAATATCTTGTAGTAAGATTGTTCTCCATTCGCAAAATGCTTCATCACAAATTGCGTCGAACTTGAAAGATTTGTAAATGGTTTGGCTATCTTCGAAAAATTTGGAATGAAGCGGCGATAGTAGCCGACGAAACCAAGGAAGGCTTTAATATCTTTCTCCTTCTTGGGTCTGGGGTAGGACTGAACTGACTTTATTTTTGCTAGATCTGGTTTGATTCCATTTTCAGTTATAATGTGCCCTAAATACATAATTTCCTTTCTTAGGAAATGGCACTTGTAGGGTTGAAGTTTGAGGTTGAAATCACGAAAGCGGCTAAATACTGCTGTGAGTCTAGTGTTGTGATCTCTAAGATTGTATCCATGGACTACAATATCATTCATGTATACGAAGCAATAAATACCTTGAAGACCAGATAGAACATTGTTCATGGCTCGTTGAAAAATAGAAGGGGTTCCTTTTAAACCAAATAGCATACGATTATATTGTTAGTGGCCATAGGGTGTGCTAAAGGCAGTTTTCTCCCTGTTCTTCGAGTCCAATTTTATCTGGTGAAATCCACTGGCTAAGTCGAGTGTAGTAAAATATTTCGACTTCCCCAACTGGTCTAATATATCAGTGATATTAGGCAGTGGGTACGCATCGCCAATAGTAATTTCGTGAATACGACGAAAGTCTACCACTACTCGTCACTTTTTGTTACCATTCTCAGCGGGTTTTTTAGGAACCGGGAGAAGTTGTGAGTTCCAGAGACTATGTGAAGGTCTAATAATGTCCGACCCAAGCATTTCCTGTATTTGCCGGTTTATTTCCGTCCCACTTGCTTCGGGAAATCGATAAGGCTTGGTGTAAATTGGTGGCATGTCTTGGAGGGTTTCGATTTTGTGGGTTATCGCATCTGTATAAGATAGGAAATCCCCTTCTATGAAGAAGAGATCGTTGAATTCCCTACAGATATTGCGAATACTCTCAGATTCCTCTGAATTACTGTGAGATAATTTGATAAGGTCTTTCAGTTTAATTATTCTGCCCTTAATTGGATCTCTTTCAGAGTCTGTGGAGATAACTACAAAGTTGTCCAAGCCTTGGTAAACTGGGTTCACCTCGTAAGGGCCCAGATCGGCGTCCTCCTCATTTGTATTGAGGATTAGGAATTTTGCCATACCGTTGACTGGTTCGACTATCGAATTTCCAAGAAACAAACCTGGCCTTATTTCCTTCTTGAAACAGACCGATTGATTTTGAATAGAAGGAATTGGCATTTCAATGATGAATTCTGATCGAGCCGGAATTTTAATTTAATTTAATTTATCCAATTCTTTCGGATTTTTAAAAGGAAGGAGATATGATTCCAACTTTTGTGGAATTTGGACGGAGTTATTCGATGATTTCGACTCGATAGGATTTGAAGGAGATAAAAATTTATTGAAATTCTTTACATTCTCTTCTGATTTATTTCTGGAATTCACTTTTTGTGAATTTACTGATGACGTAGATACAATTTTACTAGATGCAGCCTTTTGTGCGACTGCAGATGGAGATATACTTTTACGTTTTTGCTTCATTTCTTATGAAGCTACGGATGGAGTTTTGTTTTCATTAGTGAGTTCCGTTCTGTTGGGAACTGTTGATGGAGATAGATTTTAATTATCTTCTCGCTTCACTTCTTGTGAAACATTGGATGGAGATATACTATTATTGCTTTGTGGAGCAATTGATAGAAAAGACTTTTTATAATTTTTACTATTGGAGAATGTTATCTCCGTCTACAGTAAACTTTTTGTTTGTGACCTCTTTTCTGGGTCTTCGCTTTTCAAATAAACATATGGGTAATTATTGTAGTAATCCTCATATGGATAAAATTCATTTGAATCATTAATTTCTAGATAAATGCATTTATTTTTGTAATTGATACTGGCATTGTATCGAGATAAAAAGTCATGACCAAGCAGGCCATCGTATGAGAGGATGGAGTTATTTCCCACAATTTGAAATGGGTGTTCTAGGATGGAGTTATTATTATTTGAAGATTCTAAATTCAATTTAGCAAAGATGAGCCCTTCCGTAGAAGCGGACTCTGTAAACAAAGTATTTATATTGCAGACAGCATCTCTGTAGCAGATGTTATCTGGCTTCAATGGATGGAGTTTAATTAGGCTGATCTCTGCTCCAGTATCAATTAAAAATGTAAGTTTTGGAGCAGAGCAGATGTCAACAGGCAAGGAAAGAGTTAAAGAATTTTTATTAATTTGGACGGGGACTCGAATTAATTTGTTGTTGCCTTTGTCGATATTATCTCTTGAATCCTGTGAATTTGTGCCTTTGTTTGTATGTGCGAGGGGTTGTCGAAATTGACCCCCCGCTGCATCCAGTTTACCTGCCTGGATGCCGATGAAGTTTTGTTGTCCTTCCTATTTGGAGATACTGATCTAGCCGAGATATTTGCATTTGTATATCTCTGTGGAGTTCGCTTCTCTCGGAATACTGGCTGCTGCCAGTTCCTGTTTTGTGGATGTCTATTAGCCGTGTTTGCCAGTGGAATTGTATTTATTTTCGTTTCCTGGGCTGTTGTTAGAACGATTATTATTCGCAGCTCTTGTCCTGCATTCTTCTATGGTGTGCCCAACTCAATGACAATATCGACAAGATGGGCCCTGCGATGGAGATGTGACCTTATTGAAATATGGCGGGCGTTGTAATTGCGAGTTTAGCTTTGGGACCGCGTTGAAATTTTGGGTGGAGCGTTGTATCACTGGGCAGCTTGATGCAGCATGCCCCAGTCTATTGCATTTGATACAGCGAAGACTTGAATTTATTGCTTGCGCAAGTGGAGTTTGGTTTATCTTGTTTTGTACTTGGGAAATAAGTTGTTTCTGCTCTAAGCGTGATGGATGCTCCAATATGTGTGCATTTAATACAGAAAAGGATTTTTCGGAATGCACTCTGGCTAAAGTTTGGAGTTGTGGATTGAATAATCCGTCCTCTATAGCTCTCACTGCTTGACACTCATTATCTTTTAAAAGAGATTTTAAAAGAATTTTATCACTGGTATATTAGTGCGTTGCCTCATTTAGTTTGGATGGAGTTGTACTAAGTCTTTGTAAAAAATCTTTTACATCTTCTCTATTCTTTGCTTGCAATTATTTAAATGAGATTGCAGAGCAGATTTGCGAATTTTTAATTGAAAAGTTTGTTGCAGAATTGATTTCAATTCAGCCCAATCTGAAATATGATTGTACCTATATACATCATATGCCTCTGCAGATGATTTACTCCTTATTAAGCTAAGGAGGAAGTGCTTTTCGCTTGCCGTCGTTGCTGTTGCATATGAATCATCACAGCTTGAAATGAATTTGTGGAGATCTTTCGGATTTCCATTGAAATTGGGAATTAATGTTCTCGCGTCAGATAGGAAAAAATTTGATTGGTCTCTGAAAGAGACATTGTGGTGATGCTCTGTGGAATTATTTGTAGTACTGTTTGATACATCTTGCAATCGAGAGTCCAACTGTTCTTGTAGCGCAATTATAGTATTTGAATATGATGTTTCCATATTTATATAGACATCTTTCGTGAAGTAATCGCTGCCTTTGTCCTTAGGACCAGCATTTGAAATTATTTCAGTATGAGTTGTTTTGAAATCATCCCAATACCCATGCAGCGAATGTAGTTTTTGAGTTAAATATGCCTGGCTTGCAGTTGGTAGTGAATTAAGATTAATAGACTGAATAATATGTGATATTGCTTTTTATCTATCCTCCTGCAGCCGAAATCGTACTAAATTTTCTTGGTCTTGGTCTGCGTTGTCCTGATTATCTATCGATGCTGCCTTTTGTGAATTTTTGGGAGGTGCGATGTAAAATGGGTTGTTTTTGCGCTCTGTGTGGACTGATATGGATTTCAACCTATCAGACAGAGTTGCCTTTGTTAGATTGTACTAGTCCTCCGTTTTGTCATAGCATGACTACTTAAAATAATCATGAGTTTCAGTAAAATCTTCATGATCTTGAATCAGGGCTTCCGTTTTATCAAATGAAGCCATTACGTCTTCCAAATTTTGGAGTTTTTCGGAAGTAAAATCTGAAGTCCTTTTGCTTTTATTCGCTCTATGATAATCGGCCAGAATTTGTCTAATTTCTGCCATTCTTGGGACTTGTGACAATCAAAGCTCATCGAAGGATTTGTTTTCTTCAGTTATGTCTGGGTCGAGTTATTTTGTGGGATGTAAAAATACGGAAGAGACGAAAATAAAAATCTGATACACAAACAAAAGACAAAAGCAATTGATTTCGGTCATATAAAGAAAAATTGTTGTTATTGTATATAATTATATTAGCTGAGATGCAAGATAAAAAATGAGTACCACAACGAAATAAATTTTAATTTGGTTTATGAAGATATTATAGATAAGAAGTAATGGGAAAACAATAACCACTTCTTCCAATCTGAATCTATCTCCTGATCGATAGGCTCACGAAGCCCTATCGCAGGGGACCGATTATCGTTTTTAGTCGAAGTCCTTTGACCGGCAAGCTCACGGAGTCTTACCGCAGAGGTCGCTTCTAGGAAGATTGGATGTTATCTACATATATATCCACTTTTAAATAATTTTGAGAGCGGGAAAAAATGTTATTTATATTTTAATTTAATTATTTTTTCTCCTTTTGATAGTGCGTATTTTCATTAATTATGAAAGTTCGATAGAGGTTATGAATCTATACAATATACATATTTGTCACAAAATATGAAATAAAAGTGATAAAAATTAAAGAAAAATAGATGTGTAATTTTACACACTTCTACCTCGATTTTATCCACTATTGATCCTTTAGTTGGGGAAAAGTGTAGATAGTGATGCTAGAGATGTCAACTTTAAATGCATGCGTTCGTTGTCTGGCACTTTGTTGTGGATGATTTTGGTGAGGGATGAAGATGATGATGATGTTGATACGTCGCGCGTCCTGGACGACGATTTCTAGATGTCCTCCTTCTTTCTGATCGTCTTGGTCAGGCAGGGATGAAGCCTCGCAAGGGTCCCGCGTTGAGCGCTATGGCGCTTAAACTTAGTTATCCTCTAAGTACTTCCTGGGTACCCGGCCTTATTATTATTTTTTTTTTTATACACAATTTTTTCTTTTGTTTGTGTTATATTTATATTTTAATTATAATTTTGGTTAATTTTTTTTTTTTTTTTTTATAATTTTTTATTTTATAATGTTATATTTTGATATTAGAAATATTTTTCACAGTTTAATTTATTAAAAGGCACGCTGCCACAAATAGTTGTGTGTATGGCAGGATTTTATTATTTTAAGAAAAAAAAATTTTCTTTTTAAGGCACTGATTTTTTAAAAAATACCGCTGCCACCGGTTGTTATATCTGTGTCGCAGATTTTTATTATAATTTTATTTTTTTTATTTTGTATTTCTTTATTTTTATTTAGTTTTTATTTTAGTAACTGTTTCATTTAAAGGCACTGGATTTTGGAGTAGGTACACCGCTGCCACCAATTGTTGTAGCTCGTCCGTTCGTGCTCCTAGGTATAACGTGGAGAAACGGCCGATTCGATGAGTTTCAATTAATAATCTCAGGTTTTTGAGATGTTTATTTTATACCTCCATCAAAAGAACTTCGCTTTAATATTTCAATATATTTATTTATTACATCCATCAAAGAATTTCACTTCACTATTTGAATATATTTATTTAATACATCCGTCAAAGAACTTCACTTTACTATTTGAATATATTTGTTTAATACATCCGTCAAAGAACTTCACTTTACTATTTTTTATAAAAGGGGATCACAATTAAAATATATGAAAATGCGCTTTTCTCCAGAGCGACTCGGCGGTTTTCAAAAATCGAAATCCCTGAGGTTCGGGCAAATTTCACCCAGGTACCCACGATATCTTGAAAAAAGCTTTTTTTATCTTTTTATTGCTTTCTCACGACGTTAAAAATCGTACGTGAGAAAATGTACAAAACTTTTGAGACAAGCCATATGCATCAATGAAAACTGTAATCCGATATGCACTTGTGCGCCCGTCTTGAAATATTAATTTTAAGAGGGCGCGAATAATTGTGATAATTGTATGTATGTATGTACATACAATTCTGTTGGAGGAAGTAAGTAATGTATGTACGTATGTTCACTGTACATACGTAAAAAAAGTAAGAAGACACTGTATGTAGGTAAGTGTGCATATCGTGTGAGTGAAATGTGTGTCTGATAACAAAATGCAATTTATGCTACATCGCATTTTGTTATAATATGGGAATGCATTTCTAAATGCATTTTAAATTTTGATAGAGTTTTTAATGAAATTTAAATTGAAATGTTTTTTCAGGGTCACTTAATGTTACATCAATATATCGTATTGGACGATACATTGATGTATTGGTATTATGGTTGTGATTCGGGGCAAAGGTACCTGAGTCACAACAGCTGCGCGCTATGTTTTATTAGAGAATATAATTTTTTTTAAATATTATAATTAAATAAAAAATGTTAAAGCCCACGCATACGGATTTGTAAAGTGTTCTTTATATTATACGCCTAGTAAAAGGTGTAAGTAAAAACCTTTTAATTTGCACCGCCCCTCTCTATGTCCTTATATACCAAGGAATTTTAAAAATTTGCTATAATTTTAAAAAACCAATAAAAAGAAATTGCACGGTTTTGTGAAGTGTTGGCATCATTTCGCCTCAAATTATATACCTTATCTAAAGGAGTGATAATTTTCGTAAGTATAAATTAAATTTCAAATATATATTAACTTTTAAAGTAAATATTTTTTTACTTTCTATAGAAAGAGATTCACCCCATAGAAGACGATCTTTTAATTTGCAGCCGAACGTATAAATAACGCTCTCACATCAACCCTTCAGCATCAAGCAGAGAAAAAAATAGGTTTTTTTAAAAGAAGGATTTTACGCCGTATTTTTAAAAACTAAGAAGGTATTTGGGAAGAAATAAATAATTAAAATTAAATAATTATAATTAGTTGTGTTAAAAAAGATGAACGCTGCGGGTTTATTAGACTATTTAAAAAGCGCATTTGGGCTAAGTTATAAACTGTTCCTAGTGTCATTAACTGTTGTGGTAGAGGAATTAAAAATAAATAAAGTATAATTTACATGTGAATAAAAATGTAGTGTATTACAACTGCTCGTCAAATATTCAAGTGTTAATAATATTTCTTTGTCGGACAGTGCTTTTAAAGAAATTATTGATGTTGTTGATACTAATTAGAAAACTAACACCTCGGGCGCCGCAGTTGAGAAAAATATTTTAGTATCAGATAAAGATAATGAAAATAAAGCGATACAGTTTGGTAGTGCTTTCTCGGACCCCCCAACTGAAAAAAATGTTTCATTATCAGATAAAGATAATGAAAATAATGTGATACAGTGTGGTAGTGGCTTGATTAGGCATTATAAACTACTATCCAGAAAAGTGACCTTCTTTAAGAAATTTAATACAAAAGGTGTAAAAATGGCATTTCAGCTGAACGATTACGATGACCGTGTTAAAGACCCTCTAGAGGTTTTAGTGTTTGATAATGTTCTCAAAGCTGTAGTGTCAAATGCCGCGAAAGGCAGTAAGATTAGTTTTTCAATTTTCCCCCAAATTCTCCTTACGTGAAGCCTATTTGGTCTAGTTTGAGACCCGTTAGCTAGCTAGATGGCAAGTATATTATTGATTTAATTTCTAATGTGAATCAATCTAATTCTATTTTTCTTTCTAACGACATTTTGGAAATAAATACAAATATTGTTAACTTCCACTTTGCGGGGGGTAAAATAAACCCAAAATGTATGGATGAAAGTGATGTTTTAGTTAGAAAATCCAGCTTTGTAGATGTCGGAGAAGATAATGACGTTAGCTGCCTCCCACTAAGTATCTGCTACTGCATTGAAAGCATGTCAGTAAAATATAGCAAAAGATTTAACTCATTAATTATTCAAAATTTGGGTAATTTGGCAAAAAAGCTGTGCAAAAACGCAAACGTTGTAACTGATCGTGAAGACCGGTGTATTTTAACAGACCTCTATAAATTTCAGAAATATTTAAAACATTATCAGGTAGTAGTATTTGACGATCTAAATAACCCAAATTCAATTCTTTTTAAAATTCCTTTTGAAGATTGCACAATGAAAAAGATTTATCTCTATTGAAAGCAGGAAAACACTTTTACGTAATAAAATTGCTAACAGGTTGTTTTAATAAAAAATATTCCTGTAAATTTTGTGATAAAGTATTAAGTAAAAAACACCATAAGTGCGACGCAAAGTGTTCATATTGCAACTCGTTCCCACCCTGTCAATTTGTAGATAGTTTTAAGGAGTGTAAAAATTACATTCGCACATTTAAATGTGAACTTTGTTTTAATCAACACCTTCAAAATAAGGATGAAAATAAGACAATATGTGAAACGTTTAAAATATGTAAAATGTGTAATAAATTCTTAGTTCTCCGCAACAGAAATCTAGTAGAACATGTTTGTAACGAATATATTTGACACGTATGTTTTAAAATTGTACCTTCGGAGCACCGGTGTTATATAAAACCTTATAGAGGCAGGTCGAACGTGAACTTCTTACTCATATTTTTTGATTGCGAAATCACCCAAAATATTTTGTTTGAAAATACTACGTCTTATTTACATGTTGTAAACCTAATTGTTGCACAGCAAGTATGTTCTAACTGTTACACAAATCAGGATATTAAATTTAAATGTGATATCTGTGGCGACAGGGAGCACATTTTTAATTATAATGGAACGTCTGTCGTAAAAAGGTAGACTATTGTTTTCAACCTCGTACGTCTATAACTAATGTGTTCTGCATTGCACATAATTTACAAGGGTTTGACGGACACTTTCTAATTTCGGAACTGTCGTCGAGAAATTTAAACATAGAACCCGTGATGAATGGCCATAAAATAATGAAGTTGTCATGTAAAAATTTAACATTTATTGACTCTTTAAATTTTCTTTCATTCTCTATTTCTAAATTTCCCGAAGTGTTTGATATTAAAGATCATATGAAGGGGTACTATCCTTATTACTTTAATACACTAGAAAATATTGACTATGTTGGGAAATACCCCGCACCCGAATTTTATGGTCACAATGCAATGAGGGGAAAACAAAGGGAGGTGTTTCTAGAATGGTATAATCTTAAGTCTTAAGAAGTCTTTGATAATCGAAAAGAAATTTTAAAGTATTGTGTTAATGATGTGAATATTTTACGTCTCGGATTTGTTCAATTCATGCAGGATTTTCTTGATATAACTAAAGTAAATCCTTTCACTGAGTCTTTAACTATCGCTTCAGCTTGTATGCTTGTTTTTCGGAAAAATTACCTGAAAAAAAATATTTTAGGTATAATGCCTAAAAGTGGATACTACAAATCCCAGAACTATTCATTATCTGCATGCAAATGGCTTGCTTGGGAAAGCTCCAAATTAAATGACGTAATTGTATCTGCAGATAATGTTGGTGAAATAAAGCTGGAGAAGTCTGGGCTGCAGGTAGATGGATTTCATGCAAAAACAAATACGGTGTACGAATTCTTTGGACGTTTTTACCACGGTTGTAGAGAATGCTTTAAAGTTCAAGATAAAATCAATAACACGTCTCAAAGATCGGATTCTTTAAACCAACGCTATGGGAGTACGATTAAGAGAGTTGAGGTTATTAAGCGCTGTGGATATAATATAAAATTTATATGGGAATGCGATTCAAATAATTTTTGAAACTAAATCGTGATGTAGATAAACAGTTAGATCAATATGCTGCAAAAAACCCACTTCGACTTAATCCTCGTAATGCTATTTTTGGCGGACGTACTGAAGTTTTTAGGTTATACCATAAAATTAAAGCCGGTGAAAAAATTCGCTATTTAGACTTTACAAGCTTGTACCCTTACATAAATAAATATTCGCATTACCCAACTGGACACCCAGAAATTTTTCGAAATGTTAGTATGCCTGCATTATCAGAAATATTTTCGATGCATGGCTTTATTATGTGCTCAGTTCTTCCGCCAACCAATTTATACCAATTTATTTTTACCCGTGCTGCCGGTAAAATGTAACCAAAAATTGCATTTGGCCCTCTGTCAAAAGTGTGTAGAGCAAAATAGAGTATCTGGGTGTCATCATAGTGAAAAAGAAAGAGAAAATATTGGTACATGGATACCGGAAGTATCCCTGGCTGTTAAAAAAGGATATCAAATAAGAAAAGTATTTGAAGTTTGGAAATACGACTACTCTGTTTATGATTCCACAACAAAAACTGGTGGTTTATTTACAGAATACGTGAATACTTTCTTAAAAATTAAACAAGAATCCAGTGGATGGAATAGTAAACATGTATCTGAAGCCGATAGAGATAGCTTTCTCAAAACTTATCAGATGAGGGAGGATATTATTTTAGACAAAGACAAAATTAAGAAAAACCCTGGTCGGCGAAACGGGGCTAAGATTTGTCTAAACTCTATGTGGGGTAAATTTGCACAAAGAGCAGACCGAACTTATACAAAAGTTGTTAGTGATTTTCAAGAATTGGGTGATTTTATTGCGTCACCTGGTATAGAAGCCTCATCTTTATATCCAATGAACGAAACTACTATGTGGATTATTTGGAAATATATCAAAGAAAATTTAAATTTCTTACCTCATGAAAATATACCTATTGGAGCCTATACAACAGCGTTGGCCAAGCTTAAACTTTATGAGATGTTGGAAAGAGTTGGTGATGCAGTTCTTTACTGTGATACGGATAGTTTAATATTCGTAGAGAATAACGAAAACCCTCCCCCATTATCAACTCCTGATTTTTTAGGCGACTTGACTGATGAGATAGAGTGTTTTAGGAGTAACGCTTTTATGTCAGAATTTGTCAGTACCAGGCCGAAAACTTACAGTCTAAAAATTGAAACCGAGGAAGGTGTTAAATATATTACTAAATGTAAAGGTATATTATTAAATTTTGAAAATTCTAAGGTAGTTAACTTGGAGTGTCTAAAATCTATGGTAACAATTGAAAATGATACAGACATTGTCTGCGTTAAGAACGATCGGAAAATTAAACGCAAGCGCCCGGGAGTTATTGTTTCTTCAGTTGAAGAAAAGCACTTATGTTTTACCTTTGATAAAAGAATTGTGACAGATAATTATTTTTCCTACCCATACGGTTTTAAAAAGATTAAACTATGTAATTAATTTGTGATTAAAGCTAATTAAATGTATTAATGGTGTATGTACCTGTATAAATTTATACAGAATTAGGTTATAAAATATTTACTTTAAATGCTTAACTAACATACATAACTTTGAAGTGTTTTACTAGAAAACTTTGTTTAATTTACCTGATGTAGTTATATAAACATGAAAATATAAAAGCATACAGATACTTTTAACCTTGGTCTCGGTTACATTGCAGTTGCTTAACTTGCTTGATATAAAAACGCTATGATCGCACGAATAGTTGTTATGGATATACAGTTTGTTGCAGAAAACAGAGGGGGGTGTTATGCAAAAGAAGTTGCAATATAAACACCTAGAACACTTATACCAGTTTTACATTATCTAAAGCCGCCATATCCGGTCAATGAATTGGATTTAAAAGCAAAATGGCAATATAATTTTAATTATAGAAACAGCAATGGGCTAAAATGGGATAATGGCGACATAGATTACAGCCAGCTACCTTTTTTTTTTGGCTGATTATATTGACTACACAATTCATGTGAAAGGAGAGCAAAAGTCTAAGTTCATCCGAAACTATCTGCCTGAAACAAAAATAATTGACCTTCAAATACCAAAATTGACGACTATACAACAATTTCAAAGCCGATGCAGAATTCATAGAAAAACGGTTGGTGTCCGATGTGCGGTGCAAAATTGTGTTAACATATATTTATATATGTTAGTGAATAAAATTATTGATTAAAATAAATTTGTGTGTTTCTTTTAAAAAATTTATTGCAAATTCATAATGTTAAATACAATATTATGACTACAAAGTACAGGTATCTCATAGAAAAGCCTGGAATAATTAATATGAACATAAGAAGTCCGTATTGGAAAAAAGAAGTCTTCATGAGCCAATTTGAGCAAGTTTTTCTCTTTCAGCTTTCCGATGTATTGGTTGTAGTATTCCTTAACGCTCTCCGAAGCATTGTTGTTATGAAACATCACAATCTTAAGAGAGTCTAGCAACTCAAATAGTTTATATAGTTCCCATTGCTGTAGTTGGATGTTTCCTTTATCAACGGGGATTTTGTATTCATTTTTCAGCTTTACCTGATTTTGACACATGTTCCGATCAGGAATTAACTTCTGAAAGAGAACAAATTAGTTAAATTTATATAATCAAAATATAATGTAATCACTTACCTATTCTCCTAGGCAACTCCGGGTTTCGCCAGCCCCATGAATTTCAACTCCTTCGCGGGGCAATTATTTTTGTGGCATATATGCTAAATTAGTGCTGATCGCCTCTTCATCATTAAATTCTAAAAAGAAGAGAAAAGACCACCAAGAACCAAATCTTTTATTATAAATATTATATTTCATATTACCTAATTAACTATAGTCCCACGAAGTAAGCTGCACATCAACAATTGTTACTGTCAAACTCAAGTCAGCTGGACAGCAACAAATATGGCCACCACAGTATCGAGATACAAAAAATTCTCATTACGAATCACGTTCCGCCATGATTGTTTCCACTGAAGCATTGCGTGAAGCTTACACGCTGGCATTCGAATACACAAAGCAGTGAATAGATCAAAAATATGAGAAAATTTAAGACATGAACTGCGAAAATTACATAAAAAATTACTGCGCAGCAGAATATTGTGACGGTACATCTAAGTACAAGGGCAGCAACTAGTGCGTGCTGCTTCTAGCTACGTCTAAGTCAGCTGAAGGTATTGGTTTTAGGAATTTACAAATTATTCCGGGTAAGTAAACTTTCTCATTCAACAAAAGGTGATAGTTTTATTTGCTATTGACATTTAGACTACATTGGATTAGGAATAAATTGAATTTACATAAAATATTTTATATATTCATAGGTTGAGTGCAGCTTGTTAACAACAATAACTAAAATGGTAACACTTTATGAACCAATGATGAAGTGCAGTTGCTAGGTCAGGTTATTGTTGCTATGCCAATATTGCTGCCACGCGCCGTTGACTACTGTTCTTTGGTGCCGTGCGCAAACTCTGGCTATATAAACAGTAGTTTGATTCGCTCTCTTTTGTGATTTAGCAGTGCTGTGATTAACTTGGAAATTTATTCTTTGTGTTCTTTCATAGTGATTTTTCCTAGCGTTATATTTTATTACTAAATTAAATACTTTGTTTAATTGACGGCTAAAATAAAATATTCTTTTTCTGGGTACCGACTGGATTAAGGAGTCTATTTTAGATAGCGATTAAATTAAAGGTTTTTATTGTGGGTAACGACTGCAATAAAAAATATTACTAACAATACACTTTATTTCTGGTCTCGACGGAAATAAAGAATCTTTCTTCGGATCTCGACTGAAGTTAAGATACATACTAACATTCACTTTAAGTCGGGTCTCGACTGACTTAAAGACTATTATTTCGGGTCTCGACTGAGATAATATATTACTAACAAATAACTTTATTGCGGGTCCCGCCTGTAATAAAGTTTCTTATTGCGGGTCTCGACTGTAATAAGAAATTTACTAACTCAAACCACTTTATTGCGGGTCTCGACCGTAATAAAGAGTCTTATTGCGGGTCTCGACTGTAATAAGAGAACTACTAACAAACCACTTTATTGCGGGTATCGACTTCAATAATGAATATCTTCACCCAAACCTCAGTCAAATAAAATGTCAAGTAAATCAACTGCTATATATCGATCAGGTGAGTACAAGTCAATTGCTATAGTTGTATAAAACAAATTTATATATTAATCATTTATTAAACATTGGTTTCAGCTTTTTATATTATAAAATATAGATATATGTATCTTGTATTTCTCAAGTTATAGCATTTATTGAACTTAAAACATTTATTGCAGTGAATAAACAAATAAAACCACTAGCTTTATACCAGTGGCATAATTTTCACCACACCCTTCATTTATTGCATATACGCTCTAACTACGTGCAGTGCACACAGCTACTTTTCAATTTTATTTTTTAACACCATCAAGTGGTTGTAGAGAGGTGTCCAACCGGTAGTAGATACAGGAAAATGTCCATGTAGATGAAACACTATTTTAGCTTCAAATGTCAGCGGGTCAAAACCAAGTACAACTTTTCGGTTTTGATAGTCATTCAGATAGTATGTATAGTTTAATAGATTCTTTTCACCAGGCACTTCAGATTCAACTTTTCTTCTATACGAGCTTTTTGACACTTTTGCCCTGGGGGTCTATTTGGTTTGTTCCTTGTGCCATGGCTCCATGCTTTCAATGTGCTCCGCTTGTAAACTAAAAGTAAGGCCTTTGTGTTGCGGTTTTTATATCTTTGCTTTGGGGGCTGCAAGACTGGTTGCAATAAACCCCACCACCTTGCGTTATATCTTTTAGATAAATTCTACGATATAAACTAACAACTTTAGTATCATTGAAATTAAAGTCATATGAAGAAAACTGCTTTAGAAACGTCCGTAGACTTTTTCCTTTGCATCGGTAATAGAGAAAAATGCAACAATAATTACCACATGTAAATGAAAAACTACTCTGCAGTCTTTTTTACTTTTGAGAAATGCGTTTGAATTATTGATTAAAATCTCTTAAAGAATTCGCCCTTTATTGGAAAATAGAATGCCACCCAACGGGTCCCGCTTTTAGCTGCAGGATCAGTGTTGGCTATTACACATGCTGGTCTTTTTATTTTTCGGGGTAAATGATCGCAAGGAAATACCCCATTACAAAACTTATTTGTTGTCAAGTTACTTTTCAGTATGCGGACGAGTTCAATAGTGTTCATTCTTGTTCCTTTAAGGCAATTCTTTCAATGTCTATGATCCTCGTGCAAGACGTTACGTAGTTTTGTATGAATTCCTTTGGTGACACACCAAGAACAAAAATTGTTGTAAATTTCGCCAAAGTTTTTATAAGATCTTCATCTAAACTTTTAAGCTCTAAGTTGCCAAATCTACCTGATTGATCTATACAACTAGCGGCAGATATCGGATATTTGTAAGTAATCTCCTTCGTGAACGATTTATTTTGCGCAGTAAAGCCTGCTAAGTCAAATGGTTTCCTGAAAAATATTCTACATATACTAGACAATAACTCGTTATAGCTGTGTGCAGAGTCTCCTTAAGTAATGGTTTTTCGCACGATCTTTATAACTATATATACTTTTAGAAGCTTGTGTAAACATTTCTATCTTTACCAATTTCTATACTTCCATCATTTTCAGCATACACAATACAGCTGACGGTATTTTTTAATGCTTCTTTAAAACTTCCTCCAATTCGCACTGTTCCTTGATTCAACAAGTTCCCACATGATGAATTATATGACAAATGTGTAGCTAATTCAAATGCGATCAAAAAACAGCCGTAATCAAAAAATTTCTTGGGAATTTGATGGCCCTTATCAAAATAATGGATGCCAGTTCCTTTAAATAACGTTATATAGCCTCTTGTGCTAACCGGATTCTGCTCCGAAGAGTAATCAAACTCCAAGGATTGATTTGGTACTTGAACTCCGTTTACTAACAGGTTAAATGTGGTAATGTTATTGTGCTTGAAATTGTATGGGTTCTTAGTTCATTTACCTGTATATGCGTCATTGTCAACCATACCGAAAACTAGTAAGTTTGGTAATAGCCATATCACAATGTTGTCCAATGATAGTGTAAATGTGTTTGCCGGGATGGTGTAAGTTTCACTCCAACCCGTTTATACGGGTACACAGCATTCGACCGCTGAAGAACAGTTTCATGTGCTAATAATATATTCGGATTCACCGTCATATGATTTATATACATTGTTGCTTCTAAAATTTTTATTCGTTGTGTATTATCATCATCCTTAGATATCAGATAAAATTCAGGTTTTTCCAGTTATAATACCACGCGTAAATCAACTCCATTCATTAAAAGTTTGCCGTGGTTTAACATGTCACCATGGATTTTTCCCATTAATTCAACAACTTGACTTTTATAAAAGAGTTTCTATCTGGCAAGATAACCTACATTTTCCTCAATTCTTGTGGCTACTTCCATATTATCCAGATCGATGTACTAGCCTACAGATACTAGATGGGTCGAGGCTGCATCTTTACCATAGTTCAATAAGTTTTCAATGTATGCTCGATAGTTGTAATTATTATCGGTTTGCGCAATTGGTTTTCCATTTAAATAAATAGTGCATTGGCGAAAGAAGGAATGCAACACATTGTTTACAGTGTAACCCTCTGGCCAGTCATATCTACCTCTGAGCGTGGCCGCTTCTCGACCATCCAGCTCAGCCAGTCAGATGACTGATCATGGCTACCTTATGTCCCTTTTAAAGTTGTTGTGGGACAATGGAGGTTGATCTTTAGACGAGCACGGTACAGGCTTCTTGCCGGCTCAAGCTCAGGGCTGGGTTAGGTTCTTGCTCGCTGTTCAACCACCTATTACTGTACCACTCTAGAGGAATAATTAGGATAGAAAGAAAAAAAAAAATGAAAAAAAAAAATAAAAACTGAAAGATGGGAATACGGACCCCACTCTGAATGATAGGCCCCTCTGGATTACTTGAAACCTCATCCCACTGCCCCTCTTTCTTTAGCTCGTATGCCTGGAATTCGGCGTAGTGAAGTGGACCTCTGGTTAGGCTCAAGAGCTGTAAATAAGCGTTAATATTGACTCAAGCTTACCACTGGTGGGGGCTTAAGTGCTGGATACTAATAAAGCAAAAGGCAGGCTTCTTGCTTGGGAAGTTCTTTACTAAAACTTAACAATTTCTTACATTACTACTGCTTTTATAATACTCCAAAATTACTAACTAAGCAATTTAGTGTAATGAACTTAAAGTGCTATGTAGTAAGCAATATTTGTCTCGAAGTCAATAATTATTGGGGGCAATTGCTTACTTTGCGTAATTTGCCTAGTAAGCAAGAGTTCAATAATTATTCCGAGCAATTATTGCTTATTTGTTTTATGCAATGCGGTTTTTGACCTTTTGAAATTTCGTATACCTATAGTCAGATTTATTGTCTTACATACAAATATGAACAATTTTGCAATTATGTAGATCTACAGTTATTTCTAGTATTTTATGTTCAAGTTTGAACATTCTGCCGGGGGGACGCGATTGGAGGAAGATTGAACTCTGACATGCTCTCCACGTCCTCTATGGGTGTTGCCTCAGGATCTGTTAATGTGAGTTTTCGCTTCCACTTGCATCTTATTATCGCAATAATCCCTGCTATGATAAATATTGTGATGGTTGAGATGCTTGCACCGGTGATGTGGTGATGAATGATCTTCCAGCTTCCCTCAACATGAAGATTGTTGCCTTCAACTTCCAATGCCTCGTAGATTTGGTCGGACGTCTTTATAACTGGTTCCATGTCTGTTGATATTGTAAAGCTGCTAATTGTTGGTAGGGAGACATTGATTGGCACAGGTTTTATAAAGGACGCGATGACTGGTGTTTTCAGTGAGTATTCGGATTTGAGTGTATTTCGCTTCGTTTTTATTGTACATTCTTGCGAAATTCTGATGATTCCAGTGCCATTTAAAAGGACGTCCTCATGATTTCCATTACACTGTATTGCTGCTGTGGTGGGTTTGTTGGCAACAAATAACCAGGTGTTGATCATGTGAAGGTGCTTCCATAGAACATTTGTTAGTTTGAATTGTCGGATTGGACATTCACTGCCTTCGTGTCGGTGATATAGCTCATCTATGATGCAACTCGGGTGATTCTCGATGCTTCGTATGACTGTTGGAGTGCATAGTAACATATTTTTTTTTGATATTTATACAATTATCCAATTCCATCTCAGTTAAACTAAAGTAAGACTGTGTGTTGTAGTTTATGGCTAGAATAGGAGTCGCAAGATCTAGCACCAGGTATTGGTTGTCTGATTTTCTTTGAGGTATCGCTGTACATTTTATCAGATTGTACTGGGATAGTTCGGCTATGTTGAGGTATGCTAATACCTTAATCTCTTCTGCTGAGAATTCTAGCTCAATTTTGGCGTTGTGGAATGGCAGAATGTCTAAACTCGATGGTAGATTTCCTTTAGCCTTGGTTCGTATTTCTGATATTTGGGCAGGTTTTAGGAAGTCTATTAGGCTTCCATAATGGAAGTACACCCTTGTGATCTTGTGATATTTTTCTAATAATTCCTCCAGGTAATTAGCTGCAGCATGGTATGCTGCGAGGAAGTGTATGTTTAGTTTGTTTGTATCGGGCCCTGCGAACCATTGTGCTTGCATCTTTTTAATTGCTGTCAATCCCTGGTTCAACCTATCGGTGAAAGTGTTTAATTTTTTCACTGTTCTTGCTTCTGTCTCGTTGGCTGTGGCGACGGTTGTAAGCATGATGTTCGTTTGATGGTTGATCGTTTGAAGTAGGAGTTTTTGGTTATGATCTAGTTCGTCAATATTTTTATACACCTCATCGTTAACTCCGAATACCGTCTCTAATAGCCTCCCCAGAATTCCTCTTTTTATCCTTTTATTTGTTTCGGATAGCAACATTTCTATGTGGTTTTGGGTTTCCGTGTGGATTTCTTCTAGATGACGTATTAACCCTTGGCAATGCGTTTCGTCGGATATTTTGTATGTCTCGTCACAGAGTGTTTTTATTTGACTCATTGTCTGTTTTAACATGCTGCTATCATTTCTTATCTCTGCTGAGGACAAGCTCAATTCAATTCTGAAGGTGCCTCGCTTCACTTGAACATCGCCCATTTGCTCAACGTACAGGCCTGCTTTCGGTTGCGTTAGGGTGTAGGAACAGTGCCCTACTTTCACAAATAGGAGTAGCAGGAGACAGAGTATGGTTGGATGTATTGTCGTCCACCATCCTCCACGATAAGTCGACCTTCTATACTCTTCAGAATAGTATCTTTTGGCAAAGTTAGGTAACTGTGTTTTATAGCGCATTTCGTAAGCCTTGACTGCCTGTAATTGTTTTTCTATAGGTACTAAATTTTTGTACCCAGTTGTTATAGGGTAAATGCGAACACCATTACGCTTACGTTGCATATGATCGCGTCGAAATTTATATACTTGTGCCTTATAATTTGATGCCGTGTCTGTGCAGGTGTCTCTTTTGTCCTGCTTGTCTGATGCTGAACGGCCTTTGGTTTCATTTCCATTTGCTGCTAGATCCCGATGTGAGGGTAGTGCGGGGACATTGACGCATGCTCTGTTTACTGCGTTGAACTTTTGAGTTGGTTTTGATGAAACTGTGTTTCCTAGTGTCTCGTTTTCACCGGCTGACTGATCTGTGAAGGAAATGCTCACTTTGCTCACTTTCATTCTCTTAACTGACCTCTGGTCTGTGTGCACATCTGGAGCTGGTTGTCTCCTTATTAGCGTGCTCATTGAATGAGCAGCTATTTTTCTCTTTACGCAGCTCTGGGTTAGATCATTGTCGTCGTGTTCTACCACAGGCAATGGACAAATTTTTGCTATTGGACGTTTTATGGTATGATCACCTTTGTACTTTAGTGTTACTACTCTCACTAAGTTGTCCGATCCTGGGTGTACTTCTGTGATTCTTGCAAGTGGCCAATTTGTGGGAGGTGTACCCTCGTCTTTTATAAGTACAACTTGTCCTATTTTAACGTTGCTAGTCTTGCTTTTCCATTTTGACCGTTGCTGTAATTGCTTAAGGTAGTCTTTCGTCCACGCTTGCCAGAAATCTTTACTCATCTTTTGGATATGTTGCCATCGAGAGAGACTGTGCTGTTCCTTCTCCCATCCTGTTAAAACTGGAGGCACAATTAGTGCTTCTCCCACAAGGAAATGCCCTGGAGTGAGTGTGTTTATGTCTGTTGGATCGTCCGTCAATGGGCACAGGGGTCTGGAATTGAGACAAGCCTCAATTTGACAGAGTAAAGTTGACATTTCTTCATATGTAAGTGTGGTTTCCCCTATGACTCTCTTCAGATGATACTTAACTGCTTTA
Organism: Dioctria rufipes; assembly: GCA_963924295.1. Lineage (NCBI taxonomy): Eukaryota > Metazoa > Arthropoda > Insecta > Diptera > Asilidae > Dioctria > Dioctria rufipes. Next base: position 191,191,973 of record OZ002740.1, on the reverse strand, counting down.
ACACCGGCTTCCCAAATTCCTCCGAAGTGAGGAGCTGCGGGGGGAATAAAGTGCCATGTCGTTCCTTTATTTGCGAGATATGAAGCCGCGCTTCTCACGTTTTCTTTATTAAGTACTTTATTAGCACTAACGAATGTTGTGGCATTATCACTGTAGATGTCAGTGCACGTGCCTCTTCTTGCACTGAATCGCTTGTAGGCTGCGAGAAAGTCCTCTGTTGTCAAGCCGCTTACAATCTCTAAGTGTATGGCTTTAGTGGCAAGACATACAAATACTGCAATGTAACCTTTATAACTTGTGATTCCTCTGCCTTTAGATGCCCTGATTTTTATTGGCCCAGCGTAGTCTATTCCTGTGTGGCTGAATGGCTTTGATGGTGTGACCCTTGGTGTTGGTAGTGCGCCCATTTGCTGAAATGGGTTTTGCGCTTTAAAACGGGCACAGCGAATACAGTTTTTCAATACGTTCTTAACAGTATTCTTGCCTCTGATAATCCAAAATTTTCTGCGAATGAATGCTAAGGTTGTCTGGTTTGATCCATGGAGTGTCCGTTCGTGGGATTCTTGAACAATTAATTTGGTTATGTGATGACTCGAGGGTAGGATTATTGGGTACTTTTCGTTGTAAGGTACGTTGGAGTTACCGATGCGCCCTCCTAATCTGATGAGTCCCTCTGTGTCTAAAAACGGGTTGAGTGATAAGACTGCACTTTTTCTTTCTAGATTTTGATTTTTGCGTAATTTGTGGATGTCAGAGGTGAATTCATTTTCCTGAATGATACGGACTATGCTGGTGAGAGCATTCAATATCTCTGCTACTGTAATGTGCATTTTGCTTATTGGTTTCCTTCTGCAGGCGTTGATAAATCTTTGACAATAAGCCCACACTCGTAAGAGTTTAGGTAACTTGCTGTATTTTAAGAAGATTTTTTCTAGGTACGCGTCCTTTTCCGATATGTTTCCGCATATGACTTGGCGTTTCATTTCTTCTCTTGTCGACAGTTCAGGTGATGCAAGGGATGGCCATTTGCTCTTTTGTTCCATCAGCCATGTAGGCCCATGCCACCATAAATTTAAGCCAAGAAGTCTTGATGGGTTGATTCCTCTAGATGCCACATCTGCAGGGTTATGCTCTGATCGAACGTGATACCAGATGGTAGGTGTTGTTAATTCTACGATTTCAGCTACCTTATTTGCGACAAAGGTTTTCCATTTTTCTGGACCTCCTTTGATCCAAGCTAACGTGATTGTTGAGTCTGTCCATGCGTATGTGGTAACGTGTTGAAAATGCATGATGACTTTTACTTGGTGTAGCAATTTCGCCAAGAGTGCTGCACCGCATAATTCCAGCCTTGGAAGTGTTTTCTTAAGTTTTATGGGTGCTACTTTGGTTTTAGCCGTTAGTAGTGTTGTTTGAATTGTTCCATCTTGCTTAATAACTCTGCTGTAGATTGCCGCAGCATACGCTTTTTCGGATGCATCACAAAACCCGTGTAATTCTATTTCTTGATTTAAAAGGGTATGCTGCATCCATCTTGGAATGGAGATTGACTCAATTTGTGGGAGCTCCTTCTTGAATTTTTCCCATTTTTGAGATACATCTGTTTGTATTTTCTCATCCCATGAGTTTGCTTCCATCCAGAGTTCCTGCATCATTATTTTAGCTGTTATCATTATCGGTGCAAGTCATCCAAGGGGATCGAACAGTTTGGCGATATCTGACAACATGGTTCGTTTTGTTTGTTGTTTTCGATCACAAAGATTGACTTTAAAATGGAACGTGTCTGTTGCAGGCGTCCAATATACTCCCAAGGTTTTAATTGTTTCTCCGTTGCTGATCTCAATTGGGTCTTTCTCCCGTAATTCTTCTGGAATTGTTTTGAGGAGGTTTATATCATTACTTGACCATTTTCTTAGGTTGAATCCCCCTGCTTTTAGCAACCCAATTAATTCGAGCATAGTGGTCATACTTTCTTGTATTGAATCTCCTCCAGACATTAAATCGTCAACGTAAAAGTCTTTTAGAGTGGCGTTTACAGCTTGTGGGAATCTGTTATGCTCATCGACTGCTAATTGTTGTAATGTCCTAACTGCCAAGTACGGTGCTGAGGCTGTGCCATATGTAACCGTCGTTAGAACATATTCCTTAATAGGTTCGTCTTCTGAAAACCTCCACAGTATTCTTTGCAGATTTTGTTGTTCATCATCGATTTGTATCATCCGATACATCTTCTCGATGTCGGCTTTGAACACATATTTGTTTATCCGCCAACGTAGTAGGATGTCGAATAGGTTTTCTTGCAAGCGTGGTCCGATGTACATTACATCATTTAGACTCAGTCCGTTATTGGTTTTAGCGGATGCATCAAACACGACTCGTAATTTTGTCGTGATGCTTTCCTCTTTTATTACTGGTTGATGAGGTAGATAATAGGTGATACCATCCGCCTTTGGTGAAACTTGCTTCATGTGTCCTAGATTGAGGTATTCCAACATAAATTTGCTGTACTCCTTTTTTAAAGTCACACTCTTCCGAAATCTCTTTTCAAGTTGAAGTAATCTGGCCATAGCTATCTTACGGGAGTCGCCAAGATTGTGTGCGTTTTCTTTTAGTGGCATTGACACTGTATATGTCCCATTGAGATTTCGAACGTGTGATTCTTTGAAATGGTTTTGGACAACTTTATCGTCTTCCGACAGGCTGGAGTTTGTTGGTAATTCCTCTATCTCCCAGAATTTTGTCAGTTGTTCGTTCAGCTTGACCATTGATACCATGCTAATTACATTTTTCTGCATTGTAGTCTTTTGAGTTTCGATTTTCCCAGTCACAATCCAACCAAACGCTGTATTTTGAATTAGCAACTCATCTCTTGGTTTCCGTATACCCTCCAGTAGGATAGATCCGTATACGTCTGCACCCAGTAGCACATCAATCGGCCCAGGTGTGTTTAGGGTTGGGTCGGCCAATATAAAATTGTGGTTCTCCCATAACTCGCCAGGCGATATTGGTGTGCAGGGTAACATTTGTGTTAAGTTGGGTAGTACTAATGTTTCTACTGCCAACTTGTAGCTAGAGGGAAATCTAGGTGAAAGATTTAGCAAGACTTGGCTTCTTGATGTGCTTGCCGTTGTGTTTCCTACACCTGAGATTTCGATTTCAACTTTATTTCTTGGTAGCCCAAGTGTTTGAACTGCTTTTTCTGTCACAAATGAAGCTTGTGATCCTGGGTCTATTAGTACTCGAAGTAGCTCATAAGTACCCATGGCTGTATGTGCTTTTACCAATGCAGTAGCTAACATCACTTGTTTCTGTAGTTTGATATTGTAGCTTGCCTTCTTGGTTTCTTCTTTGCTTTCTTGTGTGCTTTTGGTTGATGCCGCATGTGAGGATACTGGTTGTCTTAACTCATCGCTTTGTCCTGACGTTGCTTGGTGCATGTGTAGTAAAGTATGATGATACTTTTTACATTTATTGCATCGTTGTTTGCTTAAGCACTTGATGTCTTCTTTGTGATTTAAGCAGTTTGGACATAACTTATTGTGCTTTATAAATCTGCATCTCTCGTTCACGTCTATTGCTACAAATTTCTTGCATTTGTAGATTGAGTGAGCTTCATTGCAGTATTTACATCTGACTTCGATTGCATGAAATGTCTTGGTCATTGATCTCGACGTCACGCTTAGCTTGCAAGAGTCATAAGCTTTCTTTTGGTCTTTAAAATTCTCTAAAGACTGAAAGCGGGTCTCGATGAATTTTAAAATTTATTGTCTTACATACAAATATGAACAATTTTGCAATTATGTAGATCTACAGTTATTTCTAGTATTTTATGTTCAAGTTTGAACAGCCCCACTCACCAAACTCATAGGAGAGATTGCCAACTGCGTCCGCCTCCTGGCATGTTGATCTTCCCAAAAACCCCAACTGAACCCAGCACCGAACGAAATAGATATTTAGCCTATTGCCCTGTTATTTTATTTATTTTTTCATAACCCGCACAAAAATTTTATAGAGAAAACCAATTCGTAAGTATACTAATATTTCTATATCGTAAAAAGGAACAAGAAAGAACAATTCGTATAACTAAACTATCTGTTCTATGTATGATGTGCAAACATATGAACAAAAAAAAAAAAAAACAAAAAAAACAAAATTTAAGTTTTATACCATAAAGATGAAGTTCTTACACTAATAAACCCGATAATTGATAACTGCATAGGAAGGAGATTTTACGATATTATAGACATAAGCATGAATAAAATCAAGAACAAAAAAAAAAAAATGTACACTATTACAAGAAAAAAAATGTTTGCGTTATTTTTATGAATATACTCAAATCTAATTGACTATCATAAACCATATGGGTTCCAAACGAAATACGAGAAGACAAGAGAAACAGAGCATTTTGTATTTATTTATTTTTTGTTTTTTTTTTGCAACACTACACTATCACGACAAAACATAAATCGATGAAAAACTGTGTTGGTACTTACATATTAATCCCCCCGGCAATGAAGCGCTTCAGCCACCTGGTGATTAACACTGTGAAAAAAAAGGAAATTTTCTTGTTCTTTTGTTTTCTTGTGTGTAGTGTTTTTGTTTCTCCGCCTTCTCCCTATCTCGTCCCGTTGACAATTAGGTTATACGATTTTTGTTTTTCTAATTCCAGCTGGAGTTATGCGACTCTTGTCTTCTCAACAGGTATGCCGAAAATCTCCTGAAAGAACTTTGGGTGCCTAAGCAAAATAAGGCCTGGTTTATGAAAAGATGGGGCTCGCTTCCTATCCGATTTTTGTCGTTATTGTTGATTCATGTACCGGTGTAATCACACAATTCACTGTACAGACCGAATCTCTGTCACCTGATATGTAAAAATTAGCTAAATAAAGCACTCCTACCACGAGAAGGTAATTCCACCTCACCTTATACGTAAAATAAAAAAAACTTGAACGAACACTTTGTGCCGTTTAGATCCACTTGCAAAATAAAACAAAATAATTACGACCTCTGGTGTGGTTATAAGTGGAAGATTGGTAAATCTCGATCGCAACTTGCAACAACAAAAAACTTAGACAAACACTTAGTGGCGCTTGGGTCCACTCACAGAGCAAAACAAAGTAATTGAAATTTGTTGTGTATATTATTCACTATAACTGAAGACTGTGAGGGTCTCGATCCTCACCGTTCTTGATGACATCCAAGGGGCGATACAGGGAAAATTACCCAAGTGCATTGCACTTGATTGATTAGTACCTTTGTTGTTACTTTAATTAGATTATTTTTCCAGGGACTGGGTTTGGGATGCATCTGACTAATGATGATTACATATGCCCTGTTGCCCAAGATACACGAAATTAGAATTTTGCAAATGAGGGAGAGTATTATATCCGTTACAGGTCAGGTTCGGAAGTTCCCATTCCAGAGCGGAATTCTCCGAGGCTGAGAGAACACTACGGCTGTGGTCCAATCCTAAAAATAAGGCCCAACGCGGGGACGCCCCACACCCTGAGATCAAAGAGGCTCATGCTCTACCGACTGAGCTAGCCGGGCATAGGTCTACGAAAGATGATATGGATACCCTGTAAGATATAAGAAAATAGGTTTTTGATAGAAAATCTTAGTAAGCTATTACTGAATTTTTATTCAAGAACAAAGTAAACACAAATGTATCAAAGGTATGGTAAGAAAGTATTTAACTTTTTTACTTATCGGGAAATTTCAGTCGATCTGGTTGCTGATTGGAACGACCTTAACCACGGTAGGAGTGTATTATTGAGAGATTGATGTTCTTCTAAGGCTGGGTGTTGGGGTACAGACGAGCTACTCGGTCCTTAAGCGTGATTATTTCGTCTATGGTGTCTTTTGAAGCCCCAGGTAGTGATGTTGTCTGTGCTTCTTCTTCCGTTAAGGCACTGCCGAGACGATCATGGGGTAGATGGGTAGTGACGGAGTCCGGACATGCAGTAGCTTGCTGTTGATGTTGTTGACGTAGAATATGGTTTGTAATGGTGTTCCACACAGCTGCTGATAATTTCCAACTCCTTCCGTAAATCGCTCCGAGCACCTTGGCATTGATGAAAGTATCGATGACAAAATTGACTGCCTTCAGACACACGTAAATTCCCAGCACGGAGGAGCAGACACTTCCCAAAAAATTGAAAGCGCCCCATATCTTTGTCCGTACCGTTGTGACTAGGTCCTCCATTGTCTTTGAAGATAAAGGAAACTCAATCTCGCCTAAATCAATTCATCATAACCGCCGATGTCCATCCACAACCTCAAATTTAAAACGAGAACTTTCTTTCTCCTTAATCACCGATCGCCAATCGCTAGTTGTAACGATCGAGAATTCTATTACTGCGGTTAAAACTAGCACTTTTTTGATAGATACCAGAGCAGAAATATCGACATTACAAGCTACTAGGGCACTTGGGAATGCTATCGTCACTACTTCAAAAAGCATAGAGCTATCTTCATTAGCAGGAACCCACCTGCGTACGCTAGGAACTGCAGAATGCAATTTCTACGTTAAAAATACCACTTTTAAACATAATATACATATGGTCGATGGTAATCTACAATCAAAATATGACGAAATATTAGGTCATGGTTTTTTAGACAAGTTTCTTTGCAAAATTAACTACGAAACTAAAATACTAACTCTTAAAATAAATAACATGTCCCCAGACGGCACTGAAATGCAAAATTCAATCACAGGAATAGTATCGAACATTGAGTACGGAGGTTTGAAAGACCCAAGCTCCGAACTGTTTCCAGTTAAGTCAGGCGCAAGGTATGGATGTTTGAAAGACCCAAGACAAAACGTCAGACCAAACTCGAAAAATGTCTCTAAAGAAGACAAAGTACAAAATAATAAAGCAAAGAAATCGAATAAAGGCAAGTGCGATGCTCACGATATAAATATACCAGCACGTACACAGGTAATAGCTAGGATAGCCATGAATAAAAGAGGTAGCTTTTTCTGCGAACACAAATAATTGGAATCAGGAGTGATTATTGGGAATACGCTTATAAAACCAGACAAAAATGGTCAAGCGAATATTCTTATCTTCAATTCCAAACAAACTGATGTTCATATTAGGAAAACGGACATAAGACCTCATTTACATGAAATTAATAAATTTAATATTATAAAACTAAATCCTCAAAGGGATCCTATTCAAGAAAGGCTTGCAAGACTCGCATCCGAGCTAGACCTTTCACACTGCAATGCTGAAGAGTTCAGATCCATTTTAGATATATGCCGTAAGTACAACGACATATTCTACTTGGAAGGAGACTCTCTGTCATTTACACATGCAGCGACACATAACATTCCTATCTTACCTGGAAAGCCTATCGTAAATGTCAAACCATATAGACTGCCTGAAGCTCAACGTGAAGAAATTAACAACAAATTAATAAAATGTTAGAAGACGAAATTATTAGTCCCAGTTCAAGCCCTTGGAACTCACCTCTATTATTAGTTCCTAAAAGACTAGATGCCGATGGCAACCAAAGATGGAGAGTGGTCGTTGATTTCAGACGTCTCAATGATATAACTGTGGGAGACGCATTTCCATTGCCAAACATAACGGACACCTTAAATCAATTGGGAAAGGCCAAATATTTTAGCACGTTGGGCTTAGCCCCAGATACCCATGAGTGAAAGCGACAAAGAAAAACTGCATTTAGTACACCTTATGGTCATTACCACTATAACCGTATGTCATTTGGTCTAAATCGAGCACCAGCCACTTTTCAAAGGCTGATGAATAATATTTTAGTCAGTCTCCAAGGCATAGAATGCTTTTTTTTATATGGACGACATTATTATATACCGGTAAAATCTGATAGAACACAACTCTAGAGTCCAGAATGTTTTTGACAGGCTTCGAGAACATAATCTCAAGCTACAACCCGAGAAATGTCACTTTCTCAGTAAGCATATAACCTATCTAGGTCTTCTTATAACCAAAAACGGAGTATCACCAGATCCCGCTAAACTCCAAGCAGTTACTAAATATCCTATTCCTAAAAAGGAGAAAGACGTAAAATCCTTCTTAGGATTTGTCGGCTAATATAGGCGCTTCATTCCAAACTTTGCAAAGCTAGCCAAGCATTTAACAGCTCTTTAAAAGAGGATGCTACTTTCAAATGGGATGCTTTTTGCGATGAAGCTTTCCAATCGTTAAAGAAAAAATTGATTAACGCTCCCATATTACAATTCCCATGTTTCGATAAAGAATTTTTAGTGACTTCCGACGCAAGCGACAACGCTGTAGGTAGTGTATTGTCTCAAGGACAAATCGGTGAAGATAAACCCATCTGTTTTGCAAGCAGAACTCTCAATCAGGTTGAGACAAGGTATTCCACCATAGGAAAGGAATTATTAGCGATAATTTTTGCCATCGAGCAATTTCGCCCTTATCTGTACGGTCGAAATTTCACTACCATCACAGATCATAAGCCCCTCACGTGGATCATGAACCTGAAGGACCCCACTTCTCGCCTAATGAGGTGTAGAATAAGGTTAGAAGAGTATGATTACAAAATCATATACAAACCATTAAAAGCAAATCTAAATGCCGGCGCACTAAGCCGTGTGATCCCTGATACAAGTAGAACTATGCAGGTGGTAACTAGAAGCCAAAATAAGGTCCAAATCGAACCCCAAAAGGAAACAAATAATAATCCTACACGAAAGATGTTCTACAGACTCATCATATTAAGAAAAAATACTTCTTATTGCCAATTCTTAACTCCATACAGGATAATTCATTAAGTACGTATTTACCCGATAACTACGTAATACCCTTAGGAGAAGCTATTGAATTTGACAAAGGCAAAATTTCTTACATTGTTGGACGCGCTCCTACCTACCTATCAGAAATGAAACTGATCGAAATCAAATAATGAAAATTTTTCAAAAATTTAAGGTCTACTCAAAGAACGAGAAATATATTTCAATAGCCATACCAATCACTGATAACACTAGTTATCGCGAACTAAAGTTTCTGTGTTTTAAAGAATTTGAAAATTCAGGCACTAGACCAATTTTCTTTCTTAATAAAGTAATTAAACTAACGTATCCTGAAGACATAGCTCAAGCATCATATCTCTCCGTTAGGCGGTCATCAAAGTGAAGCCAAAACTATAAGCAAAATAAAAAGAATATACAATTGGCAAGGCATGTTCAAAGATATTAGAGACTACATCAAGAAGTGCCCTTCTTGCCAGAAAAATAAGTGTAGCGAAAACAAAAGAATGCCTATGAAAATAACCACAACTAGTAATAAACCCTTTGAAAAAAATATTCTTAGATATAGTAGGACCATTACCCACTAGTTATTTGGATAACAAATATATACTTACGTTCCAAGATGATCTGACGAAATTTTCAGATGCCGTACCTTTACCAAATGCCGAAGCGCACACTGTAGCAGAACAGTTTACGAAACAAATCATATGTAAACACGGTCTACCTGAAACGATCTTAACTGATCAAAGAACCAATTTCTTAAGTTCTACATTTAATGAAGTATGTAAACTACTGAAAATTCATAAGCTTCAAACTACTCCTTATCACCCAGAAACAAATTGAGCTTTAGAAGGAAGCCACCGAACCTTAGCTGAATATCTTCGACACTAAGTGTCAACAGATCCACTTACATGGGATATCTGGATCCCCTACGCTATGTTCGTTTACAACAATTCCGTTCATTCAAACACAGGCTACACGCCGCATAACTTACTATTTGGATTCCATGCAGAAATCCCAACGTCATTGAAAAAAGATCCTGAAGTTGTGTATAATTACGACAACTATGCCAGCGAACTAAAGGCCGGACTTCAACATTCTCATAAGATTGCTAGGGAAAATCTTATTAGAAATAAAGAAAATTCAAGGCATATTATGTATGACCAATCAGCCAAACACGCTATGGGAAGGACCATACGATATAGTAGAGAAGTTCTTCGTCGACTAATCACGAACTATTCAACCGTTTTTTCCATAGGTCAGGATGATCGAACCAATTATATTCTTCGCATTATTATGCACAACGACGAGCCCTACAAACGTGACGATTTTCGATTCTACCCCGGGTATCTGTTTTGAAGAATTCGGAACAGTTCATCTATACAGTAACTCCTGGAAGTTAGTAACGTATTGTAGCGCGGCGAATTCTCCAACTACTGCAAACCTGGCAGCACGCACGGATAAACTGCGAGCGCGCGCATGTGCAAATAATTTTGCGAGAGCCCATGGGAGGTCAACGACCCTGGACAACGGATAAATTCCAAACGGTCAAGGCAACTTTTCTAGACGCGATGGATCACTTTTGAAGCAGCGATCAACCAGTATAGAACGATTAGTTGAAGTAAAATCGTGAATTTGTATCTTATTTAATTAAATTTCATTAAGTTTCTTTTGAAGTAAAATCGTGAATTTGTATCTTATTTAATTGAATTTAATTAAGTTTCTTTTTTTTTCTCTTTGTAAACCACGAGTGAAGAGTGCCCGAAATAAAAGCACATAATTATACCTACTTCGCGAGTGACGCATTTTTCTTTCTTTCTTAATAATTGCTTTGTTTTTCCCCACTATACACGATCAAATCGCCGAGGGTGGTATTTTCATTCTTTTTCGCAGCATAAACTAACAAACAAAGGATTTACTAGGAAGGATCCAGGGGAATCCCCACGGACGACCCGAAAGAAACAACACAGGTTACCAGCGAGGAGCCCCCAAGCTCGGCTTCTCACAGATGTCTATAAAGAGCTAAGTACTTATCTTTTATTACCTCCTGTTTTCTTTATTTTCCATCGACGTTCACATCAATTTCGTGGGAATCTGGAATCTTCAGTAGTTACACTATGGCGTTTCTGGACCACTTTTTTTAGCCTCCAGGATTTCACTACAGATGGCGCCACCGTCGCTAGGTGGTGTAAATCCATACTAAATGTGGGGTTGTGTCTTGGATGTACTGGTTTGTGTCTTGGATGTTGGGGATACGAGACCACTTTGGGGGATACGAGACCACTTTTAGCACTCTCCAGCATAGGGAAATAGCATAGGTTTTCGATTTTGTTTCTGGAGTTCGCTTATTTTTCATCTCAGACTCGTAGCCTCTAATTTTTTCATCTCGAGTTTTGGCATACGAGATCACTTTCAGTTCTATATATTTGTGAAGGGGTGGGAAGCTTTATTGATGGATTTGGTCTTGAATGCGCCCTAGCGGCATTAGTCGGTACTACCAGCATGCTCCGGTTTTCTTGGATAGATATGTGGTGCGCCTAAATGTAGGCTTTTGGTTTTGAACTAATATTAGTAATAATTAAAGTTAACGGTAGGAAATTTTTGTTCATGCCAATGGATTCTAGATGGGTGGTTTGTGAGGGGGTATTATAGTATAGGATAGGGAGGGCGGGTAATGAAATTTTCATCAGAAATCCCCTACGGGCTCTGGTTTTCGAGATATTAGCGTATTAATAATTCAAGTTATTTTTGTTCATGCCAATGGATTCTAGGTGGTGTATGCTGGGAGGGGGGACGAAATTCTCATCAGAAATCCTCTACGGGCTCGCCATTTCTTGAGTAAGGTTACCTAGCGGCATTAGCCGGAACTACTAGCATGCCTTGGTTTTGCTGTTTTCTTTTATTAGCGGGGAAGTTCTAGATATCAGCATGACGTCATCTTGGTTTTGTTGTTTTCAAGTGCTGTTGTAGATATCAGCATCATTCGAATTTCACAACATGATATCACCTTGGCTTGATTTTTTCTTATTATTATTAGGTCCTGGGGGTGCGTGTATTGAAAATTAACAGTTGCTCTTTCGAGTGCAAGCACCATTTCTTGAGCAAGGTCCCCTAGCGGCATTAGTCGGTACTTACATATGTTGTTCATCTCGGGCTTGGGGATACGAGATTACTTTCAGCACTCTCCAGCCCTAGGATATATTTTGTCCATGCCAATAGTATTAGTATTGGTGGGGTAAAATCTTCATCAGAAATCCTCTACGGGCTATGGTTCGAGGATATTAGCGATCTTACCTTCTCAGGTGTAATTAATATTAGTAGCTCAAAAACAAAAAAGCAACAACAACTATAACCTAAGTTGTAGATTAAAGATTTGATGATATTAATCTGTCGGTGTTTTTTATAAACAAGATTGCACCATATGATCATATATCTAAAAATAGATCAGGCGAAGCTGATTGGGGCGAATGTAGGTAGATATGTTCACTTAGATAAGTAATGGAAATTAGTAAATGTGTAATTTTGCTCTTCAGGTGGAATGCTTCTGATTTTATTCCTTGCATAAACAAATTCGCACAGTCCAGCAAAGTAAACAAATTCGCAGTCGAATAATGTAAACAAATTCGCACAGCAGCCGAGTAAAGTAAACAAATTGAGCGATTTATGTAAGATTCCCAATTTCTTTAACTGAAAACAACAACAACCGATATTAATCTGTGGGATATGATGTCTTAGATGAGTAGTGGAAGATATACTTGAAAATTTCTTTTGCTGAAAAAACAACAACAACAACTATTACACAAGTTGTGGTCTGTAGGTGTCTTTTATAAACAAGAGTGATCATGTTATGATATTCGATGTGTAAAAATTGATCACGGCTGCTTGGGATGGTAAGACACATGAAATCATTAGAAGTAATGGAAATTAAAGCATTGGAAATGGTGGCCAGGTCGCTGGTAATTTGATATCCTGCGTAAACAAATATAGCCGAGTAAAGCAGGCAAATTGAGCGATTAATGTTTTTTTTTTTGTATCTAGGAGTTTGTATTGAAAAGTCTTTATGACGAATTGTTTTTTATTTTCAATAAAATTTCTCAATCAGTCACACTGTTATGAGATTTGATTGATTCCCCGATATCATAGTTCACATGAAGCTGATAAGAATATGATAATTTTATCTTCATACTATTGGAGGCAGGTACATTGTTTACTTACCATTAAGTTGAGAGTGGGTTAAATTAAAAGCTTTAATAGACGAACGCTGTGTTATGATATTAATGTGGTATGATATGTTGTCTGAGGTGAGTAGTGGAAGTTGTATGGGAGCTATGAATAAGCAGTAAAATCCTAATCAGCAATCTCGCTGGATATGTGATAATTCTCCATGTCCATAGTGAAGATCGTGGTGGTGGGTTGAGAGTAGGTACTGTAAGTTATGTATTAAGTTAAAAGTTTTGCTGGATGGTATTTGGCATTTATCTCCTCGAAAGGGTGTTGTATGAGGAAAGTATGTTCATCTGCAAACAACAAATTTGGCTGAAAGCGACACACGGTGTGAGCAATAATCATTTTTTTGCTTCAATTAACACTATTAAGCGACATTTGTCGCAGAAAATATATTAAGTCTAGTCTAGTCTAAAATATGTATTGTAAATAAAAATTGTATTATAACAGCTGTTATCAGACCTGTATAAAAAGCTGTTTAGCTGTTATTTGACCTATTTAAAAGCTGTTAAGCTGTTATCAGAGCTGTTTGAAAAGCTGTTAAGCTGTTATCAGACCTGTTTAAAAAGCTGTTAAGCTGTTATCAGAGCTGATATCAGAGCTGTTAAGCTGTTATCAGACCTGTTTAAAAGCTGTTTACCTGTTATCAGACCTGTTTACAAGCTGTTAAGCTGTTATCAGAGCTGTTTGAAAAGCTGTTAAGCTGTTATCAGAGCTGTTATCAGACCTGTTTAAAAGCTGTTTACCTGTTATCAGAGCTGTTTGAAAGCTGTTTATCTGTTATCAAATTTGTTTTGAAAAGCTGTATAGAGTCCCCTGTGACGTCATTGATTAAGGTTATAGCCGCCAAGACACACACTTCTGGATCAAGGTCAAGGACAAAATACCCTTCCGGTTTCAAAGGTGATGCCAGAGGCCAAGGTCAAGCCCACGTGTCAACGTGTTTTCTCACGCTCACGCTCAACCTAGCATTCTGGGTAAAAGGTTCAACCGTCCGATTAAGAGCCCTCTGTAGTAGACAAATATTATTAAAGAATACTTTCAGGAGTTCTGGACTTAGTAGGGAAATTGAATAAAAAGAATAACATATATAAAATATCATTATCGATTTATTATAAATTAAAAAATATTAACATTTAATTCTTAGTGTGTCATTCTATTGTTGGGCTTCCTTATTTGAATACACCTATAACTATAATATATTCTTTATTTTCCAATAATGTATATCTTAGACTATAATACAATTAAAACAAATTACTTAAATAAATGGAACTATAACTATATGTAATACATTTTTTTTATTTACAATACACTAGAATTAGCTCATATGTTTTCTGCGGCTGCTCCTTGTTGCTCTGATGGAATTCAGTAATGTTTTTCAATGGTAGAGTATCCGTTGTGCTACTAACATTTAATTTTACGGTTGGGCTTCCTTAATTCAAGATAAATTTTTTGTTTCTCACATTCAGGAATATGTGATGCTAATGCTTTAGCCGAATAAAAATAGAACAAACATCTATCGCATATATACAATCTAGCCTTATGTTTTGAAGCTTGTTTCCATGCAAGCCGTGTGTTCGAGTTTGCAAGAAATAATTCTCATCAAAATTAAATAAATGCAGACACCCACGAATTCTGCTGGTATAAATTGAAACATGATATGCAGCTTGTGCATGGAGTGTACATGCTATGCAGCTTGTGCATAGAATTTGCCTGATAAGCAGCGTGTGCATTGTACATAGAATTGTCGCGGTAAAAGTCGAAGGTACAGAGTAAGTAATTGGATATGTAGCTTGTGCATGGTCAAGCTTATCAATATGAAATTTTCTCGGTGCTGTGAACGACAGCAGAATTCGTGGGTGTGAGTAAAAGAGTAGGTACGTAGAATAGAATTGCAATGTACAAAATATTATTTAAGTCAGCAATTTTTATATATAAATTTAATTCGAATAAGAAATAAAGGGCCAGTTGATAGAGAGATTTTGTTTTAATTGTACATCGACATCCAAGCTACCACGAAGCTCTGAATTGCCCCCTACCCAAGGTAAGGCAATCAGAACAAGCTCCAATATTCTTAATCACTGAAGAGTCTTGGTACAAGCACCAACGACTCTCGCATCAAAGTCAAGGTCCAAGTACCATTGACTCAACCAACAAAGAACAATTGCATCGATAAAGGCAAAAGAGCCTTTAAACATTTTTGGTGACCCCGACGTGATCAAGTGCTTCACTTGATTACGATCTCCTACCACAAGGAACCGCAACCATCATGGAAGAATTGACGCAGCGCCAAAAGACCACCGGAGCGGCCATTCAAAAATTTGTAAAAGGCCTCAAGGATGATTCACCAGACCAGAAGACGCTTTCATATCTGCAGGAGAAACTAAGCCAACTAGATAAGCTATGGGGCCAGTTTTCATCTACAGATGCCCTCATTAAAACCAAACATGCTGACCAGACAGCTCACGCATACTTCACCCAAGCATACTTCGCTGGGGTCAAGGCAGTCTATCAAATAGGCCGCGATCACACACTAGGATTAATCAAATCCATCCCTCCAGCACCACTCGCAGGAGAACCAAGTACCCCATCGCAAAACCAAGATAAACCTAGTGCCAATTCCACAGAACAAGATTTCATGATTGGCTCAGGAGACACAACCAGACAAGACAAGATGAGTACAACTATGAGCACTTCAGCCAATAACGAAGATTGCTTAACCAGATGTATACGGAAACAGAAGGCTGGCATCCAATCGTTACGCCACCTTCTGCAAGGTATAGAGTCAGAAGATCAACAGCTCCAAACCAGGCAATATTATCAATGTAAAATCAATAGCATTGAACGATACTGGTCTCAGGTAGAGAGTTCTAACATGGATATATGGCAGATGGCAGATGACCCGTCAGAAGTTGGCTACAACGCTGAGGAATATTTCCAATTCGAAGACAGAATACAATCTACCATCATCCGGCTCTCTGAGAAATTGGCCCAGTGTACCACAACAAGAAGCAATGAGGCGTCAAGTAGTGGTGTGGCGTTGAAGCTACCAAAGCTTACAATTCCCACATTCGACGGCGACTACTTGAAATGGAGCCAATTTTACGATTTATTTACACAGATGATACATAATCAGCACATGAGCAAGTGCCAGAAAATGTGGTACTTAAAGACCAACTTGAAGGGAGAAGCCGAGAAGCTCATTCGACACTTTACATTATCAGATGATAATTATACGTCTGCCTGGGATACATTGAAGTCTCGTTATGATAATAAAAGATTGTTGGTGACAGCGCTCATCGATAAACTGCTATCGCAGCCCAAACTTACCTCAGAAGGTGCGTCAACTATTAAAGCATTGCACGACTCAACGAGGGAATCCCTTATGGGCCTAGAAAATCTGGGTGTTCCCACAGTTAATTGGGACCCACTATTATTACACATTTTAGTGAGAAAATTAGATAAAGCCACACATAATCTATATGAACAGTCGCTGGAACAACCACGAGCCTTGCAATCAGTAGAGAAATTTCTCAATTTTCTGGAAACTCGCTTTCAGTCCCTGGAAGCTCTGGGGCAGAAGGACAAGCCAACGGATGACTCACGGCGAAAACTAAACCAAGTTCCCAGTAGGGTCAATTCATTTGTATCCACCAACTCACCTCAACCGACATGCATAGTTTGCAAGGAGAACCATCAGCTTTTTAGCTGTCGTAAATTCCTGCAGTATACACCTGTTGAACGTTTAAGATTGCTACGGAAGAACAATTTGTGTATTAACTGCCTGAGGGCCGGACATTATGCAGCCAACTGCACATTAAGGGGATGTACTCATTGCTCCAAAAGGCATAATACATTAGTGCATCTACAAGGCACACCACAAGAAAAATCGAGTTCATCACAAGCAATGACATCTCAACCTCAGCAACCCAAATTAGCTGAATCTACAAGCCAATCCATGACACTAGCAACGCAAAAGGTTAACCACCAGGAAGGCTATGTATTGCTCAGCACAGTTGCAATAAATCTTACTACACATGATGGAAAGGGTATAATGTGTAGGGCGATTCTCGATTCCGGATCCCAGGTGAATCTCATAAGTGAAAGAATCATCAAGAAACTAGGTTTGAAGGGAACTCCAGCCCTAATGCATGTGCAAGGCATCGGTCAATCGAAGCAACAAGCAAATAAACGAGTAAGCGTGTTAATCCAATCACGCACAAGTGGGTTTTCTGCCAGACTAGAAGCATTCATCCTCAAGCAAATCTTAGCACCACAGCCGAACCGAGAAATTGATATTTCAAAGTGGAAAATTCCATCCAATATCAAGCTGGCCGATCCTAATTTCAATACGCCAGACTACGTAGACTTACTGATCGGAGCGGAATTCTACTACCAGCTTTTATCGGTTGGGCAGATAAGATTAGGAGAAGGACTGCCAACATTACAGAACACTGTGCTCGGCTGGGTGTTGGCTGGTAAAATAGACCAGATACCACAAAATCAAAGCCTCTGTTGTGTATTTAACAGAGACCAAGAAATGGACCAACAACTAGAAAGGTTTTGGACCTTGGAGGAAGCTTCTGATGAAAGGAAAACATTCACACCATCAGAAAAGCGATGTGAAGAGCATTTTAACCAAGGTGTCAAAAGAAGTGATACAGGTCGTTTTATTGTCAAATTACCATTCACGGAAAATCCACAACAACTAGGTGAGTCTAGAGACATCGCATTGCGGAGGTTCTTGTCAATAGAGCGAAAACTTATGAAGAATAGTGAGCTCCGCTCCGAATATGTTGGGTTTATGAATGAATATCAAAACCTAGGCCACATGCAAGAGGTCGATGTTGAATCAATTACAACACCACATTACTTCATTCCACACCATTGTGTACTCAAGCCAGAGAGCACGACAACCAAATTGAGAGTTGTGTTCGATGCCTCTTGCAAAACATCCTCAAATGTCGCATTGAATGACATACTTGCGGCAGGACCAACAATACAAGACGAACTATTCTCAATATTGCTCCGATTTCGAGTACCACGCTTCGTCTTCACGGCCGACATTGAGAAGATGTATCGGCAAATAATGGTCAATGACGACGACCGAAAATTCCAACTAATTTTTTGGAGAACCAGCCCAAATCATCCTCTAAAATGCTTTCAACTGAATACGGTTACGTACGGAACAACCTCCGCTCCGTATTTGGCGACAAAATGTCTGCAAAGATTATCTCAAGAACATGCCGCTTCATATCCACTGGGAGCAGAGGTACTGGCTAGAGATTTCTACGTGGATGATGTGATCACAGGATCAGATAGTCTGTCTACTGCTTGTGAAATGCAAACACAACTGATAGCGTCACTGGCTAAGGCAGGATTCAAGCTCCGAAAGTGGTGTGCAAACCACCCACGACTACTGAAAAGTATTCAACCAAAGGATATAGAACCACAGCTCACATTTGGCAGTGAAACTGAGGAGCAAATAAAAATTTTGGGTCTCACTTGGTTACCAACCTCAGACTCATTTTGTGTCAAGACCACCAAGGTTGAAAGGAACGCAATCACAAAACGAACAGCATGTTCAGATATAGCACGGCTATTTGACCCACTTGGAATCATGTCTCCAGTAGTGGTTACTGCCAAGATATTCCTGCAACGACTATGGGCGTTAAAATTAGATTGGGACGCATCTATACCGATGGAGATGCATACACAATGGGTCAAGTTTCGTAATGACCTACAATCATTAAACGACATTAAATTTCCAAGACATGTACTGCCTGAAGAATTATCAAAATCCACGCAGATACACACGTTTGCTGATGCCTCCCAGAAGGCCTACGGAGCTGCAGTGTACGTCAGATCTCTAACCAAAAATAATCAGATCGTAGTACGACTGCTTTGTGCCAAGTCGAAGGTGGCACCAATTAAGCAAGTTACTTTACCTCGACTTGAACTATGTGCAGCTAAACTAGCAGCTGAGCTCACCACTCGTGTCAAAAGAGATTTACATCTAAAAAACGAGCCAATGTATTACTGGACGGACTCGGAAATTGTCTTGGCATGGTTGAATTCATCATCTTCATCATTCCATACATTTGTGGCCAATCGAGTGGCGAGTATTCAGGAACTATCCAATCCTGAACACTGGCGTCATGTCGGCTCCAAGGAAAATCCTGCTGATATTTTGACCCGAGGATTAAACCCGGACAAGCTGAAATCTTGTAACTTGTGGTTTTATGGCCCTCTATTTTTATACGGCAGTGAATCATCATGGCCGCAACCATATTCAAGGAATATTGAGTGTGATTTAGAAAAGAAACAAACTGCACTGCCCATAACCACACAGCAGGATTCCACACACTTCATTCACAAGATAAATCACCATAATTCGTTCAAAAAACTAACCCGCATCACAGCATATGTAACACGTTTCATAAGCCGATTGAAACAGAGAAGCAAAAAGATAAGCACAACTAACACACAATCACTCATGGCCGAAGAACTCAATGAAGCCCTTGTAGTGATTGTTAAGGTAATGCAGGCAGAGTGTTTTGACAGGGAGATTAATCAACTAAGGCGATTTAAACATCTAGACAAAAGCAGCTCATTGATTAGTATGGCACCTTTCTTAGATGAAAGAGACATCATACGTGTTGGAGGACGACTACAAGCTGCCGACGTATCCTATGAGGCGAAGCACCCAATACTACTGCCGTATTCACATCAGTTCACTAAGCTTTTGATGACCAAAATTCACGTTGAAAATCTTCACGTTGGTCCACAGACTCTCCTGGCAATCACGAGACAACAGTTTTGGCCAGTAAAGGGCAAAACGATAGCAAGATCCATCGTTCAAAATTGTGTGCGCTGTGCAAGAGCGAAACCAACAATGATGTCACAGGTAATGGGCAATTTGCCTCCTCACCGGGTTCAACCTGCACGGCCATTCACAAATGCTGGGGTGGACTTTTGTGGGCCAGTGTGGACACATTATAAGGTTAGAGGAAAACGCCCACAAAAAACCTACATTGCAGTGTTCTGTTGCTTTGCCACCAAGGCAGTTCACCTGGAAGTGGTGAGTGATTTGACCACACAAGCATTTCTCGGAGCGCTTAAACGATTCGTGGCAAGGAGAGGCCACTGTCGAAACATTTATTGCGACAACGCAACGAATTTCATTGGCGCCAAAAATGAACTAGAAGAGCTGAAGGAAACCATATATTCCGACAAGGCGAAGACAAAAATTGCTGCAGTATGTGAACCCAAGGGCACCGACTTTCATTTCATTCCTCCACGTGCCCCTCATTTTGGGGGTCTCTGGGAGGCTGCCGTTAAATCGGCTAAGCATCTACTCAAAAGGACAGTTGGAAATGCATCCTTGACTTACGAGGAGTTAGAAACCGTTGTTGTCGAAATCGAGGCAATTTTGAACTCGAGGCCAATAACGCCTCTCTCATCAGATCCCAATGATCTATCAGCACTAACTCCTGGACACTTCTTAATAGGGGAACCGCTTACCAGCACAATTGATCCAAAATCAGAACTAGTGAAAGCCAATCTTCCTATTAGATGGAAATTGGTCGCCCACCTGAAAAATGAATTTTGGAAGCGGTGGTCCAGAGAGTACCTGAACGAATTACAACAACGCACTAAATGGAAGACGTCAAGTCAAAATATCGAAACAGGAACGTTGGTCGTCATTAAGGAGGACAACCTGCCTCCACTTAAATGGCCACTAGGAAGAATAATTAGCGTCATCAAAGGTGACGACGGCTTCGCTCGGGTGGTTGATGTCCGAGTAGCAAACAATGTCCTGCGTCGACCTATACATAGGTTGGCACCGCTTCCCATATTAAATGAGGAAACACCCTTGGCGGATGAATCAACACTAAGGAAAACTAGTACCAGTACTACAATAGACGCAACCATTTCAAACTCGGCATCAACACGGCAAGACCAGTCTAGTTTAACGGAATCAAATAAAATTCCAAGAAAGAAGGCACGATTGTCAGCAGGGTCCGCAATCAGCATGCTACTAGTGGTTTGTTTGTGCCTACCATTAAGTATAGGATCACCTGTTCATATAACGCCATTCAAGTCTCAGCCAGGGCTCCACTTTGAAAACCTTGGCATCGCGAGCGTGATTTCTAATGAATGGAACCTCATTGTCTACTATAATATGACACCCTATTGGAGAGAGTTCGAAGGTCTGCTGAATGGAAGTCGTGTGTTACATGACCTCTGCAATTCAATCACTAGAGAGAAATCATGTAGAACTATAGTGACACAACTGGAGTATCTAAAGGCAGAGCTGTCCAGCAATAACGAATTATTAAGGCCACAAATGGATGTCGAAACAAGCCGAACTAGGAGAGGAGCCGTGAATTTTGTCGGAAACATCGCCAATGCATTGTTTGGAGTATTAGATGCTGATTACGCTGAGAAGATGTCTCAGACGATTGAGGATGTGAAGTCAAATGAAAATCGCCTTCTTAATCTGATCAAAAACCAAACAACAATTATTGATTCGACTGTGAACATCATTAGGAAAAATCACGAACAGTATACCAGCCAGTATAAAGAAATAGAATCAGAGTTGGCCCAACTTGCCAACTTCAGTCAATTTACTGCAGAGGAACTTCAGCAAGAAAGACTAACCCTCCTGTTTACATCACTGTCCATACAGACAATTCTAGTGGCGTCAAATATCCAGAGAGTTCAGTTCGCTATCATAGATACGCTTACTGACACTCATAACGGACGAGTTAGTCCCCAATTGATCTCACCCAAACAACTAACACAAGAATTGTTCACCATCAGAAACCACTTATCACCGTCATTAACACTCCCAGTGAGACCAGATGATGTTCGCAGCTTATACAACATACTGAAGGCAGCAGCACGAGTCACAGCAAGACACATTATCTTTAAGCTCAGTCTGCCATTGCTTTCACCTGAGGATTTTGAACTGTTTCGGATAATACCGATACCAGTACTCATCAATGGTACCTTCATCAGAATTACGCCATCATCTAAGTTTTTGATCATCAACCTACATCGGGATCAATACTTCCCTCTCACTGAACCAGAAGTACAATCGTGCATCTCCATCAATGAAGGTCATCATTTATGTAAACAAACTCATCCAATTTACAATCGAGGGTCAAGTAAAAGCTCCTGTGAGGTAAATTTGATAAATGGATTATCACCAGCGTCATCATGCCGCATCGTTGACATCGGAGATGAGCCCCAGTGGATCCAATTAAACAATCCAAACCAATGGATATTTGCGATCAAGGAAAGGGCATTGGTGAAGGTCGTTTGTGGTACCAACGTCACGACAACAACAATGGAAGGATCGGGTATTATGAAGCTACAAGAGCATTGCATGATAAAACAGAACGAAGTTACGGTTCAGGGTCACAATATCTACCCAACTGTCAATAGGATGTCCTACACTCCAATAAGTAATATCACAGACATCGTGAAACCAGAGGAGTTGGAGGCTGTAATACACAAGGCATCACCATACAAGGCTCAGTTTCGAGAACTGGAGGAAGTCAAACAACGCCTCGATCAACAAATCACCAACAGCGAGCTACCCAATAGACTCCAGGCACATGATGTTCATCAGTATGCCGTAGGATATATAGCGATGTTGTTAGCAGGCACTATCGCTGTATATCTGACATGGAAGTGTAAAGCTAATAGCTGGAAGTGGTACCGAAACCCGGATGAATGCCCAAAACCAAAACCTCATCCCAGACGGATCATTGCAGACCTTCCACAACCAATCCCTCATCCAAGGCGAAGTTCGGCCGGGGATTTTGAAATAACCATCGAGAACCAGCCATAGTTGGACTACCGTCCAACGCGGGGGAGGATGTTCGAGTTTGCAAGAAATAATTCTCATCAAAATTAAATAAATGCAGACACCCACGAATTCTGCTGGTATAAATTGAAACATGATATGCAGCTTGTGCATGGAGTGTACATGCTATGCAGCTTGTGCATAGAATTTGCCTGATAAGCAGCGTGTGCATTGTACATAGAATTGTCGCGGTAAAAGTCGAAGGTACAGAGTAAGTAATTGGATATGTAGCTTGTGCATGGTCAAGCTTATCAATATGAAATTTTCTCGGTACTGTGAACGACAGCAGAATTCGTGGGTGTGAGTAAAAGAGTAGGTACGTAGAATAGAATTGCAATGTACAAAATATTATTTAAGTCAGCAATTTTTATATATAAATTTAATTCGAATAAGAAATAAAGGGCCAGTTGATAGAGAGATTTTGTTTTAATTGTACATCGACATCCAAGCTACCACGAAGCTCTGAATTGCCCCCTACCCAAGGTAAGGCAATCAGAACAAGCTCCAATATTCTTAATCACTGAAGAGTCTTGGTACAAGCACCAACGACTCTCGCATCAAAGTCAAGGTCCAAGTACCATTGACTCAACCAACAAAGAACAATTGCATCGATAAAGGCAAAAGAGCCTTTAAACACCGTGAAAGATATTTAATCCAGCAGAAATGAAACCTGGTACCGTCATCATCATTATCATCATAATCATCATCAGCAGCAGCATCATCATCATCATCATCCTGCTCATAGTTATTTTGTATCATTAATAGATTCACATGTCGCTTCATATTATGTTTCGTTGGTCTAACTACAACAGTGGTGAAGAAACGCTCTTTCTTTAGGATGAATACGTTTATTGATATATCGTTCTGGTCTTCAAATTGTTTAATTTGCTTAAGCGTCATAGGAAATGTTATTCCAGTTAAATTTAGCACAGTAGAATAATGTGAATATGATGAGGTCCTACCGGAGTGAACATTTGCAGGATATAGCGCTGATGTTACGGCCCAAGCGAAGCATGCTTCATCACTATTTTTTACATTGATGCAAGCTTGCTTTAAAGCAATCTCCTTCGGTAGAGGTATATACGAAGATCCTCGGTGCTGTTCAAATTTGTTGATATGTACTGCTAAATGTATAATGGAGTCCAATGTCCAGCCACTATCTTTTTTCTGAAACTCATCCAGCTGAGTGAGTATTGAATCCAAAATGTTAACTTTATACCACTCATTTAAATTTTCGTCCACATTGATTGGAGCAGTTCTTGCTTGTAAATATTTAATATCGTTTATAACCTCATTGTCACCTATATTCTTAACAAAATCAGCACACAACTTTGTATTAACTTTAATATTGAGATGGCGTTTTAAAATATTCTTAATACGGCGTATAAATAAATGAGCAGCATCATGTATAAATAGCTTAGGATCTGTATGGTTTATATTTACAATAATTCCAGCTCTAATTCTGTCTGTGAATACTGAACTCATTTCCTCCCACTTTACAAAATCACTTTTTCTTACACGCTGATTTATTTCTCCACCTCGACTGGTGGCCTTCAGTAACAATCTCGGTGATTTAGTCTGACCAATACAGCTCCCCATATGCCGTTTTGTACCACTCTTTTTACTAGAAAAACTTTCATTTATTAGCGCGGTTGACATTTTTTTTATTTGACCTATCGCTGACGCTCACCAAAACTGACTGATGCCGCCTTCTTTCACCAAAGCCTTAAATTGAAGCCATTCTCAACCTAATGCTTTCATGTTTTTTTACCACCCCAATAACCTTCATGTGGTCTATTTTTAGATATCGAATTTCATAACATGCTGCAATGATCACGATTTCCTCTGCTCATAGTATTAACATGTTCTTGACATCGATTCAACGTTTTTATGAATATATTTAAGTCTTGGTAAGGAAGCCGTGAAACTATTTTACTTCAATCAAATAAGCACATATACCACCAATCTAGTGCATAACATACATCGATTCAATCCCCATATCGCCCATGAAAGTTTTTCTTTTACACTACACAACATATTACATTAATTCATTTCAGTGTTGCATACATACATATCCACAGCTGGCAAGTATATGACCAAATCCCGAGTGAGATGGTTTCAAATTGTGGTGTTCACTAAAGCTTCCTAATGTGTTAGAGCAAGACAGATGATAAGAAATAACATGGGATTTTGCTGCCGAACTCTCATAGCTTAACACAGAAAAGGATCATGGGAGACATTTGCTCTGGATCGCTTTTTGGATGTGAAACACAGAGAAAAAAGTTTATAACTTAAGATATAAAAATAAATAATGAATTTGATGTGAATAAATATTTTGTGAAAAAATTGTTTTGCTATAGTTGTTGTTGTTGTTTTTCAGTAAAGGAATTGGGAATCTTACATTTTCAGCTTTCACTACTCATCTACAACATATTCCACATATTACTCACAGCTCTCAATATACTCATCTAAGATAACATATTATACTATATTAATATAATAACTCCACCTTCTTTCATCAAAACATTTAATTTAATCCACTCCCAACCTAATACTTTCATGGTAAGATTTAAAGATGAATAAATAATGCTTCCATATCCTAATAGACTTATAACATTCCAAATACCCACTCTCCATATCGCGGTCTTCACTATTGAACTTGAAGCACAGCTAATTATAATCTCCCATACAACTTGCACTACTCATCATCATCCAAGTGAACCCAAGAGCAGACACTTTCGGTTTCAAAGGTTAAGGTGACGCCAGAGGTCAAGGACAAATTGTTGCCTTCAAGCCCATGTGTCAAACACATATAAATAGTAGTTTCATAACTTGTTTTTTCAGTTGATATTTTGCTCTTTACCCAAACAGATCACTGTTTCTTGGCAAGCTAATTACGCAATAATTTCAACATGAGTTCTAAGGACACTACAAACCTTCTAAAGCCTACGGAAGAAAGGAGTAAAGAATACTCATATAAAGCTAAGTCTACATCTATGAAATCGATGCTTTCCAGAAATAAAGAAGAAAGTTATTCATCCAAAAACGAGTCGACTGTCCCCTACCAACAGGTCGAAAAATCAGGATATTCCAACAAAGATTGCAAAAAGTAAAGACGGAGAGATGTTATTTGTGAAAATGGTGCACAAGGAACCTTCTAAAGTCATGTTGGTCTAAAGCCATAAGGAATATTCATTATAAGGATCAGTCTATATCTATGAAATCCTGGCTTTCCTGAGCTAAAGAAAAAAGACCTTAGACTTAAGCTATAATGTAATTAAAACAAATTATTTCAATAAATGGCATTATAACCATAATACAATTTTTATTTACAATACATATTTTAGACTAGACTAGACTTAATATATTTTCTGCGACAAATGTCGCTTAATAGTGATAATTGAAGCAAAAAAATGATTATTGCTCACACCGTGTGTCGCTTTCAGCCAAATTTGTTGTTTGCAGATGAACATACTTTCCTCATACAACACCATTTCGAGGAGATAAATGCCAAATACCATCCAGCAAAACTTTTAACTTAATACATAACTTACAGTACCTACTCTCAACCCACCACCACGATCTTCACTATGGACATGGAGAATTATCACATATCCAGCGAGATTGCTGATTAAGATTTTACTGATTATTCATAGCTCCCATACAACTTCCACTACTCACCTCAGACAACATATCATACCACATTAATATCATAACACAGCGTTCGTCTATTAAAGCTTTTAATTTAACCCACTCTCAACTTAATGGTAAGTAAACAATGTACCTGCCTCCAATAGTATGAAGATAAAATTATCATATTCTTATCAGCTTCATGTGAACTATGATATCGGGGAATCAATCAAATCTCATAACAGTGTGACTGATTGAGAAATTTTATTGAAAATAAAAAACAATTCGTCATAAAGACTTTTCAATACAAACTCCTAGATACAAAAAAAAAACATTAATCGGTCAATTTGCCTGCTTTACTCGGCTATATTTGTTTACGCAAGATATCAAATTACCAGCGACCTGGCCACCTTTTCTAATGCTTTAATTTCCATTACTTCTAATGATTTCATGTGTCTTACCATCCCAAGCAGCCGTGATCAATTTTTACACATCGAATATCATAACATGATCACTCTTGTTTATAAAAGACACCTACAGACCACAACTTGTGTAATAGCTGTTGTTGTTGTTTTTTTCAGCAAAAGAAATTTTCAAGTATATCTTCCACTACTCATCTAAGACATCATATCCCACAGATTAATATCGGTTGTTGTTGTTTTCAGTTAAAGAAATTGGGAATCTTACATAAATCGCTCAATTTGTTTACTTTACTCGGCTGCTGTGCGAATTTGTTTACATTATTCGACTGCGAATTTGTTTACTTTGCTGGACTGTGCGAATTTGTTTATGCAAGGAATAAAATCAGAAGCATTCCACCTGAAGAGCAAAATTACACATTTACTAATTTCCATTACTTATCTAAGTGAACATATCTACCTACATTCGCCCCAATCAGCTTCGCCTGATCTATTTTTAGATATATGATCATATGGTGCAATCTTGTTTATAAAAAACACCGACAGATTAATATCATCAAATCTTTAATCTACAACTTAGGTTATAGTTGTTGTTGCTTTTTTGTTTTTGAGCTACTAATATTAATTACACCTGAGAAGGTAAGATCGCTAATATCCTCGAACCATAGCCCGTAGAGGATTTCTGATGAAGATTTTACCCCACCAATACTAATACCGACTAATGCCGCTAGGGGACCTTGCTCAAGAAATGGTGTTTGCACTCGAAAGAGCAACTGTTACTTTTCAATACACGCACCCCCAGGATCTAATAATAATAATAAGAAAACATCAAGCCAAGGTGATATCATGTTGTGAAATTCGAATGATGCTGATATCTACAACAGCACTTGAAAACAACAAAACCAAGATGACGTCATGCTGATATCTAGAACTTCCCCGCTAATAAAAGAAAACAGCAAAACCAAGGCATGCTAGTAGTTCCGGCTAATGTCGCTAGGTAACCTTACTCAAGAAATGGCGAGCCCGTAGAGGATTTCTGATGAGAATTTCGTCCCCCCTCCCACCATACACCACCTACAATCCATTGGCATGAACAAAAATAACTTGAATTATTAATACGCTAATATCTCGAAAACCAGAGCCCGTAGGGGATTTCTGATGAAAATTTCATTACCCGCCCTCCCTATCCTATACTATAATACCCCCTCACAAACCACCCATCTAGAATCCATTGGCATGAACAAAAATTTCCTACCGTTAACTTTAATTATTACTAATATTAGTTCAAAACCAAAAGCCTACATTTAGGCGCACCACATATCTATCCAAGAAAACCGGAGCATGCTGGTAGTACCGACTAATGCCGCTAGGGCGCATTCAAGACCAAATCCATCAATAAAGCTTCTCACCCCTTCACAAATATATAGAACTGAAGGTGATCTCGTGTCCCAAAACTCGAGATGAAAAACTTAGAGGCTACGAGTCTGAGATGAAAAATAAGCGAACTCCAGAAACAAAATCGAAAACCTATGCTATTTCCCTATGCTGGAGAGTGCTAAAAGTGGTCTCGTATCCCCCAAAGTGGTCTCGTATCCCCAAGATTCGAGATAAAAAATAAGCGAACTTCAGAAACAAAATCGAAATCCTATGCTATTTCCCTATGCTGGAGAGTGCTAAAAGTGGTCTCGTATCCCCCAAAGTGGTCTCGTATCCCCAAGATTCGAGATGAAAAATAAGCGAACTTCAGAAACAAAATCGAAATGCTATGCTATTTCCCTATGCTGGAGAGTGTTAAAAGTGGTCTCGTATCCCCCAAAGTGGTCTCGTCTCCCCAACATCCAAGACATAAACCAGGACATCCAAGACACAACCCCACATTTAGTATGGATTTACACCACCTAGCGACGGTGGCGCCATCTGTCGTGAAATCCTGGAGGCTCAAAAACGTGGTCCAGAAACGCCATAGTGTAACTACTATCTTCTGTTTTGTTTTCTTTGTTTTGTTTCCAACCGTGTGAAGATATCAAAAAAAAAAAAAAAACAAAACAAAAACTCAAAATTCTTGTGCCTTTTTGGCTATTATAAATTCTCGGAGTATTACCGAACGCGTTGTATTTGCAAATTCTGACAGTAAACAGCTGGTTTCGTAGTTAGCAAGAGGCTCCCAGCGCGCCTCAGCCGATACGTACTTAGCAGGGTGTGCGAACGTACTTTGATGTAATCGATACGCCAACCAGACTAGGCGATTGGGACAAGAAGGAATTAGTGATACTGAAAGCTTTCGGCGATAATTAAGATTTGACTGTTCTCTCACCTCCGCTCGGCCAGGGCAATTAAAGACTGTGCACACAATTATTTATTACTAATTGAGAGCAAAAATTAAAAACTGTAACAATTGATGTCAAGTGTGGGGTACACGAAATATATCTCGATCGATATTTCTCCCATCCTCTCAAATTACAGCACTATCTACATACAGTTGGAAAATTTTAATTTATTTGTGGAATTGATCGGCTAAGGCTTTTCACTTTGGCGGGTTGTTTTATTTGAATTTTTTTTATGTTTTTTGTGTCACATCATTTGAATTTCTTAGATTAAGTTTCTTTTCAGCTTATTTTTATTTTTTTTCTTCCCCTTTTGAATTTTCGGATAAGTATACAAGTATACTACTAGCGTTACGGATCGAAGTAGTCTTATTTTTTTATTTTTTTTCCAGAGCTTGCAGACTGAACTTTTGTCTTTGTATTTTTGTTTGTTTTATAATTACCTGAATTAACGATTGTGGAAGCGGAGAAATAAAGTTCATGCGCTCGAATTTGCAACTTCCTGGTGCCCTTTATAATTTCATAATTTTATTTATTTATTTTTAAGTTGGTTCTGGTTTTCTTTTATTTATTTTTTATATTTTCTCTTCTTCTGAAGTTCAAAAAGGATAGTTCTTGGATTTTTAGAGTAAGTATAGTCGCGCAGATACAGCTCGGCTCTCAACTTTGATCATTATCTGTAATTTCTGTACTCCCCATACAAGTGATAAAGTGTTCCCTTGTGCTGCGTTGATCTCTTCAACTGCTAAGCCAAGTCTTCGGTACCTTTTCTTCTAAGCACGCGAAATTTTGGTCTACAATTCCATTTTCTCCTTCCGTATCAGGGAACTTCTTTTTCACACGGCCAAAATGAACGAGGAACAGATGCAAGAAATGAAAGAGCA
This sequence comes from Dioctria rufipes, assembly GCA_963924295.1. NCBI lineage: Eukaryota > Metazoa > Arthropoda > Insecta > Diptera > Asilidae > Dioctria > Dioctria rufipes. The sequence goes on along the minus strand of OZ002740.1, from coordinate 191,161,854 downwards.
GATGAAGCAGATGGTCTCTGGCCTAGTAACAGGAATTGTTAATGAGTTGAAAGAGGAGATAAAAGCCGAACAGCAGGCTTTTTATGCAAAAATGAAGACAGAAGTTTGTAGTACGGTGACTGAAGTGTCCAAGAAAGTTTCCGAATTAGAAAAAACCCTTAGTGGTACATCGTTTGTCAACGAGGTATTCGATGAGTCCCTGTCCTCATACAATGTATTTCCGACAAGCGTGGCCGCGTCTACTACTACTTCAATAGTTACCACCACGGCTTCTTATCCTATCTCGTCTAACGTTTCGACGGACACGTCTAATTGTCCTTCTTCTTCTTGCCCTATTGTCTGCAGCATTCAGTCGCAGGCAAGCCCAACCACAACCTCATCAATAGCTCACCATTCCAGCCCAATTTCTCCCCGCAGCATGCCAGCTGCAGCAGTGAGTTTTAGTCCGATTTTCGGTTCGTCCATTCCGACAGCTGGGGTGCCCTGCGATGTTCATTTGAACTGTAACAAGGGCCAAACATTGTCGAATATACCACATAATGCCCACACCCATACTTCTGGTGGGAAACTTATCTGTAATTTGACACCATTCGATGGAACTGTGTCGTGGTCAGATTATAGGATTCAGTTCGAAATTACAGCAAGAAATAATAATTGGAAAGAGCAGGAGAAGGCCGATGCTATAATCATACAACTTCGAGGCAACGCTTTACCTGTGCTTAGTGTCTTCCCTCAGGGCCATCATATCCAGCTGGATGAGCATGTTTTACTGCTAGAGCAACGTTTCGGGCTGGACCTTTACTCCTGTCAGGTGCAATGTCACGGAAGGGCACGAGGCATTAAAGAAAGCTCTTCTAATTTTGCTCTGGAGCTGCAAAGACTGGCTACGGCAGCATTTCCATCATGCCCTACAGACGTCGTCGACCGTATGGTGACACTGCGATTCCTGGAGGGGCTTAGAGATGATGAACTTCGAACTTTGGTAAAGGTTCGTAGTCCAAAGAATATACACGAGGCCCTGACCGCTGCACAGGAATTATCCCTCGGAATGGGGTCGGGGAGAGGAAACAGAATTTATATGGCACAGGGGCCAACGAATTCTAGGAACAGACGTCGACGAGGAAGATCTAATAACGACGTTTACGCAGCAGGACGAGAGCCGGAATTAGGTAATGCCCAAACGGCATCAACTGCAACGTACAGCTCTGCTTCAATACATCCAGGGAATGCCAGGCCATCAACTCTGATGTCGAACATACGCAATGCCTCAATCAGACCCCTGCAATCTATGATTCTTTCGTGCCCTCATCCTCCTCGGGTTTAAGTTCTGTAACACCAACTTCTTCGGGAAACTGGGTATCATCGTCTCCGAGAGGCACGAGCCGATGAACCTTCTATCAGGCCTCAACAGCACATTCCCAATAATTAAAAATTACACCGATCTTAACCGAATGTTATCTTCATCCACCCCTCGAGTAAAAACCTCTTGCCAAGACTCCTTAGAATCCACAGCCAATGCGACAATTGAAGAAGAAATTGTTCTAAACACCACCTGGCCTTCCAAAAATAGCCTTACTGTCGAAGGAATGCTAAATAAGAATCCCTGTAACTTTATCATCGACACCGGAGCTACCCTTTCGATTGTACACCCTCAATACCTAGACCGTCCCTCGAAGACGAGACTACAATCTACGTCAGTCCGCATTCGAAGTGTGACTGGAGAAAGTATAGAGGTCCTAGGAAATATCATTGTTGATATCCAGTTGAAGAACTGTCGAGTTCAACACGAAGTTTTAGTGGCAAAAATCGAGCCAGTGTGCTTGCTAGGTGTTGATTTCCTAGATGCTAATGGCTGCAGGTTGGTCTTTGAGAAGAATGTTTTCCTGATTGGAAGTATAGCCATAGAACTACACAAACCCAAGTATATATCGTCGCCTGTCTATATAGCAGAAACTATCGTACTCACTGCTAAGAGCGAAACTGTAGTTGCATTACCTTGGGTAGAAAGGTACGATGCCGACACAGACGTAATGTTTAAACCAGCTCATTTCATGCTGCCTTATGGAGTTTGGATAGCTCGTGTCTTAGTAGATCCCCAAGCAAATGAAATACCTCTGAGATTGGTGAACGTAACATCAAGCGACGTTTGTCTTACTCGAGGCATGTCGATTGGAAAATTGGAGTCAGCCTCTGTGACCGAATGTGCGATCTCGCAATGCGACGTAGATCAACAGTCAGATGAAACGTGGCTGCACCACTCAGAAGAATTGACTGAGGAGGAAAGAGCAAAACTAAAGATTGTTGTAGAACAATATCGAGAAATTTTTTCAACTGGCCCGAATGATACTGGACGTACTAATATTGCGAAACAGGTTGCCTGCCCGAAGGATACCTATGGCAAAGAAGGCGGAGGTCGAAGAACTAATACGGGAAATGGAAGACAATGATGTTATACGCCTTTCTAAGAGTCCTTGGGCATCTCCTGTGGTCCTGGTAAAAAAAAAAGATGGGACGACACGATTCTGCATAGATTATCGAAGGCTCAATGATGTCACGAAGAAAGACTCTTACACACTTCCAAGGATCGACGATACCTTCACCTCGTTTGCAGGATCCACTTAGCTCTCTACTTTAGACCTGCAGAGTGGATATTGGCAAGTCAAGATGTGTGAACAAGATAGAGAAAAAACAGCTTTCTCGACCGGGAATGGATTGTGGTTGTTTAACGTGATGCCATTCGGTCTTTGTAACGCTCCAGCTACATTTGAGCGACTAATGGATGCTGTTCAACGAAACGAGAAGCCAACCTAAAGTTCAGTCCGAAAAAGTGCCATTTGTTTCAACGCGAAGTTAAGTATTTGGGCCACATTGTCTCCGCCAAAGGACTACAAACAGACCCGGAAAAAACGGAAGCTATTAAGTCGTGGCCAGTACCGAAGAGCAAAAAGGAAGTTCGTAGTTTTCTTAGCTTGACTTCGCAACCATTGCCAAGCCATTGACTGAGTTGAAGGAGGAGAAAAGGAAGTTCACATGGGGACAAGAGCAAGATGTAGTTTTCCAAGAACTGAAAACTCAGCTGACCTCTCCTCCTATCCTGACATTTCCCCAATATGATGGAGAATTTATATTGGACACAGACGCCAGTCAGACGGGGCTTGGAACCGTCCTCAGCCAAATGCAAGATGGTTACGAAAAAGTCATAGAATACTACAGCAAGACACTCAATAAGCCTGAGAGGAATTACTGTGTTACTAGGAAGGAGCGGTTGGCTGTACTGCGAGCGACCAGACATTTCCATCACTATTTGTTCGGCAGGCCTTTTCGGATTCGTACGGATCACGCGTCGCTTCGTTGGCTACTGAACTTCAAAGAACCGGATGGTCAGTTAGCGAGGTGGTTAGAGAGGCTGCAACAGTACGATTTTGTCATCGAGCATCGACCCGGACAGAAACATCTTGACGCGGATGCACTTTCTCGACGGCCCTGTGAAAATAGCATCGGACCCAATCGTCGATCTAGCATCCGAACAAGAAGAAGATGTTCTCCTGAAGCAGATTAGAGAGTGGCTTCGGAAAGGAGTAAAGCCCTCGCGAGATGAAATTGCTTCGGAAAGTCGCCAGCTGAAAACACTTTGGGCTCATTGGGACTCACTACGCCTGTCACAAGACATCCTTTACCTGGTACATTATAATGAAAAGGAAACTTTAATAAAAATAGCACCTTCCAGCCTGATCAATCTATTTCTACAGGCCTATCATAACAAGCCGGAAGGTGGGCATTTTGGAATTAGAAAACGGCAGACAAGATCAAAACTCGTTGGTTCTGGCTCACATTACAAGCCGACGTAGAGAGGTGGTGTGCCAAATGCCTACTATGCCACGCGAGAAGGGGACCTTCCAGAAAAACGAAAGGGGAACTCCACACATATAACGTTGGAGCACCATTTGAGCGCATAGCTATAGACGTGCTAGGTCCCTTACCTAAAACACATAAAGGCAACAGATACGCAATAGTAGTGATGGACTATTTTACTAAGTGGCCGGAGGTCTTTCCGACGCAGGACCAGAAGACGGAGACTATTGCTTACGGACTAATAGAAAATGTATTGTCCAGATTCGGTATGCCCTTCCAGCTCCATTCGGACCAGGGGAGAAATTTTGAAGCTGACCTTTTTAAAGCAATTTTGCAACGGTTCGGTATCGAAAAGACAAGAACAACCGCGTCGCACCCTCAATCCGACGGAATGGTTGAACGCTTCAACCGAACCTTATTAGAGTACTTGTCCAAGTTCATTGATTTGAGTCAAGCGAACTGGGACCTGTATCTACCCCTGGCACTACTAGCCTATCGTTCAGCCACACACGATAGCACAAAGTTCACTCCTGCTTTATTAACCCTTGGTAGAGAATTGCGTTTACCCTCTGATCTCACCTACGGCCCAATTCCAGTCGAGTCCTTTTCCCGACCTGCGGAATATACAGATGGACTAATAAAAGCACTGGAGAAGGTTCACAAATTAGCTCGTACTAATCTAGCTCTCTCTTCCCATATAATGAAAACAAAATACGAACTGAGAGCAAACCCTCTAAGCTTTGCGGAAGGTTACAGCGTCTGGATTTATAATCCCAAACAACGACGAGGAAAGTGCCCAAAACTACAGCACGACTGGGAAGGCCCTGGCCGCATTCTAACTCGCTTCAATGACGTGCTCTATAGAGTTGAATTTCCTGAAGGCAAGACAAGGATAGTTTTACATATTGATCGATTAGCGCGATTCAATGATAGTACTAGTCAAACTAATATCACTTTTCAAACACCTGGCGAAGGCCAAAAAAACAACTTGCTAGTGCCATGGGAGCAAAACTCTAGTCGATTTGCTTCTAAGATTTTGCTCAAGTACGGATTTCAGCCTGGAAAGGGATTGGGCAAGAAGCTCCAAGGCATTATTGCCCCAGTTCAAACTCAGCGTCACTTTTTGCGGGAAGATCTTGGTTTTCCATAGCCGTTGTGTCACCTGCGACATTCCGGGGAGGGGGTATATTAATAAACTCCTCTTATCTATAGGTGCGTAATAGCTGAACAGCAACAGCATACAGACAGCGAAATGGACCACAGATTGGCGTTCAGGACTTGTTACTCCCCTGGAATTCTTTTCACTCTGACGTTTCTGCGTTAGTTCATCTGGCTCTGAATAGCTTTAAATCAATTTTTCTAACGCTAGCTTAATCAGTAAAATGGTTGGACAAATCCCCAATTTGGAGACCATACTGACGAAGCTATAGGTAATCACATCTGACGAAAGCTCTCCTTGCGCAGCTAATGGAAATGCAACTTTCTAGGGGTGTGTCAAGGATGACCTGGAAATCTGAAATAAACTCACCCAGGAGTGATTGTAACATTTACACTTGACCCAACACTTTATTGGTACCGGTAAATCAGCTGTGCAGTAATGATTAGCTGTATACCAGAAAGGCGAAAAGCCAGCAACACCGCACTATAATGTGGCACATCAGCCGAACATACCAAGGAAGTCTCACTACCTTTCCCGGTATTATCGCAAACTCACACGCGGCTATCGACCAAGGCCAAACTGATAAGAATCAATCCAGATTGACCAAAACTATTTCAAAACAAACAAACAAACTTATGAGCTTTCGAGTGTGCTATCCTGGTCTTGTCTTCCGCGACTTCATTCTGAGAGTGCGATTAATATTACAGACATCCTCCCAGTTCCACACGAACAGCAGATCAGCTACTATGGGTTTTCCCAGACCTTGAAGCCCGGGTGATAGCATCGCGAACCCAAAGACACAGACAGGCCCAACCGTCCGGACAAATCTTTGAAAATGAATTAAATCTTTTCTATTATTTTTCTATTTTATATAATTTGCTTTATTCTTTGTATTAGGTGCGTAGTATCGTGGTCCATACCAGGCTATTTAAGATCCAGGGAGGACTCTGAGGACGAAATTGGAGGAATCCAAGCAACTGCATCCAAATGACGCATGTCACAATTATCTTGATTGCTTATCTAGACCTTTATTAATAAGTTTTCCCTTAGTTAGTCCTCGGTTGGAACTTCGAGTTTTTTACCAGGGGGCAATGTAGCGCGGCGAATTCTCCAACTACTGCAAACCTGGCAACACGTACGGATAAACTGCCAGCGCGCGCATGTGCAAATAATTTTGCGAGAGCCCACGGGAGGTCAACGACCCTGGACAACGGATAAATTCCAAACGGTCAAGGGAGGCAACTTTTCTAGACGCGATGGATCACTTTTGAAGCAGCGATCGACCAGTACAGAACGATTAGTTGAAGTAAAATCGTGAATTTGTATCTTATTTAATTAAATTTCATTAAGTTACCTTTGAAGTAAAATCGTGAATTTGTATCTTATTTAATTGAATTTAATTAAGTTTCTCTTTTTTTCTCTTTGTAAACCGCGAGTAAAGAGTGCCCGAAATAAAAGCACATAATTATACCTACTTCGCGAGCGAGGCATTTTTCTTTCTTTCTTAATAATTGCTTTGTTTTACCCCGCTATACACGAACAAATCGCCGAGGGTGGTATTTTCATTGTTTTTCGCAGCACAAACTAACAAACAAAGGAGTTACTAGGAAGGATTCAGGGGAATCCCCACGGACGACCCGAAAGAAACAACACAGGTTACCAGCGAGGAGCCCCCAAGCTCGGCTTCCCACAGATGTCTATAAAAAGCTAAGTACTTATCTTTTCTTATCTCCTGTTTTCTTTATTTTCCATCGACGTTCACATCTGGAGTCAATTTCGTGGGAATCTGGAATCTTCTGTTTTGTTTTCTTTGTTTTGTTTCCAATTTTTGGCCGTAGGCAAGCTAGCTCAGCACTACAGGCTCAACGAACTTTGTCGCGCTAAAATAAAAACAAAAGAGCTTCAACACCAAATTTAACCAAAAGAAATTTAGCACACATATTTACGGCCCGCACAGAATACACAAGAAACAATCAAATAAATTTCCTGTTGCATTTCTTTCCTTTTTTTTCAGTGACTTTTTCCCCCGACTCCAGTCCACGGCATCGAAATCGAAAAGCTCTGGATTAAAGCGATGCGAGCTGAATTTATTTCTGCTTAACTCAATAAACAAAACCCATTCCGAAGTAAAGCCACCATTAACGAAAAGCGATTCCAACCGTGTGAAGACATAAAAAAAAAAAACAAAACAAAAACTCAAAATTTTTGTGCCTTTTTGGCTATTATTAATTCTCGAAGTAGTACCGAACGCTTTGTATTTGCAAATTCTGACAGTAAATAGCTGGTTTCGTAGTTAGCAAGAGGCTCCCAGCGCGCCTCAGCCTCAGCCGATACGTACACCGCAACGCGGCAATTTAGTGTACTTAGCAGGGTGTGCGAACGTACTTCGATATAATCGATACGCCAACCAGATTAGGCGATTGGGACAAGAAGGAATTAGTGATACTGAAAGCTTTCGGCGATAATTAAGATTTGATTGTTCTCTCACCTCCGCTCGGCCAGGGCAATTAAAGAATGTGCACACAATTATTTATTACTAATTGAGAGTAAAAATTAAAAACTGTAACAGTATTATAATTTATATAATTTTTACATAGAACTAGCTTACTTAAGAATCCAAGCTAGCAATATAGAAAATCTCTGTCTTAGTACAATTAACAAATCACATTCAAACCACTGTGAAGCCCAGATTAATATGTAAGATGTGTTGTTGAGTGAAAAAGATCAGATTGACGCAATCCTAGAACCAAAACATTTAACGTCACGTAGAGCTTCGTTAAATATTGTCGAAAGTATAAGCAAAAGTTTGTTCGGAACGTTGAACGAAGAAGATGCCAAGCACTACGACGAACAAGTACAACTCCTAAAAGTAAACGAAGATCATCTTTTGGAATTATTAAAGTCTCAAATCCTAATTGTTGACAAAACTGTCAACGTGTTCAATAAAACCTCGTCCCAAATCCAAAAAGAATTCGGAAATATACAAAGGAAACTCGCTAAAATCTATCAAGTCGTCAATAATTTAACCTTTCATATAAATGATAACCTCATAGAACTAGAACTAGAAAATGCCATTTCCATTACAACACTCTCCCTTATGAGATACCAAAACACAAAAGGCTGTTTTGGAAATGTTGCTTGACATTAAACATGGAACATCAAATCCCCTTATAATAACTCCCTCTCAACTCGAACATACCCTTACCATCATTAGGAAAAATCTTCCATCAGGACGACATTACCTGTCCCCGTTACACCAAACTTACTCATTGATTTGTATAGAGTTAGCCAAACGAGTACTAATAAAATAAACAATCAAATTATTATTGAAACTAAAATCCCTCTACCTTCAAGTACTCAATTCCAAGCATATAAAATTATACCATTCCCGATTGCCGTGAACGACTCCTTCGTTTATGTCAAACCCACTACCGAATTTCTATTAGTCACTCTGAACCGAGAAAAACACTATCCTATGAATCACGAAGATTTTCATCAATGTTTACAAAATGTTCCTCATCATTATATATGTCAGACGACTCATCCTATCTTCAGTATTAATTCTAGAGATAACCAATGAGAAATGGAATTGATAAAACATACCCAAGATCTTCCGCCTTCTTGCACGTTAAATACCTTAAAGGTCTCTTCCTTATGGATACAATGTGGCAAATCCTAACAAATGGCTCTACAGTCTCAGAACACCCCTCACTGTAGATAATATATGCAATGGCGAAATTAAACCACTAACCTTAAAAGGTACCGGAATTTTACAAATTCGACCCACCTGCTATATTCGAAGCGACTTTCAAACACTCTACGGACATTTTGAAGGAACAACAACACTTGATAAATATTATTTACCATCAATTAATCTAACTAATATCACATCCTTGATGGTGTAGAGCCATGACCACGGTCAAGAAATGTAAACATAAATTGAAATGAAAAATAAATAAAAACAAACAAAGTTTGCTCGACCTCAAGACGAATTTGCAACGCAAGCAAATTCTGCTATGCAAGCATAATTCTTCATTGATAAAATATTCATACCTGAAGTCATTGCTTTACATACATATCGATACATTTTGACTCATTCAGAAATTGTGTGATCAGAAATGCTGACACTACAATTTCTGATTATTATTTTGTATATTGCAATTCTGCAATAATCCCCCCTTTAGAATTGTAAAGAAATGTTGATTCCTTTGTAATAATTTTATATAAATAAGCTGCTACTGTTCAATAAAAATTAGACTTAAACTGACTATCGAAAGGTGTCTTTTATTTCTCAAAATTCAACATAGGCATACTCTGCCATCATGCTATTACAGCGGCATACTCTGCCTTAGCAAAATTCAAGATCGGCATACTCTGCCATCCCTCCATAATAGCGGCATACTCTGCCATACATTATAAAGCGGCATATTCTGCCTAAAATATTATAAAGCGGCATACTCTGCCACACAAATTACATTGGCATATTCTGCCTTAAATAATATAACAAGAGAGGCATATTCTGCCATCAAAAGTAAGTTCGGCAGTCTTCTGCCTTTTCTTGATACAAGTCATGACATGTACAAAACATGGATAGATGCTTGCATAAAAACCATAATATTATTACAATGGAAAGAATTAATCTAAATGTACCACAAGAAATTACGATAAGAAACAATAATCACCAAGAAATTTTTGAAATCAGCGAAGACATTAAATCTCTTAAAAGTAAATAAAAAACTAAATTAAAAAACGTCACATGACGTTCACCATTATTTACTCATATGTACACTGCTTAGTAGCAATAGCTTCGATTATTATTATATTGACAGTGATTAAGAACTATATTAAGAAAAAACCTGCAACATTAGAAACCACTGAAAACGATGTAAGTCAAGCTAATGTTGAAGTAGAATCCTCATCTAGGAATATACCTTTAACTAGAACTGTTAATTTAAAAAAAAAAAAAATAATTAAAAAAAAAAACCGTTTCAAAAATTGTTTTCTTTTTGTTCCAATAGTCTAAGTCAACTACTTTTTTTTATACATATATAAGTATCTCAACTAAAAAGAAACACTAATACATATAATTGTTTTTTGTATCAAATATGCCTAGGGTTATATAATAAGGTATTATAGTTATAAGGTAATAAAACAATGACAGTACATACATACATATATCACTTACCTGTATAATTTGTAAGCAAAAATTATAATTATAGTACCTATATTTATATTATAATTTATTAAAAAAAAAAGGATGAGACTATATAACTCTATTCAAATATTGTAACCGTTTATGGCGGAGCTTCAACATCCATTCCAACAAAAATTTTCTAATTCTTTTCAAGAAATACAAAATTTCTCTTTAGGGGGAAGGTGTCTTGAATCCACATCACCTTCTTCAGTTTCATAACTCCCTAATTACCTAAATGCAATATCTATGCATTATTTTTCACAAAAACCTAAAAATAAATCTTAAATCCATTTCATATACAAAAATTACTCATTTCATATACAAAAAACCTTTACCCATTAACACACTCAAAAACAGGTGTCATGTCTCAACATTCCTCGGGGCATTCCGCAAGACAATAAAATAAACACGTCACCGTGAAGTAGCTAACGTTCACCAGAACGAAAACATGATATACGATCCCTTCTGAATACTGACCGTCGGTCTAGTACTCTTACGTAATTATATATTTGTATATCATTTTCCATATGCTACTGGTGACCCTGAAAATTGTCTCTGATTGTTTTTTTTTTTAAATTTTTAATTGTTTTCGTGATATCCCAATCGTTGACCAATTTTTGAAATTCGAGCGTTTCCGTTCAAACGAAAAGCCAATTTTCAATTATTTTTCTGATTTTTGTTATTTGAACGTTTCCGTTTAAACAAAAATCAGAATTGTGATTTTCAATTGTTTATTCAACTTTTGTCATTTGAGCGTTTCCGTTTGGACAAAAATCGGAACATATGCATGCATATGGAATTGCCTATCCGACAATTCCCACCAAATAGGGAAATGCAAAATCGACCAATTCTGATTGGTTAAGGAATTGGTTCGATTTTGAATAAATAACCTGCTGAAGCGAAGTCGAGGAAGAGAAGTTTTTTAAAGTTCAACCTGGAGAGTCCCCCTACCCAAGGTAAGGCCTCCAGTGTTATCCAGTGAGTTTTCTTTTAAAATATATTGTATAATTTGTTCAGTGTTATCCAAAGAGTTTTCTTTTAAAGTTTTTATAAAAGTATATTGTATAACTTGTTCTGTGCAAAGAGTTTTCTTTCGCAAAAGTGAATAGTAAAACATTATTACAACTAAAAAACAATTAAATTAATATTGTCTACAACAAAAATTAAGTTACACCCCAAGCACCCCAACTCTTTGTCTATTATGGAGTATCTTTGTTCCGCCTTATTTAAACTTCTACTTGGATACGCTATTGGCCTGTCTTTACCTGTTGCTCCTTGTAATAAAACAGCTCCCAATGCCTCACTGCTAGCATCGGTGGTTAAATTAAAATGTTGGGAAAAATCTGGATACTTGAGTAGAGGTGTGTAATGAGTGGCGGCCCCAAAACACCTTTTTTTTATTATACTAACAGTATACCAGGGCCACTCATTACTTTCTTTAAGAAAGGATACGTACTTTCCCTAGAGGACACATTTGTATCATGCAAGACATTAAAACACGGGCCAAGCCAATTAACAAAAGAATATTCAAAAGGCGGCCGTGAAAAAATCTCAGAAATGCTGTCATGAAGCAACACAAAACATTAAAATCCAATTGTGTGCCATGAAGCAACCAAATGTTCTATTTCCTCTAGCATAAGGAAATACCAACGCTCAATTGCAAACAATCGAGCGTATCAAATTGCATAACAAATGACTGCAGTAAACAATTTCTCTTCCTCAGTCAAAAACCCCAACATATGGTCAACTGGGCCACTCTCGGAGGGGAATGTCTTACAAAAGCATTAAGTACTCAAGAACTTTCTTGTCAAACGTTCTCAGTGGGGAAAGCTTGAAAACTGATAGGAACAAACATAAATTAAGAACGAGTATCGAAGAGATACTCGCTAATTCCTATAAGAATTTCCCGAAGGGGAAAACTCAAAATGTCTTTCTGCTTCTGCGATTCGCTGGAAACCTAGTAAACGGGCGTGGTTTCTTGTAAATAGGAAATACTCAGCTACTGATCATAAGAAGATGGCGCAACCCTAAAGTATAAATTTCCGATCATTTTGTACGATCGGGGCAGTCAATTTCAATAATTTAAAAAATTAAGAACTACTGATAAGATTCCCCCGACCAACGGTAAGGAATCTATCAGCTAACCTAATAAGTGAACCAATATATTGTAGTAGCACAGTGCGTATTTTCAATAAAAAGAATTAAGAGTGTATTCTTAGTAGTAGAATAATTAACAGAATAAAGTGTTAAGTTCTTAATAACAGAACAATTAAAAGAATTAAGTTTGTATTCAAATAACAGAATTAAATGTGGACAGAATAAATCAAAGAACTACAGAGTAAAAGTCATAGTTTTTTCTTCTACACATAACCCAGAAAAGGGCAGGTGATCTTCCTCGATTACGAGAAGCACTCCCTCGTAATGTTGCCCAACAGGCGCGCAACAAAAATTGGTGGCAGCGGTGCCGATTTCCACGTGAAAACCTAGGAGTAAAAATTACGGCAAATATGCTAATGTGCTATCCTAGGCATCAGGAAGATTTACCCGAGGCAAAAGCGGAAGAAAACATCGCCCAGATCATCGAGGTCGTAGAATTTGAAGAGGACGTCAGCGAGTACGAAGAGCACATCGAAATAGAGTCCGAGGCCAGCAATAGCGATATAGAGTCCGGGACCAGCGACGCAGGAGACGAAGATCCTTTCGACAGAGAACTGGATTTCCTGCTAGAGAACGAAGCCTCTGCAGTAAAAATATATTCAGCTATCGCGCAGTAATGGACCAATAAGCAGGAGAATAGCAGCAGGCAAGGAAAATATATGTACACAAAAAAAAACTAATACAAAAAGTGCAAATAACAGTGCCAGTAAAAAAAAAGGAGGACCACTTTCATCATGGGAATACAACAGTAAGTCCTCCAACTGCATATTTTAAAATTTTATCATCTACATACATAAATTAAATTTTTATATATATATTTTTTTAAATGTTTATACATATATGTTTCATATTAAGAAGTGAAAGTGTTAGTTTAAAAAAAAAAACTATTCTCTCTCTCCGTCGCGTTTTAACAAAAAAAAAAATTCATTTTTAACAAATTTAAAAAAAAAAAATTTCAACCTTTTTTCTCAAAGAAATTTGTTTTTTCTCCTCACACAGGGCACTTTCGAGCCAACCCTCGTGTTAAATTTCAATCTTTTTTTTATTATTATTATCTTATTTTCTAAATATAATAAGTGAAGTGGAAAAAGGTTTAAGTGCAGGTTCCGTCTTTTTACAGTCAAAATTGTAGTGACACGTTCGAAAAATTATTCAGCCCGAGCTACTCATAGCAACAGGCTTTCTGGAAATCGTTTAGCTCGCGCTACGTGTTTCATAAAATCCACAAAAGCTCCAAAAATGGCACCTGGAACTGAATCCAATGAAGCCACGGCACTTAGAATATCCCTCACTGATGCACGAAATCGGGGATTTACACCGTTTCATCACCTGCTGTGAATTATTGCTCACACAAGCCAAAACCGTTCAAGACAAAAATATCTTTCTTACTATAGTAAAGACAAAGCTCACAGGTCCAGCTTACGACTTGCTAAGATTTAAAGACATCTCTTCATGGGATGCTCTAAAGATAGAGTTAAACGCTCAGTTCCAAGAAAAGAGACCGCGAGTAGCTATACAAGGAGAGCTAATGCGCCTTAAGCAAGGTACTCGCGAAGATCTCACATTATTTGCAAACAGGGTAACAAAAGCGTTATCCGATTTAAATTCTGCTACTTTTAACGAAGCAACGGAAACCGCATCACGAAATTATCTTCTCAAAGAAAATGAGCGAAATGCTATACGCGCATTCGAAGATGGCCTCAGGAATGAGCAAATGAAAGCCATCGTAAAAGCTCGATCTGAAAACGAATTACAGAAGTTAATTACTTTTGCTAGTGAACATTCGCACAGAATCGAGGAGGCACATCAAAGTACGCCTCGCATGAATACACCCAATGTTTGTGAATATTGTCGCAAAAAGGGTCACAATAAAGAGACCTGTTTTAAGAGAAAACAGCTCCCAATGTTCTCTACCTCCCACAACATCAAAAAGAAGTAAACGGAGTGATCTGTAGCTATTGCCATAAGCCAAATCACAGACAGAATGAATGTCGGAGCCGGCTGTACGATGAACGGACAAGGCGATCAAACTTCGAAAGAGATCGACCACAATTCTCACCAAGGCAGCTGTTGCGAAACCATATCAAATACTACAGGTTGCATTCTGGGTCACTGCAGCGTCAGCGAAGCAGCGACGATTTCATGAACCGCGGTCATCGACCAGGGAGCACCGCAGCAAGCAACAAATCGCTGACAATACTTAATTATTGAATGTAAAATATTTTATTAATCGTAATTAATTGTTTTAAATGGTAGAGTCTAGTAAAACCGTTCGAGTCGTGTACACCTTTTCTTGTTATACCAAATAAAATTAATAACCATTCCAATATTGTCAGATTTTTATTCCTTTATTTTGTTTCAAGTTTTATTTTATTTTACCATCCCAACCATTTACATTTTGGTCCTTCGAGCCGGATTTTAAGGATCTTACGGATATTACGAATATTTTCGTATTTTTATCGTTTTCCAGAAGTTACTTACGTCTGCAGTTTATCGCGAAAAATATATATCTCGTGTGAGCACGCAAATTTGAAATAATCGAACGAGTCATACTGTCGATAACAAATAAAAGAATTTTTTACTATTTGGATTTTACAGTGATCAGTGTTAAATCGAAAAAATCAAATTAAATTTAACAGTAAAATATCATTATACATAACAACAAATCAGTATAATTATTTGTGATTGTGAAAGAAAAGTAAGAGAAAAGCCAACAATAAATCAATACTGACCCGTTCCTGGTATACCAAGGTAAGTGAGAGTTGTCTTATATCATTTTAGTGCTCATTGTGGAGATATATATATTAAATAAAAACTCGCTATGCTAAACACTACAAATGAAACTCAAGCTACCAAGGTAGCCGTAGAAGAAGCGTTAATAGGGCAAGCAAGTAATAAATTTGAGATTGAACGGTTCTGTAGAAACTACAGAAAAACTAATAAAGATCGGTTAAATGTAGAATTTATTAAAAAGAAACAAACTCTCTTAGACGAATTGTGGAAAAATTGTTATAAATCGCATAGATTAATACTTAGTGGATATTCCAGTGCATTTGAAAAGCACGCATATTTTGAAGAGGATCAGTTTAGTGAAATGGAAGATTTATATTTTACAATTAGCAGTCTAATGACAGACCAATTGCAAAATCTTCAACCTGTCACCAGTGATATAAGTGTATCACAAAATAATACTACGGTTTGTGAGCACTCTAATGAAATAAAATTACCGCACATTAAAATTCCTCCATTCTCTGGAAGTTATGAATCTTGGTCATCCTTTCATGATCTTTTCGAAGCAATTGTGCATAAAAATACGCAAATCAGCAATGTGCAGAAGCTGCATTATTTAAAAACTAGTTTAAATGGTGAAGCTGCACAACTGATTAAACATCTTCAGCTAATTGATGCCAATTACTTTGCTGCGTGGCAATTACTGAAGAATCGTTACCATAATCATAGAATTTTAGTTAATACTCAACTACAAATTCTAACTTCATTGCCCTCTCATACAGTAGAAACCTCGGTTCTTATAAGGCGAATGCTTGATAAAGTAAATGAAGTTCTAGAAGCACTAAAAGGATTAAAGGTATCTGTAGAAAATTGGGATCCCTTATTAATCCATATTTTAATTGCGAAATTGTCTAAAGAAACAATAACTCATTGGGAAGCCAAATTAAGCTCGCGAGATAATGCAACTGAATTACCGACAATTAAATTATTTACCGCATATCTAGAAACCCGATTTAGAACATTAGAAGCAATACATGGGGTAAAAGGTGGAATTAATACCCGTAAAGTTGATTCTCATGTGGCCCAGAGCACGACTAAAAGGTCGAACTATCAAAATAACTATTTTAAAGGCAAACCAAATAATTCATATATCCCTGCATGCCCTGTTTGTAAAGGGAATCATAAAATAAAGGAATGTAGTAAGTTTTTTACAATGAGTCCGAAGACTAGGTATGAGTTGATTAAGCAGGATCATCGCTGCATTAATTGCTTTTCATCCAAACATAACACCAAGGATTGTCTTCAACAGTTTGGCTGCAGAAAATGTAATAATCGCCACAATACCTTACTACATTTCGAACACCACAATACATCATCTCCTTACAATAAAATGCCAATGCCAACTGCTACAAATTCTTACCAAAATGTACAGTCATCTTACGTAGCAAACCAAATCACAAATGGTGAATTAATTTCCAATGTCCAACCAGAAATAAGTAACTTGTATACTCAATCGTCTACAACAAGAGTTGTATTATTAGCAACTGCTTTAATAAATGTATATTCCACTAACCGCGGTTGCATTACATTACGAGCCTTACTTGATCAAGGCTCACAAGCATCCTTTATAACCGAAAAAGCTGCACAATTATTATCACTAAGACGCAGGCCGACAAATGCAATAGTCACAGGAATTGGTAGTACCAAAACAAAGTCAACACAATACGTGACCAATCTTGATATTGCATCTCACTTTGATTCCAAAAAGCGCTATAATGTAGAAGCATATATAATTAAAACCATAACAGGACTCCTTCCACCCCAAAAGGTAGAAAGAGGATCAAATTGGAATCACATTCAAAATCTGCAATTAGCTGACCCGCTATATCTGAACCCTGGTGAAATAGATATGCTTCTAGGTGCTGATATATATACTACTCTCATTGATATAGAACAAATACGTGGTCCGTTAGGAACACCACTGGCACAGAAAACCACTTTAGGATGGATATTGTCAGGTCCAATTCAGCAAGATGTCAAAGCTTCATTTCTGATAAGCGTACAAGGTGATAGAAATGTAAATGACTTACTCAAAAGATTTTGGGAAGTCGAACATTATGAGACAAGCAAATTTCGAACACCTGAGGAAAATCTATGTGAGAACATTTTTGATACTACACATAGACGTACTAATGATGGAAAATATGTAGTAGCTCTCCCCTTCAAATCATTTCCTGATATACCAAGATTAGGAGATTCTAAAAATATGGCAATTAAACGTTTCCTAAGCATGGAACGGAAATTGCAAGCCAATTCCGAGTTAAAAACTGAGTATATAAAATTTATGCAGGAGTATGAAGCGCTAGGACACATGAGACGTATAGAAGAACCTGATAATGATGATTAATCTCCATATTATTTTTTGCCACACCACGCTGTATTTAAAGTGGATAGCACTACAACAAAGACAAGAGTTGTATTTGATGCTTCCGCAAAGACTTCCAATCAAATATCATTGAATGATACCTTATTAATCGGTCCAAAGATTCAACAAGACCTAAACACCATTCTTCTGAGATGGAGAAAACATCGGATAGCATTTACGGCAGATATAGAGAAAATGTATAGACAGATTCTCGTTACTCCAGAACACACAAATTATCAGAAAATCTTGTGGCGTGCAGATCCTAAAGAACCAATTAGAGAATACAAATTAGTCACTGTAACTTACGGTACAGCAAGTGCGCCCTATCTTGCCATTAAAACGTTACAGCAATTAGCTTCAGATGAAAAGTCTATGTCTGAAAAGGCGTCTGAAACTATTATCAATGACTTTTATGTAGATGATTTGCTTTCTGGTGCAGATTCAGCAGAAGAAGCAGTAAACCTACAGAGGGAAGTACGTCAGATTTTATACCGGGGTAAATTACGGTTGCGTAAATGGGCAAGTAATAACTTAGAAATTCTTACCGACATACCGAAAGACGACTTAGAATTAAAGGGTGCTACTGAACTAGACATCAATGACACAATTAAAGCACTAGGAATATATTGGAACCCTAGTCGCGATGCCTTCCAGTTTATAATAAAAGAATACGAGAACAATGTTCAGAGAAAGAGACAATTACTGTCACAAATCTCCAAATTATATGATCCACTCGGCTGGCTATCACCTCTTATAGTCAAAACAAAAATTTTAATGCAACAATTATGGTTATCAGGGACACAGTGGGATGACGATATACCAAGTAATATTCGAACCCAATGGATAACATTTAATAATGAGTTAAAGTTAATTGAAAATATACGCATTCCCAGATGGATCTCATACAAGAAATATAACCAAAATTGGCAATTCCATGGTTTCTGCGATGCATCCGAACAAACATATGCAGCAGCTATTTACTTACGAGTAGCAGAAGATGCATTTGTGAAGGTCGAATTATTAACCGCAAAAACAAGAGTAGCTCCTATAAAACAAATTAGCTTACCGAGATTAGAGCTAGCTGGTGCGGTATTATTGACCAAATTAATAAAAGCAACTAAATCATCACTTCAAATGGAAAATGTTGATACATTTTTGTGGACAGATTCGACAATAGTTCTCGCATGGCTGAGAAACCATCCCTCCAAATGGAAAACATTTGTTGCTAATCGCGTAACTGAGATATTAGAGAACATGAATGATGCTCAGTGGGGACATATCAAGTCATCCGACAACCCCGCCGACTGTGCAAGTAGAGGTATAAGCACCATCGAACTTAACAATCATCCTCTGTGGTGGAAAGGTCCGCAATGGCTAAGTAAAAATATATCACAGTGGCCTAAAAATGTACAAAGTAACTATATGACGGAACTTGAACAAAGGAAAATTATATCCACAACTGTACATACTACGGAAAATGATATCACAAAACGATTTTCGACAATGAATAGACTTCTTCATGTGATCGCTTGGTGCAAGCGCTTCATAGTCAATTGCAAATTATTTCCACATTTAAGATACAAAGGTTACCTAACTAATTACGAACTCGACAAAGCCCTTGAATGCTTGATTATTGAAGCACAATTATTTCACTTCGAATCAGAATTAAAAGCATTAAGATCTATTCAATCATTATCTTCAACTTCAAATATATTAAATTTGCATCCCCACAGAAAATGGTATATTGAGAGTAGGGGGAAGATTAAAACATTCTAATTTGCCTTATAATCAAAAATATCCCATAATTCTTCCAAAGGCAGCACCATTAACCAAACTTATTGTTCGAGATATACATAAGAAAACATTACATGGTGGCGTGCAGCTGATGCTTAACGTTCTCCGAAGAAAATATTGGATACCTTCAGGCAGACAATTAATTAAATCTGAAATACATCGATGCATTATCTGTTATAAATTTAAAGCAAAAGCCCAAGAACAATTAATGGGTAATTTACCAAAATACAGGGTTACTGTAAGCCGACCATTCCTGAACACCGGAATTGATTTCTGCGGCCCATTTACATTGAAAGAATCAAAATGTAGAGGGCGATCAAGAATTTCTAAAGGATATGTTTGCATCTTTATTTGCTTAGCCACAAAGGCTGTACACCTAGAAGCGGTGTCAGACTTAACAACCGAAGCATTTCTTGCTGCACTCAGAAGATTTACTGGTAGAAGAGGGCTATGTACAAAAATTTTCTCTGACTGCGGTACAAATTTTGTAGGAGCAAAGAACCGCCTCGCAAAAGAAGCACTAAACAAACAGTGGGGACTCTCTGAAGATATATACCCAATAATAGCTGAAAGAGGAATAGAGTGGAGCTTTATTCCACCAGGGTCACCCCATTTTGGAGGCCTTTGGGAAAGTGGAGTCAAATCAATCAAGCACCATCTAAAGAGAATCATGGGAAACATGTTGTGGACATATGAAGAGATAGCTACTTGCCTAACACAAATAGAAGCGTGCCTTAATTCTCGCCCTTTAACTCCTTTGACTGATGATCCAGAAGACGTTGCAGCTCTTACACCAGGACATTTCTTAATCGGCGATATCTTAGTATCACACCCAGAAGAAAATTTAGTAGACTATAAAGTATCCACATTAAACAGATGGCATCAGATACAAAAAATACAGCAAGACTTTTGGCGTAGATGGAACACAGAATACCTGAGCCGATTACAACAGCGTCCAAAATGGCTCCAACAGACTCCCAATATTCAGGAAGGCATGCTAGTATTAGTAAAAGATGAAAGATTACCTCCAACGAAGTGGCTATTGGGAAGAATTACTGAATTACATCCTGGGAATGATGGATTGGTTCGTGTTGTAACCTTAAAATGCAAGGATTGCACTCTAAAAATACCAATCACTAAAATATGCATCTTACCTATAGAAGACAATAACAATTTGTGTGAAGTTAAAGAAGATAATTAACAAATATATAAGTTATTCTAGATTGTAACGAAATACGTAGGTATATTAGAATAAATATGACTCATATCCGATTAAAAATAACTTTAAACTAATAATACTAAGAATACTTATAATAATAGAATAATATTAATAACAATGAACATTCATTTATTAGCTTCAACCATGATGCCGCTTTGTTGCTTCCTGCTCATACTTGCTGGTAGAATGTCCCAAGCTATTATTGCATACGATTGCAGCCATAACAACATAAATATAACGTCAATGTCCCTTGTTACTTTAGGAGAATGGCAGGTTGAAGAGATAAGAACTGAACATGAAGACGAGGACATTCAGCTTCTACAACTGAGTGACGTTGCTTCAATTAAAACATTCCAATGCAAGTTTAATATTATTCAAACAATATTCCATTGCTGAATGTTTAGCCACTTATCGTTAGTTTCTGGTGGGTTATCCACTTATTTAAAGGAAATTACACACGAAGAATGTCTCTCACTGCACAAATACGGAACATACAAGTTAAATGGAGAAAGAACAATTGCGGAAATAAAAGCAAACAGTACTAGTAGCTATTCAGCAATTGTAGCTGGGACACTTACTAGCGATGGTACATGTTATGGAGTACCCTATTCCGTGGGTACGAACTCATGGACCAACGTTATAGTCAATCAAGCGATAACAATAACAATTGTAGACTATACAAGCAGAGTACTATTGCAAGAGGGCAAAATTCTCATTAGAAACAATATTGCTTGTTCCTATTTGGACAGAAAATGTATTGATCCCGAATTTGGAATGACATTCTGGGAATTGATAACCAATAAGTCCTGCGAAACTACCAAACATGGCGTGCTCTGGCAAGGAAAAGCAATGAAGATCCGTAATCTTGGTCAAAATAACACCAACGCTAATACCAACATCATGTATACTGTGCAAACAGAAGACATTGTACTTGCATTGGAAGTGAGGAAAGCTATTTCAGTTTGTCGTGTCCATGGATACCAAACTGAACATCCAAGATTGATTATTGTACCCAAGGTAGGAACAGAGTATTGGTTTACCAAAAAATCAGCTGACGCGAACAATTTAGATCTACTGACCTACGTAAACTCAAAATTTGTATACACGGAAAGACATTGGAAAGTCCAAATCGAAACACTGTATAAAAATCTGATGTTAAAGAGATGTGAACTGGAAACAGAAGTATTGCGAACACAATTAAGTATTGCGGGACAAAATCCGGATGCATTTGCCTTATTATATATGAAAGAATTAGGTCACACAGCAATCCCACGTGGAGAGCTCTCATACATAATTAAATGTCCGGTAGAAGTCTATGTGCGTAATATCGACAAATGCTATAACGAATTGCCAATAACCTATGCAAACAATTCAGCATTTATGACGCCTAGAACACACATAGTGCAAAGACTGGGTAACGAAATACCATGTTCATCACTGACTGTTCCAGGGTACCATATCTTAGGAGAATGGTATGGACTATCACCAACATTACAAAAGATTAAAACGCCCAAAGAATTAAAACCATCTACAAATTCTAACGATTGGGCCTATGAAGACCCTGGTAATCTCATGAAAGCAGGAATATATTCTTCAGAAGCATTAGGGGATTTGCGAAGGCAAATTATGTTTCCAGCAGAGCGTGAAGCTATAAACAACATTATGACTCATAGATTACTGGGTTCCGAGATTGATCACCAAAACATTAACATGGTAAATGTATTAACACCATATGACCTAAATTCACTTAAAGATAAGGTTAGCAATATCATCCAAGAAATCGGAAGTATCTACCTTATTACATAGGAACGTACGCCATAATACGATTCCTCAAGCTCTTTGTAACAACTACAGTAAATGCAAAAAAAATTCACGCTACGTATGGCTGGAATTGGCGGCTCGCAGCAGCATCCTGGAATATCATGACCACCCATGTACTACACCAACAACAAACAGTACAACAAAGCGATGCAGTACTAACATCAGTGATTACACACCCAAGAGATCCAAATCCACAATCAAATACCTCTGATAAAGCAGCAATGCAGGAAAGTTTAAGAGAGTTAGGCGATACTAACCGAACGTCCAAAATATATCCAGCACTTGATGAAAATGTTTAATACAACACTCACTTCTCTCCTCGCCTCTTTTTCATTTCCTTATTTTCCTACCTCATAGCATTTAGGCGAGTATAGGCGCCTTAAAACCTTAACTACATTGGTTTATTTGGAGGAAATGCCATTAAACCCAAAATGTAGAATTAATTATTTTTTATTATTTTCATTTATAGATAGAAATGAAGACATTTCAAGGCGGGCAGAATGTTGCGAAACCATATCAAATACTACAGGTTGCATTCTGGGTCACTGCAGCGTCAGCGAAGCAGCGACGATTTCATGAACCGCGGTCATCGACCAGGGAGCACCGCAGCAAGCAACAAATCGCTGACAATACTTAATTATTGAATGTAAAATATTTTATTAATCGTAATTAATTGTTTTAAATGGTAGAGTCTAGTAAAACCGTTCGAGTCGTGTACACCTTTTCTTTTTATACCAAATAAAATTAATAACCATTCCAATATTGTCAGATTTTTATTCCTTTATTTTGTTTCAAGTTTTATTTTATTTTACCATCCCAACCATTTACAGCAGCAAACTCCTCGTCAAGGAAATACCCCCCATAGCCAACCGACTAATTTCAGACAAGTCAGATGGTCAGATGTACGGAATCAATTTCCGAAAAACGAGTTTACGCGGGAGGTATCGGACGACGAACCTTCCCGTCTCATAACTACACAAGCTATCGTTCACGAGCATCCTCAGTAAATAACCAAAGTTATTTGACAAAGTTAAGGGTACCTATAAAAGCCCTTAACCATTCCTTGACAGTGACTAATCCAGTAGATTTTTCAATAAAAACGCCAGCCACTTTTCTACTCGATACAGGCGCTGAAATCAGTTTGATAAAAGCTGAGTCTACACATGACGAGGCACTTGTATACGAGGATAAACGCTGCTTTATCACTACTTTTGCTGGAGATAGTTTTCCTTCTTACGGAATTACTTATGGTGCAATTACATTTGTCACGCCAGGAAGCGAGTTTGAGCTGAAACACCCATTTCATATAGTCCCGGAAGGCAGTAAACTACCTTGCGACGGTATTCTAGGGAATGACTTCCTGAAAGAATACAACTGCGCAATAAACTACTCAGACATGTGTCTAGAGGTTTGTTTAAGGAGTAAACTACCTAGGGAAAAGGAAAGTAAAGGTGATAAGAATGTAATAAAAACTGAGCAGATAGACAATAAAGAGCAAAAGGGAAGGAAAGGACAAATAATAATAATATTAAACAAAGTGAACAAAGGGAACCTCAAATGGAAGAGGTAGACAAAAACAATCAACAGAATTTTGGAAAGATCATCCAATTATTTTATTATCTTTTTATAATAATGATAAATTATCTATCCAGAGCATCTAAGATCCAGTACAATTCGGTATGTGGGAATTCAGAAATAATTCCAACGGATTCCACTGCCTATGTGAGTTGCTCAGGATCGAATGCCTCAAGGGAAGATAGAATCAAGAAACAGTCAAATGAACTGTATCCACCACAAGTACACGATGCTAAGACAGTGACCTGTGGAAATGGTTATTTGAAGAAACAAAACCCTCACAAAGAAGGGAAAATTACAGACAATGTAGTGAATAACGATAATAAGGATGATCAAGAAAACTTAATGAATAAACAAAGGGAAGCCGAAGAAGTGGATTACCCCAACAGTAGCATAGAAACGAGCAACAATCCCTCATCACTGAATATAATTAACCTCCACCCTCGTTCAGAATTAATTGTCACAATACCCGTAGAAAGAAACGGAGAAGCTTTTTCCCCAAAGATGGAGATACAGCCAGGCGTTTATACAGGCAACACACTGGTAAGCTCTAAAAACATGCTTGCAAATTTATCAATATTAAATTCCACATCGGATTCAGTAAAATTAGATGTTCAATAGATTAAACTTGATTTGGAGGATTTGAGTGATTACAAAGTTCTCCAAATCAATTATGAGCATGACCCTGTTGCAGATCGATTCCCTAAATTAGAAACCCATCTAACATTGGAACACTGTAACCAAGAAGAACAGCGATCTGTTCTTAAAATCTGTCGAGAATTCAATGACTTGTTTTACTTTGAAGGAGACCACCTTACGTATACTGATGCGGCTAGCCATGAAATACCTATCCTCAACAACACTGGGCCGATATACGTGAAACCATATCGTTTGCCTGAATCTCAAAAAGAGGAAATAAACCGCCAAATAAATGACATGATCGAGAAAGAGATTATTAGTTCAAGTCGAAGCCCGCGGAATTCTCCACTTCTGCTGGTTCCCAAGGAACCAGACGAAACCGGCAAGAAGCGATGGCGAGTTGTCGTTCATTTCAGACGATTAAATGAAGTTACTGTCGGAGATGCTTATCCTCTGCCCAATATAACAGAGATATTGGATCAGTTAGGAAGATCTAGGTATTTCTCGACACTGGACTTAGCTAGCGGTTTCCACCAGATTCCTATGAATAGTAAGGATAAAGATAAAACGGCATTTAGTACACCATTCGGTAATTTTCATTTCAACAGAATGCCATTTGGTTTAAAAGGTGCCCAGCCACATTTCAAAAGCTAATGAATACTGCCCTTACTGGTCTCCAAGGCATTCATTGTTTTGTTTATTTAGACGATATAGTCATCTACGGTTATGACTTAAAGGATCATAATGCCAAACTTATACGGGTGTTTGAGAGGTTAAGAGAACATAGACTCAAGCTTCAGCCAGATAAATGCCACTTCTTGCAGAAAGAAATAGCTTATCTTGGACACTTCGTAAGTGAGCAAGGCGTATCCCCAGACCCGGAGAAAATAAAAACCGTTAAAGCGTACCCAACTCCTAAGAAAGCCAAGGATATTAAGGCCTTTCTAGGTTTTGTTGGGTATTACAGGAGTTTTATTCCAAACTTCTCAAAACTGGCTAAACCCTTAACTGCTCTATTGAAGAAGGACACACCATTCACATGGGACAGTTTTTGCGACGAGTCATTTAAAATCCTCAAGAGTAAATTGATAGCCGCACCTATCCTTGCTTATCCAGAATTCGACCAAGAATTTAACGTCACTACGGATGCAAGTGATGTTGCTCTAGGTGCTATCTTATCGCAGGGTAAGATTGGTAAAGACCGACCAATTTGTTACGCCATCGGACTTTAAACCCGGCAGAAACAAGGTATTCGACTATCGAGAAAGAGCTTCTAGCAATCGTATATGCCGTGGAACAATTTTGGCCATACCTCTATGGAAGGAAGTTCAATATCATAACGGATCATAAACCATTAGTCTGGCTTATGAATTTGAAGGATTCCTCCTCCCGCCTGGAGAATCAAATTAGAGGAATACGATTACAAGATCCACCAAAAACTCGGATTGCTAAATGCAAATGCAGATGCTCTAAGTCGCATAGTTCCCGATGAAGCTACGTAATAACCAGGAACCAAGCAAAGTTTCCACAAAAAACCGTAGACAAACCCGATCCTGTGGAATACATTTATAATAAATATGTATCTTCACCCCACGCTAATATGGATTTCATGTATGAAAAAATAGAAAATCTAATCACACAAAAAGTATCTCTTATAAGTATTTTCTATTACCAAATACAGATAACCACATCGAAGATCAGTTGAAGGAAATTTTCCCTTCATTAGATATACCAAATTCAGGTTTAACAGCACAGTTATACAAGAAGCAAACCTTTGTCATGTGCAAGACGACCTTTCCTATGCGAAATAGGAAAGACTACAATGAACTAATCGAGTCGTTGTTAAAGCTACGAAACCATTGTGCTGAATACGAACAGAAGGAAATAAATATGTACATACCTAAGGCTGATAGTAGAACACACTTCGAGCTCAAAACACTGATTTCGTTGATATTTGAAAAAATCCAAGTAACTCTATACCTTTCACAAATTATCATTGTCACGGATAGTGAAAAACAAAAGGAAATAATAAAATTATGCCATGATACGCCTATAGGTGGTCACCAAGGTGTTACAAGAACATTAAAAAAGATCCAAAGAATGTATAATTGGCCAAGTATAACACGGGATGTTGAAACATACATAAAAATGTGTGATTCTTGTCAACTTAATAAATTGAGCAAAAATCCCAGAATGCCAATGAAAATTACTACAACCAGCTCTAAGCCATTCGAGAGAATCGCCCTAGATATTGTAGGTCCATTACCAGTGAGTCATGAAGGTAATAAATACCTTCTAACATTTCAGGATGACCTCACAAAATATACAGAGGCTATACCATTACATAATGCAGAAACTCGTACAGTAGCCGAAGCTTTTGTAACAAACATTGTGTGTAGACACGGAATCCTGGAATCCATACTAACGGATCAAGGTTCCAATTTTTTGAGTGAAATGTTCATACAAATTTGTAAATTATTACATATAAAGAAATTACAAACAACGCCTTATCATCCGCAAACTAATGCTGCTTTAGAAAGAAGCCATAGGACGTTGGCAGAATATTCACGTCATTACGTAAACCGTGACCCGTTGACATGGGATACATGGATTCCTTATGCTATGTATGTATATAACACTAGCGTTCACAGCAGTACACATTTCACCGCGTATGAACTTATACACGGATATCCACCGAGAATACCTTCAATAGTAAAATTAGATCCTAGTTTATGCTATAATTATGATAATTATAATAACGAATTAAAGGCCCGACTACAGCATAGCCACAAGATTGCCAAAGAAAACTTAATTAAATAGAAAGGCAAATCGAAGGTATGGTATGACAAAACCTCAAAAGAAAAAGCATTTTGTCTCAATGACAAAGTTCTGTTAAAAAATCATACGCCAAAAAATAAATTATCTCCATTAAGGACAGGCTCCTACGAGATAGTAAAAATGAACTCCACCGAAAATTCCACAATTAAAATAGGGAATAAGCTTAAGACTGTACATAATAACAATCTAAAACTATTTTTGGAATAAAACCTAATCCAAACTCTTGTCTCAGGACCATCTCCCTGATGACCGTTCTCGTACTTTGTGCTTGTGTACCAGCAGCAGACTGCTAATTAAGAATCACCCCACTAGAATCGAATCCTGGAATCTACTTTGAGGAAGTAGGACGCGTGGGTCTGTATAACGAATGGCAGGTAATAGTGTATTACGACCTAACAGATTTCAATTTCGAGCTTGAGAAACTAACATATTGTGCAGAATCAGCTCAGAAACTTTGTAACATAATCGAATACAAACATAACAAACTCCCTCTCTGCGGCGATATCACACATCAATTAAACACACTCACACGGGTTCTTAGACAAAATTCACTATTATTAACAGAACAAAACAACAGATATAAACGCGGGGTGTTCAATGGTATAGGTACACTCAGTAAAACTCTTTTCGGCACTTTGGATGAAGATGATGCAATCCAAATTAACCAACACATAGAAAATCTCCGAGACAATGAGGATCATTTATTAGAATTGATCAAGAATCAAACACTGATAGTAGATACCATAGTAAATATATTTAACAAAACCCGTTATGCCATAAAGGAACAATTTATCCACATAGACAAGAAGTTAGAGAGTCTTATGTCAGCAAGCTATCGTTTAACTAGCGACAATATTAAACAAAATATCACGATAGAACTGGAGACACTTGTCTCTTTAACAACCTTAATGATGACTAGGTACCAAAATGTACAAAATATCCTTATCGACCTAGTCACAGATGTACGGCATGGTAAAGCACACCCTTCAATTATCACTCCTTCGCAAATGAAAAATGCATTAGAGACCATTCAAAAAGAAATACCAAATTCCCTTACCTTACCCATCAATAAAAAGAAAAACAATCTCTTACAGATCTACCAAGTTAGTAACGTACGCACAGCAGTTGTTAATAATAAAATAATTTTTCTCCTCAAACACCCCTTACCTTTCAGAGAAAACTACCAATTACTGAAGGTATATCCATTTCCAACACCACATAAAGGAAATTTCGCTTACATAAAGCCTTCTCTCGAATACCTAGTAATAGACTATAACAGAGAGCACTATTATTCGTTAAACAATTTAAATTTACAAAATTGCCAAACATCAGATTTAACCCACTACCTTTGCCGCATCGTACACCCGATATTTAATGTACACTCAATCAATAATCTATGTGAGATTGACCTACTCAAACATTCAAAATTTATTCCTGCTCACTGTGAAATCCAAACAGTTCCAAAACTGGATTTCTGGATCCAACTTTCTCAACCCAACAAATGGCTGTTCTCTATGAAAGAGCCAGTAGTAGTTGATACTGTATGCAACAGTGAAATAACCCCCCATCAGTTGAATAACACTGGTGTGATTGAATTATCAGTAGGATGCTACCTGCGTACCAAAGATCTGATAATCCAAGCCCAAAATATTAAAGAACTTGAGCTAAACAGCCACTACCTACCATCTATCAATCTTACCTACGAAATACCTACATACACACAACAGCAAGCCCCCATACAGTCTAAAGTCCGAGTCATAAAATTCCACGACGATCAAAAGTTATCACAACTCAGTGCCGCTATAAATGAGCAAAAACAACAAGAACTATTTAAACACGAAAAAATAATTCCACATATCATCCATCATTACGCTGTACTATACATACTTGCAGCCATAATATTTACCTTCAGCGCTTACAAGCTTATAAAAAAACGCAAAACACAACAAATGAATACAGGAAGCCCGTCTATTGAACTTGACAATGTTGATACCGATTACCGCATAACCATGCAAGGTTAAGGCCAACAAATTCAAAAGCACAAACCAAAGCACACTCGCTAAAAAAAATAAACACAAAAAAAGCTCGTACACAAAGGTGTTGATATAAAGAAGAGAGAAAGAGAGTTTTTTTTTATTAAAAATGTAAGAGTTCAATAAAAAATAAGAAATAATGATTATATAATACTAAGCAAATCTTTTATTATAATTAGTATAATAAATATCGAACTAAATTAGTTAATCAAATAACATAAAAAGCATAAAAGCACTAATAAAGCTTTTTTTTTTAACATGCCCCTAGCTCTGTATAGAAATATGTGGCCTTACGCCTAAGTATATGCAAACATTAGATAAATACATACATTATACAAGAAAATAATTGTTTAAGTTCAGATAGTGCGAAATTAATTTTTTTTTCTCCTTTTTTCTTTTCAAATGTAATGCTATTTAAACTAAAGGCTAAATTAGCGTAATTAAAAACCTATTAAGATATTTTACTTTTATGGTGAATTCTTTTCACCAAAACCGAGCAGGCACTGAACTGAACCAGAACCTGTCAGATCTACACCGAACTTAGCCCTGTCCTGAGCGGGGACAAGGTGAAAAGAATGCAAGAAAGTAAAATACCTGAACCAGCCCGGTTTTGTGGTGAAAAGAACTCATTTGATGATGCATTTACGAGTAATGCCTTTTTAAAATGTTTGTCGTTTATAATTTTAATAAAAAAATAAATCACTTTGACAAAATAATTTCACTTCCAAATGCTTGCACATCCACACTGATAACAAATAATTTTGATTTGACGTTTAGTTCGGAACCGTAACCACAAATTTTCATGGAACAAGAAAGTTCAAAACCGGAGCAGAAACCGAACATGAACCGCTGTGAAAAGAACATACGTTCTGAACCAGTTCTGTGTCAGTGCGGTGAACAAAACACTTTGGGTGTAGGAACCGAACGAGTTATGGTTCAGTTCAGGTGAAAAGAATTCACCATTAGATATAAAATTTGCTCCAAAGTTAAAGACTGTAGAATACATTAAGTTAGCGCCTAGTTACCATTTTTTTTTCTTCCATTTTTATAGTATTGCATAGTTAGACTAATAAGAATAATAAGATAATAAATTACCACTATGAAGGTAAATAAACAACTATGTAATAAATAAGAAGCGTCTTCTCTGATCAATTAGCCAGTGCCAGTGGTGAAACACACCTATATTGTTTTTCCTCCTCTTTTCGAAAATTCTCTGAATTTTCTTTCCCTAGGGGGATGGTGTAATGAGTGGCGGCACCAAAACACCTTTTTTTTTATTATACTAACAGTATACCAGGGCCACTCATTACTTTCTTTAAGAAAGGATACGTACTTTCCCTAGAGGACACATTTGTATCTTGCAAGACATTAAAACACGGGCCAAGCCAATTAACAAAAGAATATTCAAAAGGCGGCCGTGAAAAAATCTCAGAAATGCTGTCATGAAGCAACACAAAACATTAAAATCCAATTGTGTGCCATGAAGCAACCAAATGTTCTATTTCCTCTAGCATAAGGAAATACCAACGCTCAATTGCAAACAATCGAGCGTATCAAATTGCATAACAAATGACTGCAGTAAACAATTTCTCTTCCTCAGTCAAAAACCCCAACATATGGTCAACTGGGCCACTAGATACTATGTACATACATGAAATTGTTTACATGAGAGTATTTCAAGCATTCTCGGAGGGGAATGTCTTACGAAAGCATTAAGTACTCAAGAACTTTCTTGTCAAACGTTCTCAGTGGGGAAAGCTTGAAAACTGATAGGAACAAACATAAATTAAGAACAAGTATCGAAGAGATACTCGCTAATTCCTATAAGAATTTCCCGAAAGGGAAAACTCAAAATGTCTTTCTGCTTCTGCGATTCGCTGTAAACCTAGTAAAGGGGCGTGGTTTCTTGTAACTAGGAAATACTCAGCTACTGATCATGAGAAGATGGCGCAACCCTAAAGTATAAATTTCCGATCATTTTGTACGATCGGGGCAGTCAATTTCAATAATTTAAAAAATTAAGAACTACTGATAATATTCCCCCGACCAACGGTAAGGAATCTATCAGCTAACGTAATAAGTGAACCAATATATTGTAGTAGCACAGTGTGTATTTTCAATAAAAAGAATTAAGAGTGTATTCTTAGTAGTAGAATAATTAACAGAATAAAGTGTTAAGTTCTTAATAACAGAACAATTAAAAGAATTAAGTTTGTATTCAAATAACAGAATTAAATGTGGACAGAATAAATCAAAGAACTACAGAGTAAAAGTCATAGTTTTTTCTTCTACACATAACCCAGAAAAGGGCAGGTGATCTTCCTCGATTACGAGAAGCACTCCCTCGTCCTGTTGCCCAACAGGCGCGCAACAGGTGGATTTATAAGGGAATATTTAATCTCATTGAAAGAGTGGCACTTTTGTGTCCAATTAAATTTGGCGTCTTTCCGTAATAGATTTGTTAATGGCCTGACTATCTTTGAGAAATTTGGGATGAACTTGCGGTAGTAGTTTGCCAATCCAAAAAACGATTTAGTTTGTCTGATCGTTCGTGGTGTGGGAAATTTTTTAACACAGCTTGTCTTACTGGGATCTGGAAGTGCCCCTTCGCTTGAGCATTTGTGCCCGAGGTATATTACTTCTCTGCGGAGGAATTGACACTTTTTGGGTTGTAATTTAAGATTATGGGCTGGAAGTCTGTCGAATACTTTAGCCAATTTCTCATTATTATCTTGTAAATTTTTTCCATATACTACAATATCATCGAGATAGACAAAACATTCTAATCCTTGGAGACCCGTTAGAATATAATTCATTAGGCGCTGAAAAGTCGCAGGTGCGCCTTTCAGGCCAAATGGCATTCTCTTAAATTCATAATTTTTGGTCTATACCTTGTGTCAACCAATACTTGGTGATAACCGCTTGCAAGGCCAAGTGTAGTAAAATACCGCGAATGCCCAAGCTGATCCAGTATATCCTCTATCCTGGGTAATGGAAATGCATCCCCTATAGTTTTCTCGTCGAGTTTACGGAAATCTACGACTACTCGCCAACGTTTGTTGCCATCAGGCCCAGCTTTCGTGGGGATAACCAGCAATGGAGAATTCCACTGGCTTTTACTTATTTGGATTATGTCATTTTCTAATATTTCCTTGATTTGTTCATTTATTACAGCCCGGTGTGTTTCAGGAAGTCTATACATTTTTTGATTTATTGCTGGCTGATTGTGCAAATGGGGATGGTATGCTTTATGGTATTAGTGTAAATTAGTTTATCTCCCTTTAGATAAAAAATATCGTTATACTTATAGCATAACTAACGAATTGATTTTTCTTCTTCGTGATTTAAATTTTCTTCCAACAGTAATTCTTTACGCAAAGCCACAAGTCTGTCTGGATTATAGCTTTTAATATGGTTTACGTTTCTTTAATATGGATTGGAATTAAATTTTAATTTGTCGTTATCGACGTGTTGTGTGCTTTTGTTTTGTGCACGAAGAAACTATGGGTTGGAATTAATTTTTAATTTGTCATTTTTGACGTGTGCTTTTGTTTTGTGAACGTAGGAAAGGTGGATCACCCTTTTTATGAGGACTTTGGGTATTTACGTCGTCCAAAGGTAAATGGAGATACTGTACGTTATAGCAATTACTTGGAACTAGAGTAAGTGTTAAGCTTCTTAAGAATACTGGTTCCGAGTTTACATTTAGAACGGATAACGGCATGAAGCTTTTATGAGGACTAACTTTTCAATTTGCGACATATACTCCTTCTTGGATCTCCTGAGACAAACAGATCATTTCTTGGTCTATTTGTAACGGTATACAGTATCATTTGCGATCGAGGGGTATTGTATTGGATCACTGAAGTACTATTTCATATTGCCTACTTTCATGTTCTTTTGAGGTGCTCGGAGTTTCTTCCATTGGACGTAGGACATTTTTTCTATTTGGTGCCCGTGATTTAAATTGCTCCTCCAATTGATCACTTGGTATGTCCTGTCCATCTTCTAGGGATGTTTCGAGAGGTACCGTGAATTCAATAGGGTAGGTTTCCGTGCGAGGGAACCGGAGTAATTTATTAGGCCCTTCGATATTACAATTTTCTGCAAGAAAGTCATTGCCTAACAGCCCATTGTGGGAGATTTGGCCAATGTCTTCTACTACCTGGAGTTTGCATGGGATACTGCGGCTTAATAAAAAGTTGCCTTGGCAGTTTCCCAATGTTTCTCATTCTCCAAATGGAGTTTTCAAAGTCACCTTTTGGCTTCGTTCTATATGTTCTGGGTTATCTAGTGCTTCCTTTTTGATGATGCTTACTTCAGCTCCAGTGTCTACTATCAGCCGAACGGCTGTGTTTTTGCTTTTGTCAAGTGGGAAGTCTACCACTGGTACATTTTCTACATTTGATTGTTTTTTTGCTTGAGAGGACCCTGAAGTAGTTTGCGCAGTTTTATTTAATGTCGAGCCGGGGATTTTTCGGTCGACAGTGTGCCGTTTCACGATTTTGTAGCTTCCCATCGTTGCTTCTGTTGACAAGTGGGTACTGTATGACCTCTTTTTCCACAAAACTTACACATGTCTTGAACGTTAAATCTTTGTTCGTGATTTGGATTGCCCCACTGAGTATTGTTGTTACTATTTAAGTGATTCCTTGGCGCTTTGGCATTTTGTTTACAATATTGGGCTTCATGACCCTTTGTTCTGCTGTTAATACGGAAGGGGGTATTTTTACGTTTTAAACAATCATCATACGTATGTCCCTTGTATTTGCAATAACTGCAGGTGATCCTACCTAAAAGTAAGTTTTGCTCTCCGTATGGTTTCTTGTCTGGATATTGAGAAGAGTTCTGCAAAGGAGGTGGACTTCTTAAGGATATTCTTACCATACTGGCTTGAGTAGAGCACCAATTATTTGTTTGTTTACCTTTAATGACTGCAGATTTGGAGGTATACCACACTCCGTTTTTAAATTAGGCTTTCCGGTATCAGTTGTGTAGGGGTATATAGAGGAGTTTACACTTTCGTGTATAGGATAACCATAAGCATTAGCAAAATTTGAGGTAATTGGTCTAAAGAAATGGTCAATTTGTAAATAGTTTGTAGTTTGAGGAAGTAGTTTAGTGGTTGTGCAATGAAAAAGAGACCCTATTGCAACCTTTTCATATGCCCTTTGGATGAGAGTTTCTAAAAAATTGTCATTCAATTTGAGTAAGTAGGTGCTTAGATTCGGATTAGTTGCACCACTCTTTATGGAAGCCTTCATCTATTTGTTGCTTTACTACTTTAAAATTTTCAGATTCGTATTTATTCTGTGCAGCCTCGTTGTATTGACTTAAAAGATTCTTTAATCTATTTGTAAATGAACTAAATGAATCTGGGGAATATTGCCGGCAAGTAATTAACTTGTTTATTAGTTCATGGTATGTTTCACGAGGTAAATACGTGCGGTAAAGTAGTTGTTCGACTTCTTCAAATTTTGTGAGAGAACTGGACCCAATTAACTGATACGCGTTTCCTCTCAATCTGGTGGGGAAAATTCGCATGAAGGCTTTCCTTTCCTCTTCGCTTAGACACTGTTGCACTTGCTTACAACAGCCTATAAAAGTTTGCAATTCTGTGAGGATTTGCGCGCTAATTTCCCCAGAGAACATCATTTGTGCAGTCAGTTTTACTACCTTTTCTTAGTTTACAGACATTTTGTCTGTTTTACTTGGTTGTTCAATGCAGGAAGTAATTTGAGTGTTTATACTCGAAGTTGGCATGGCTAACGCTTGCTTGGATACTAGGGCGCCTATATTATGATTTCTTGCGAGGAAATTAATTAGACTGTGCCCTCTGAAGCGTTTACCTGAGCGATGCTCGCGATACCAGTTTATGGACGATCTGCTCTGGCGTAAATTTCGCTCTACTATTGGACTGTCTAGAGGACTTGTGTTGTTAAATGACAATGAGCCTATTGCTGCCTCAAAATCTGAGCCAAGAGAGCTTTGATCAGGTCTGGGCGTGAAAGTATTACCTACCAAGTTTTCAATAATTGAAAGGAAGGAAAAGAGAAAATAGGTAGTTTAGCTAATTCTGTTTAATAACCGAAGAAATTAGAATTATTAATTGAAAATTGCTCTACTATTTTTGTTGCTTACAAGCACATATATCGCAGTAGTTTTTATAATGTCTACTAATGATTCTTAACAATTTTTTTAACTTACTTTACTTTACTTTGCTTGTAGAGAAGAGAAAAAATGTTAACGTCTTTTCCGCTATGAAGATATGATGCTGTCTTATATTGGGGCTTCTTTACTTTTATTGTTGTTTGATGTTGGTACCTTTCAAGACAAAAAGTGGATACCTTTTATTGTTGGTAAAAAAATGCCTAATGTCTCGTCTTTGCGTGCCAGATTAAAAAATAAGGTGCTCTTATGCACTCGTTTGTGTAAATTCGGGGATCAAGGTTTTTCAAGTGTTTGAATTTATATAACTTCCTTGATCCTACCGGCGGCGCTAAAATTGTTGAGTTTTATAAGTTACTTGAGACGAGACTGTTCTCAAGTACTCTCATCTGAGCACCTTTATATTTCAATCTGGAACACGGCACGTGCCTTCACGACGATTGGGCTTCTTCTTGTTTATGA
Source organism: Dioctria rufipes (assembly GCA_963924295.1). Classification (NCBI taxonomy): domain Eukaryota; kingdom Metazoa; phylum Arthropoda; class Insecta; order Diptera; family Asilidae; genus Dioctria; species Dioctria rufipes. Next base: position 191,125,788 of record OZ002740.1, on the reverse strand, counting down.
GTAGAGCAGCGATGGATATGGAGCAGCTTACTAGTTTTACTGCTAGTGCGTTTCAGTGGAGCAGCTTACTAGCTTTACTCCTAGTGTAGGTGAATGGAGCAGCTTACTAGCTTTACTCCTAGTGTAGGTGAATGGAGCAGCTTACTAGCTTTACTCCAGAAAATGAAACAACTTGTGTTGCCTGATGAGACTACTGCTTCTTTATTCAAAAATCACAGAATATTTATACAATTCTCGACTTAATACTATTGCTATTTTCTTATTACGCTAAGCTAATTTCATCACAGCATTTATACGTACATAATTATTACTTCCGTAAAGCGTTTCTTTATGGCATTCACAAATTAATTTCCGCAAAGCTCTTGCCGGTTTGTTGTTGTTACATCGCGGCATTCATCGCTTTCACACGTTAATACATAAATACTTCCGTAGACCGCTCGCCACTTGGCTGCTATTATGACATCATCGTGAACCATTACTTCCTTCACCTAAGTTCTACCACTGGCGCAAGGTTATCAAATTGCATCGTGCGAATTCTTGCGCGCAGGGGTATTGTGTCACTGCCTTCACTTGTTTCTTTATGTGATTAAGAAATTGCTGTAGGTCAGTAGCGAGTGACTTTATTCAATTACTGAACTTTGTAAATATGTTTGTAGATATGTTTAAACTTGCAGCTGGGAATTATAATTCTGCATGCAATGAGAATGCTATAGGTATGTATGTATCTACATTTTTGCATTTCTTCATTGATGCATGAATTTTATAATTGTGCGTAAAGCGAAATCGACTCAGGAATGTTTGTACGAATGTATACATATGTTTAACTGATGCCAATGGATGCCCCGTATGTAACATTAGTGAGTTTTTCACCTCTGAGGAAGAAGAGCTCTGATACCGAAGTTTTCTCTTCCGCGGTTAAATTTGGATCCTTTGGCTGAGTTCTTGCTCGAGCCTAGCAATACGCGGGTATTGGGTCTTTCAGAGTATTATAATTCGGGTATAAATACCTTACATGTTGCAAAATTGCTGTTTTTTCAGCTGAAACTTCGGCTGATATATTCTTCCTTGTAAATTTACTTCCTGTAATTTGTTTGTATGAATTTGATTCCTTTTTAGGCTTTATATTGATGTACTCAGCATGTGTGAGAGTACTGGCTTCCTGCTTTCCCGACGGCTGAGTTTGATACATCTGTGTCGTCATTGTCTTAGGTTGTGTGATATACTGAAGCGCGTCGATGCTATAGTTTTCTGACCATGTGGAATTTTTTATGCTCAGACGGTGGAGACTTTTGCCTAGGAATTTTGGACGGTAGAGTTATATGCACACATTTTTCTGGCCTTAGAAGATCTTTTCCATCTCTATTGGAAATTCCTGTGTGTTTATTACGGGAATATGCGTAGTTTTGTGGCCTTTTCGCCTGTTAAGGGGACTGTTGTGTAGTCTTTTATTGGATCTGTAACTATAGGCTATGTATGACTTTTTGATGACTGTTAGCGTAGAGAATACTAACCAGCACTGCGCCATTTCCAGATGACAATAAACTGTTTGCCCCCTTTATCTCTTGGGATAAACAGAGCATTTCTTCTTGCATTTTTAACGGGATTGGGGCAACAGCTTGTGACTGAGCAGGCAGGGTAACTAATCGATGCTTGATTTCGTCGGCCTTTTGTTTACCCACAGAGCTCGTTTCATATTCCTTCGGCTCTTTTGGAGCTTGGCAGCCAGCTTTTCTCGTTTGAGAAGCCTTTAAGACACTGCTAGTGTTCTTACTTCGACTGATTTTTTAGAATGTAGCTTGCACGTTTCAAGCTCTAATGGCAAAGCAAATTCGTCTGGGTTAGTTTCCGTGCGAGGAAACCTTAGTACTTTGTTTGGACCCTCAACGTGACAGTTGTTTGTTAGGAAATCGTTTCATAGAAGTTCATCATCGGAGAGGCCAGGCAAATCCTTTACGACTTGAAACTTGCAAGAAGTTTGTTTTTAAAAATCGAGCTTCCCTGGCAATTTCCCGGCGTCTTTCCAGTACCAAATGGTGTCTGTAATATGCATGCCTCATTTTGGTTAATTACCTTAATTACTTTTAATGACTTTTCTTGGAAATACTTACCTCAACGCCTGTGTCTACTACCAGCTTAGTTCAGTCCCTATTTTATTTGATATGTGCTTTAGAGTCGAGCCGGGCAGTTTTGGGTCGACTGGACGTCGTTCCCCTAACTCCAAGCTTCCCATTTACGCTTTTGTTACCAGTTATCTACAGCATGTCCAGAGCCACCACAAAATTCGGCTGATTGCTGATGCAATTGTCTTCACTGATTCGATAGATAAGCTAATCATGTTTTAGGAATGATTAGCTTAAGTGAGAAATTTGTTAAATAGAATATAATTTTAGGGCTTTTAGGAATTTGAAGAACTGATTCAATTTCTTCAACTATTTTTGAAGATAAACTAATCCTGTTTTAACATGGTAAGCTCTTATGTATGCCTTCTAAAATTTAACTAATTTATAATTATTTTTGTAAGTCCTTCTTAGGCTTTTGCAGGTAGATATGATTTATTTATATAACTCTGAACTTTGAAATTAACATTGCAAAACGCCATAACAACGCCAAGTTAACAACGAACTTTGAAGTTAACATAATAAAACGCCATAACAACGATAAACCAACAAACTAGCAAGCAAAACTCGTTGTCAAAACCAATAATTCGAAAACGGAGACACGTGTTGCCCCATCAGATTGCTTCGAAGCTAGCTAAATATTAACGTACGTTTTGTAGTTTTTAAATTATGCAGTTTGAAGGAAATACCTCATCTTTTTTACTGCTATTCATAAAAATATTAAATCAAAAATTAACATTAAAACATGTTAGTTATAAATTTACGATAAAAAGAAGTATGGATCACTTTCCAGGCCATCTACATGCTAGTTGTTGGAAATCCCAATTCCAGCTTTCGGAAATGGCAACGCAAACATAGAATAGAACCTGTTTTCAGGCAGAACCACTCTGCGCTACACTGAGCCATACAAAGATGTCCGTAAGCATTACTGCTTGCGAAAAAAAGGATGCCAACTGCCACTCTGCTACACTCTGTATTATAAATGCATCATAAGGTTGACGTTCGTGACGCAAATGTGAAATTGTAGTAATAGTTTTAGGGTAGTAAACGTGGATGGAGTCATTTGATTGATGAGAGAATAGGAGTTTTCAAATGGGGTAAAAGAAAATTACGTTTTAGGGTTTTTTGGGTGGCGGGAGGGGGTGGTAAAAACCCACTGTGGGTTGTCCAATTTGTAACGTGTGTAATATAAAATTAAAGTTCTTTCTGAATGCTATTAAATGTCATATTTGTTTTCTCATGTTAGAAATTTTATAACACACTTTTTCAGCCGAATATCGTTAAAATGCGTGATATTCAAATTTGTATACAGAGTGTGGTGTAGGTTGGTGCGGGGGCTGATTTTTCTGTTACATATTTTTAAAGTTTTACCATAATGTTTTACATATTTCATGGAAACATTTCAGTTTTCTATAATTAAACGTTATATAAAAAAAAATCCAGTTATTTTATGTACAATTTTCTATATATAATCTTCTAAACTACTTACCGCAGAGAAAAAAATTACACTATAGCGTTCGCAAAAAGCGTAGATGGGAGTTAAAACGCATATGTCAAATAGATTATGTACCATTATATGAGTTTTTACCAAAAACGTAATGACTAAAAAGTGGGTGATAAAATATATTAAAAACACTTAAAATAAATAACTTTTATAAATAAATTGCATTAAGAAGTAAAAATATTTTTTTCTTTTGCAGTGATATTGTTATGGTCGTAGGCCCACACGATGCGGCAAGCTACAACGAGGGGCTGTTTGATCTAGCAACAACCTAGGTCGAACCCAGACGGCGAAGGTGCTGCCACTTTTCAAGTCCGCTATGCGATTGAGGTGGAGACGAGGTGCCTGAAGCGGAACTACTTTTGTAGGAATGTGCCTGAAGTGGAACTAAAGTAGAACAAACTAAAAAGAAAATTACTGTACGATCTCGAGAGTTTTCGCGATGCGACAACGAATTAAAATATGCGGGTGAAAAATTAAACAGTTCAATTAATTGAAATTCAACTTTATGTCAAAATTAAAATTATTATTATTATCAGAGCCTCTATCCGAGATAACACTTAACTAACTGTCCCTGGTTAATTACACGACGACAAATTGATGATGTGCTAGGTTAATTTTACATCTGGACTTTATTCTTAGTGGACAATGGTTCTGCAGATGTGTGCGATGCTGTATTTCGATATAAGTACTACAAAATACTATAACTACACTAGATATATACATATATGAGACAGCAAATAAATATTGTTGTGTTGGAGAATGCGCAGTAACAACAATTCATGGTGCGATTATTTTTCGGATTAATGATTTTCAAATTACATTAACAGCAATATTAGAATTAGTTCTTTGAGAAGAGTAGTAAAACACCTAATTCATATCTTCACTCTTTCTACATATTTTGAGGAATATAAGCTCCAACTATTTACTTATTTTTTTAATGTAATGCAAGGTTGACAACTGCCACAACTCTATATCATCTGACAATTTACACCATCCCCGATGTTTAAAATTTACATAAAATTGAAGTTAAAAGTGTGGACTTGCTCTATAAAGTAGGAAGGAGTGGAACAAGACTTCCAACTTGTCGCAAGTAAGTATTTGGGCCTACGATGGGCATAGGGAAGTGAAGAGTGTCTTTACTTGTGCATGTATCTTGCCGAGTCTGAATGAGCCTTTAGTTTCACTAAGTGGGGAAAGACTATTTAGCAAACATAAACGGACGTTGCCAACGGATGCCCGCTATGTCAATGGGTGTATGGGGCACGATCAGGAAGACAGTCCATCTTGTCTTCAAGGAATGTGATGTAAGTTCCGTTCAAGACCGGATGTGGTGCTTGTGGGTAAAGCCCTAAAAAGCAGGCACGATATTTTTTGTATGTGGCATGTGACAGCGGCAGGTTTCTGTGGAATTCCCCAAACCCTCCGCCAATAGTCGAGGCGAAATATCGTGCTGCCCTCCTGCACTCTAAATGCACTTTCACATGGAAACCGAAAACCGATAAGTTCTACACCGGAAATTCGCTTCTGCTTTCACATCAAAAACCGAAACCTTTTTTTCGGTTAAATAGAAGTAATATTTAATTATCATAAAAGTTGTATGATGAGAGCACATACAAAAAACGTATTTTAATTTTACTTAGAAATCCCTATCCATATTATAATAATAATAATAAAATAAAATAATATAATTTTCAATGTAAACACAAAAGTGAGGTATAGTACGACCGAAAAAATTTTTAATCCCGAAACGTTCCACATGTGGAAACCGAAATTCCCTTTTTCGGCCGAAAAAAGATAAAAGTTTTGTTTTTCTTAAAAATCTGAGATAAATATTCTATTTTATTAGTAAAATTATTAGTTTATGCTATTTCCAATGATTTTATTAACCATTGGAGCAAAAATCTTGTTTTAAAGTGGAATAAATTGAGTTTTTCGGTTTACATTTTTCGGTTTCCGGTTTTGATGTGAAAGTGCTTTAACGCTGTTCACAGAGTGAGCAACCAGCTCATGCTGACAGACTGGACTTCACGTCTAAAAGTACTCACTCGACAGTACTACCATTGTTATGGTACACAAGAACAATTTCATTGCAAAATAAGAAATGCTAGAACTCAAATCAAATTTTAAATTAAATGTATTAACAATATTTTAAAATTATATTATTTCGTTTGACTTTAGATGTTTGAACTATTTGCAATGAAAACATTTCTTGTATATATCAATGAGAAAGAAAAAAATAGTATTACTTCTTATTTCATTTATATATATATGTATTATCGTTATATATATATATTTATTACTTTTGTGAAAGTTATTTACTTTAAAAGATTTTTGACTACAAGTATTTTATTACTTTTATAAACTACTGACTTCGACTCTGCTGCGCCGGAAAAGTAAACAGAAATTATTTTTTGTCAGATATGAACATGAACGAAATATATGTTGAATTTTATTAATTTGGTAAGAATAGAATGGGAAAATGCGAATGTTGTCCACAGTTTATTTAATATTAATTATATATGTATTATGTTTTTATGGTAAGATCTGTAATACATAAACTCACAATATGTTGTCTCATGGTATACTGACAGTAAAAACGTATGACTGTTACAGTAGGGCATCTTGACAGCCACGAGAATCAATAATTGTAAGGTAGGCTGGGTATGGTTGTAATGCGGGTCAGTTGTAACATCGCGAATAAATCGCCAAATGCTCAAGATTGTGTAACTCGCTATATGGATGAGGTGAAGCGCTTGTATGTACGAACTTGGTCAATAGTTTTCCATATCGCGGCGATTTTTAGACAAATAGAAAGTAATTAGTTTTGATCTAGCTGTTATATCGAAGTTTTTATAAGCTGTTGAAGTCGAAATGTTACGACCGTAGACCACCCCACTAAAGATATTGTATATTAATTAATTTTGAATTATATATTCATATTCATTTCAGCAATCATGAAAAAAATATTAACACTGTAATGCACAAATTACGAATTAAAATTCTTGTAATTACTTACCTTATCGCTTGCAAACAATACTACATTTGTTTATTAAGATGTCCAGTAATTATACATTTTTTTAAATATCATAATTTTTATTTACTATAAAAATAATATTATATTATATATAATAGTAGTTTGTGAAAGTTGTTACCAAATAATTTTATTTTAACTAGTCAACATTCTACTCTGTATACTGTGTGTTTGTCTATTTGAATAAGTTAACTCGATTCTTGACTCAATGTCCATGTTAACCAGTAGCTCGGTAGAAGATTTCAGTTGCAATTCTCTATGTCACGTCACTTAATTGTCATTTCCCACCTCCAAGGTAATATAACACAATCTATTCTCATTAGGAGCCACATTCCGCCATTTGTGTCCGAAATATCGAAGAATGTATAGGAAAGTACGGTACAGGGAACACAATATTATCTCTCCTCTCTCTGTCTTTTTAATTGTGTCACAATTTTAATGAGAATACCTTTTATTCTCTGTATTGTGATCCAGCACTGTGTTTCTGTATTAATATTAACTCTGTAGCCTACTAAAAGTCTTTCCGTAATGCCACGAGTACAGTTTCGCTTCTCTATAAGTTGAGAATATTGTCGATGGCATTGTTGTCATTTAATAATATGAACAACACTTGAAGAAATTTTTGCAAAAAATTAAAATAAAATAAATAGAATTTGAACCGCAAAACACCTGTAAATTAAAATCTCTTCATTTATTCTTACTTTCTGCAAAATATTTATAGAATTATTAAACTGTATAATAATAACCGCAACGACAACATACAATAAATTAATAGGCTTTGACTATTTTACTTACTCAATTGCTCTTTCTAAACCGACAGTTCCTTTACATCCCATACAACTCACCATGGCTTTCTCAACTAGTATATACAGAAACGTATGCATTCAACAAGGGCGGATACAGCGGCGTCCAATCGGGGCGATCACCCCCTCTAGAGCTCTAATTAATCAAAATTTATATTCTAACCCAATGAAATAGAAAATACAAAAAAAAAACAAATTTTAAAAAAGACTGTTTTCAAACGCGCATTAAAAAAATAGAAAATAATTTCTCCCTTCACTTAATGAATACATCGCAACACTTCTCTAGAGTTTCCCTTCATTTTGCATTTAATGAAATATTAATATTAAATTACATTTGTGTATAAATTTAAAAATTTTCAAGGTATACAAAGAAAGCAAGATCTGGGCAGTTCAACAGTGAATAACAATTTCCCGAAATTGAAATTTGAAACTCCTAATGTTTATCAAAATACTTTTTGCTTTGAATTTACTTTCTTTGGGTACCATGAAAATATCAAAATTTACATATATACAAATGTAATTTAATTAAATGGAAAACTCTAGATAGTTATTTGTTATATTTATTACTATTTTCTTTTTTAGTCATAAATTATTCTCAAAAAATTTAAAATTATATGACTAAGGAATTTTTAGTACAAGCAAAATTGTTGCACTTTTTTGTGATCGAAAGGTCACAAAAGCCGGGTATTTTTATGGAAAGTAGTATGTTGGGAAAATTATCTATAACAATTTAAGTTGAAAGAAATTGTAGTCCAGCCCAGGAAATTATGGTGAAATTATGGTGTTTGAACGAAATTCAAGCGACCGTTATATGTCTATTTTATGTGGGATTAAATTTTACTATGATTCCGGGATAAAATCTTTTATATATAGATAAAAGAACTCTGGCGATATCTGAATGGTACTGACATTTTCATGCTAAAATGAAATGAGAATGCTATACAGAACGGTCCATAGATGGCAAGTGCGGTTATAGGCGGCGATGTTGTTATATTTTTGCTCTTGTACCTGTTAGTGTCTAGTTTGTTTTGTTGTCCCTATTTACTGTTATGTTTGTGATTTTTTAAGTTAGCTAGTGTCTTTTCTGTTGTTTTTTTTTACCTTCTTTATAGCCATTTGCCTTTTATTTTTAAGCAGAAAAGAGCCAGAGAGCCTACAAATAAAGAGCTTATTTAAATAAAAAAAAAATATTATTCTAAAGAGAGCGGACGTCAGATTGATCTCCAAATAGTTTAAATAGTGATAAAATAGAAGTTCTGAAAAACAAAGCGATCAAGTGGAATAGTAATGCTTGTAACCAGGCATAAAAAGACTTTGTGTGTGTTGTTTGTTTTAAAGAGGAAAAATACAAAAAATGTAGAAAGAATTGTTAAAGTCTTACGAATTTTGTGACATTTGGACAGTGAAATTTAAATAAATTTTGGGGCGTTGCCATGCCAACGCCAAAAATATAAAAATTCTAGTTTGTTAGCATGTAGTAAAGTTTTTAGTAAAAAAATTTATATAAATATGAAAAAATAATAGAAATTTTCAATTAAAAAAAAATAATAATAAAAGCATTCACTGCCCCAATAATATGAGTGAGTGCAGCAGTAGTGATTCTGGGGGGACTGATGATCCCCCAATTCAAGAGGACGGAGGAAGAAGAATAATAAAGCTTCTTCTTCCTCTTTCAAGGAAAACATAAAAGAGCCCACAGAAAAGGTCAACCAGCCCCAAAGAGCCCAATTGAAGAGGCAAGAGTAAAAGCTACGGAGAAGGTAGCAGCTGAGGCAGTAGTTGTTGGGCATCACTTCCAAAAGTGACTACAACAGCAGCAGTTTCAGTAGCAGCTCTAGCAGCTACAGCAAACCATGGGCGACTTCATCCAGCCATGGGAAAAACCCAAGCTTGGTAGAAGTCGTCAAGACAGCTTCAGCTCTACTGCCAATACCTACTGGCATAGCACCAGTAAGGTCACTGCTTTCTTCAACGAAAGCAAAAGCCTTGCAGAAGAAGACACTAGAACCGGTAGCAATAGCAATGAACACAACGTAAGCTCTACTATCTCCGGCGTTAGTGCCAGGGATGCCATATGGAGAGGTGAGTAGCAGTTCTAAACAGGCTTGCACTATCGCAATTACACGTAAAAGCCTCACTCCTGGTCTTGACCCATTGCACGCAGGTAAGCCTCGGACCAAGAACAGTGCGGGTCCCTAGCGCTTCTTCAACGAGAGGTGGAAGGAGAAGAGTATCCTGATACAGTTTGAGAACATCAGAGGATGTCCTCAGACTACATACCTGAAAGTTATCTTCCGCGTCACCTCCTGTGAGCAGCTGTTCTCGATGGGGATTATAGCTGGAGGAAAGGTGGAGGTGTACACCACGATCCTCGACAACACTACCAAGCTCATGCTTGAGAGCGTAGAGGTAAAGAGAATACACCTCGTGTCGAGTTTTCACGGGTCCTTATGCGAGCCCAACATAAAGACCTCTCGAATTTCCTTGGTAGATTCAGGACGGTTCATGGAAAAGTTCGCGCAATTCCCATTAAAATTGGTGACGAGGGTCTCGGGCGGGGTATATTCGGTATCAGACAGGAAGAAACCATTACCTTGAATAAGGTATGTACGCTTCCGTCAGGCTTTTACCTGAGCATATCCGGCTCGAAGTACTGGATTGACGTGGGCAATAATGCTTGCCATTTGGTAGCGCATTTTGTTGCTGACTCCCCCAGGATAAGTGGGAAAAAGGCTGATCAGAAGGCTTTTTCGAAGGAAACCGCTGCTAGAGTAGTGGCTCCGGAGAAGGAAATTTTGGCCACTATTCGACCTGCCATTTTGGAGCAGCCAGTGGCGAATATGCCTGAAATTTTCCCAGAGGCAAACACTTTTAAGGCTGTAAACGGCAGCACGTGAAAGCATGGATACTTCCGACGAGGAGACGACTGGACATCTAGTAAAAAAAAAAAGAGGACGAGGAGGAAGGAAGTTGACCGGGAGATGCTGCATCCTCTAGAGCCAGCAAAGCCAGTGGCATCAAAGCGACACCACTCGGAGGAGGACGATAGTGGAGCTGGCATTCCGAAGGTTGTTGTGAGAGAGGTGGAAGCATTCCTCGTGCAGCTTTCGGATTGCGACATGACCGGCTTGGATGAGACTGGTCTCTCCAGCTTCTGTCGCTACGAGTCGTGTGATAGCATCATTTCGACTGGTAGCCAATTTGAAGTGTCAAAGGTGATGGCAACCCTTTCTAGGGAGAAGATTTCCAGCATTCTTAGCCAGCTCCAATTCAAGAAGAATTTAGATAAAATCTGATGTATTCTTGTAAAGGCCAGAGTTGTTACTTCCTCAGCTTCAACCCCTGCAACAGAAGGCCAAGACGAAGAGGAAGTACAACGATAGAGCTCGCTATGAGCGTCTCCATAGGAAGGTAGAAGAAATGATCCAGGAGCATCGCTTGACCGATTCTCGACAGTAGACGTCATACCATCATCTTTTGAGCTTCTTATATCTTTGAATGTATAAAATAGCGTCTCTTAACACCGGGGGTTAAGTGCTCATATAAGACTACACAGTATTATCGAACATGTTAAAATGTTCGATGTAGACATTACAATTCTGCAGGAGACGAATTTCACTCAAGACACTTATACACAACTTGAGCGCTATGGTTATTTATACAGTGGATACACAATATTTGCCACAACTGCGCCTCGCCGGGGCTCAGGGGTGGCAAACAATGTATCCAAACAATTTACACCATCGTCTTCTATCTATACATATATCTTCCCAGGCTTCACTTCTTCCTTGGAATTTGTCATTCTAGACAAACACATTAAGGTAGTAAACATGTACCTTCTTCATGACCAGGACATTACAAGACAATTTCTTGATAGTGTTCAATCCTGTCTGGTGGATTTTAGCTACGAAACTATCCTCGGAGGTGATTTCAACTTCACTTTGAATCTCTCAATGGATCGGCATTCCGGAGTTGAGTTCAACTCCGGCAATGCTACTCGATAGAGGAATTTTGTCGGTCTTTTCAGACTCGTGGATATCTATCATTGGATGCATCCTGCGAACAGATCATACACGAGGGTCTCTCGCAATATCAATGGAAGTCTCGCAGGCTCTAGAATTGATAGAACTTACGTCTCACCTGGAATGCTAGAACATTTCGTTGGTGTCGTTCATGAAGTGTGTTCGGTTCTTCCAGGCAAATAGACGACGTACTGCTTCTTGTGAAGTCGAATCGATAATTAATGAATCTGGACAAGTCCTTAACGGACAACAGCTATCAGAATATATTCGTGACTAGTACAGTAGTCTCTACTCTAAATCGAAGTCTACAATATCCTCGACCTCTCCTGAATTTTTTGAGAATATTCCCACTTTCTTTGAAGACAGTAGGAAGCTTCTGGATACAATAATCACATTGGAGGATATGATTGCTGGGAGAAGGGATCTAAAGCCACACACTTCATCTGGTTATGACGGCTTGACTAAATTTATTACTTCCTGACCTTTTGAAAGTCTTCAATTCGGCGGTGGAGACATAATAAGACTTTCCTTCTAGCCGGAGGAGGTCTGTTATGCGCTTGATTCCAAAGAAGGGAGATGTTCAGAGGATGGGGACTAGAGGCCAGTAACCCTCTACGATACTCCGCTCAGCAGTTGCTTCGGTAATATACCCGAAACAGTCCTATTGTATACCTGGTCGTAATATCTACGACAACATCGCGGTAGCCAACCATTTGACAGGTAAACAAATGGAGATCATTTCACTAGACGAACAAAAGGCTTTTGATAGCGCCTCTGACGAGTATCTGTTGACTGCTCTCAAGGCATTTGGGTTCCCAAACAGGTGGCTCGATATCGTCGGGAAATTTTACAGAAATTCAGCGACTGATTCTAGTTTAGCATCAAGGACAAACTCAGGTTCCTATCTCGTTTCATCGAGGTATCAGACAGGGCTGTCCATTGTCAGGTATGCTTTATGATCTATCGTGGGAGCCACTACTGGTGAATCTTCGTTGAGTGCTCTGAAAATATTCAGTTTATCTACCATATGCCAATGTGAGGCCTCTTATGTTGGCATATCTGGATGACTTTTTTATTTTCGTGACAAGATATCACGCTTTTCCGGTCCCACGCGCTGTTTTCGAACAGTACGAACGTATAGCGTGTGCTAAAATCAACATTAGTAAGAGTCAAAACTTGTAGTGACGAAGGTGCAGAGATCATATAGGTACTACACTGAACATCCAATGGACTAATACTTGCCTGAAGTATTTAGGTGTATATATCGGACGCGAGAGCAAATCAAATAATAGCAGCGTTGCTGTGGAGAAAATCATGGCGTAGGCGACTACTTCCATTATCCTTAATAGTAAGGTCAGTCGTGATAGTCTATTTGATTACTTCGTCTATCTGCTAAAGTATGAGACTTTTTATGAAGGCTTTGTAGGTGTTGTTCAAGCAAAAGCGATAGACGCCTGTGTTGTGCCAGAGAAACACCTTGATTTCTCAACTGTGGGTGAATGTACTGGGAGCGATCGGCATTGGGGAGTATTACTACCTGCTCTCTGTTTGATCAACCTATTCTCGCGACTGGCCAGAGGATTTAATCTCAGCGATTTAGACCTGGGGCAGAATCAGGCCCGAATTTCAACTTAAGTGGAATGCTCTACGATACACGCAATTTCCGTCGAATCCAATCAGGTTTAAACCTGTGTCCAGTATCATTGATATCATTGATATCTCTGGAAACTGTCGAATAAACGCCAAGACTTCAAAACTACACGACCTGGCTGCTTCCTCACTGTAGATATTTCGCCAACTTGGGACCAGTGTCGCTGGCACTAAGTTCGAAGGTGCTTTCGTTCTGAACAGAGCACTTCACACACCGTTTAGCACACTTACAACACGTGTGCTCCATGACTTGTTTATGTCAATAAGACCTCCGGAATATATAGCATACAACAGATGGCGAACACACCTCGGGGTGAATATGGGCGTGATCGGCGGTATCGGGTAAATTTTTTCGTTCGTTCGTTCGATTTGTTATTTTTAGTTCGGCTTCGGTGTCGGTGCTAAGTTTCAAAATTTTATGTTGAAAATTCATTCGCTTAGGGAATTATTGTTTATTAGATCATTTTTGGGAATTTTGATCTTCTTGGAACTGCGACTTACTTCATTGTCAAAATTGGGACAAGGTAAAAATTTTCCATTTTCGTTTCACCTTTTAGGAACTTTTCAAAGTTTTTAGTATCCGTTATAAAAATGCTTTATTGAGAATTTAATCTTACTTCATTTTATTATTTTAATTGTTAGTGTCTAGTTTGTTTTTATTGTCCTTATTGACTCTGTTATGTTTGTGATTTTTTAGATTAGTTAGTGTGTTTTTATATACACATTGTAGAGCCTTTTGCCACTTAATAATAATAATAATTTTTTTTATGTGTATATAATTCTTTATTTAAAAACGTTATAAAGTGACCCTTAATAAAAAAAAAAAAGAACCTGTAAATGGTGGCTCTGAAAACAGAAAAAAAAAGATATAATTATCTAAATCTAAAAGGACGCAAAAGGCTCTAAAAATTGTATAGGAATTAAAAACTGACTAAGACTAGGCACACCAAAAACACAAACGATTAACAATATAACAAATGTATACTGTAAATGTGAAATTAAAATTTTAAATTTTTCCACTATAATTTTGAAATTTAAAATCTAAAGCCGAAAGTTAATATATACCTAGACAAAAGTGTGCCTACATCCCCAGATAAGTGGCAGTTCCAAGAATAGTCTTCCATGTAGATTTGCCAAAGTAAGGAACAAAAATGTTCAACACAGATCAAAAGAGAAATATCAATTTAAAATTTATTATGACGTCAATTTTGATGATTGCCACTGATACCATCATAGAGTCCCGCAAGGGCATCCTGTAGTATTGTCGTGTCCCCATGCAATCACTCAATAAAAACCAACAATTAACCGGACAAAACTTTCTTTAGATAAAACACTCGAATTTCTTTGTACGTTATAAATCTTTATTTACTAAGACTTGACCTATCTTAACAATTATTACATACTCCGCACCGAACGGAAACTTGACACCACTATGCAACGCGACTGCTCACTGGAAGAATAGAATATTACAGGCACTCGACAGACCAGTCATTGGTCTTTTATGCTCCAATATTCGGAAGTAAACTTTTACTCGCAACGCGGATGTAAACAAACGACAACAACCTTGCCGTTTGTTCTACCGGTTGCAGCACCTGAGTCGCTTAGTAGTAAACAATCGCTTTACATAATAATTACCATGCGAGGTTAATTATTATCGTAATCGTCGATTGTTTCACTAACCGCTCATCGCAGCCAGCTGTTGGGCTAATCAGCAAAATAACCGACAGTTGCAGAACAATACCATGCGAGGTTATTATTTAGCAATTGCTGATTATTTCGCTAGAATGCGCCTTTGGCTGCTGGAAGAATCTTCCGTATATTGGGCCATAACAGTATCATAGACTTCTACAAACTGCCCTTATCATCCCTCCAGCTTAGCATCTCTAACAGAGTGCTTGTCCTTCCCACAGCACGTGCAACGAATCCTAAGCAGGGAGAAGCCCCGTGGACTAGTGTTGCAAATGCTGTGGCCTGCTATCAGCAGCGTAAGACAAGCGTTTCGTCCTTCACCGACGATAGTGTTTGCCATGTGCATTTGAATGTGTCTGCGTTCATTGCCAGATATTCAAGACGTAAACGTCTCTTCAATCTGTCAACGAAGTTGCGCTTAAGTGGTTGTGCGTGGTGTTGTGGGTCAGTGCTCTGATTCCCATCTCCAACTCTAATGTAGTACAAGTGAATTGTAGATTTCGCCAAGGTCAGCACAAAGCTAATCAAACAGTATACCCGACTACTAACCTTTGGTCCTCATAGAAACGATATCCAATAATGCCGAAATTCGGGTGGATCAACTGACACAAATCTCGCACCAGTTCCATCAAACTCTGCAAAGCTGGACAAGTGAAGAACCTGTGAAACAAGGTGCCTTCACCGGAACAAATTGTGCAGATCCTCTGAACCCGCCGGTCTATATGTGACAACTGATTAAGAAGTATAAGACTGTGATGCAGCAATTTGAATGCTACATCAGCATCTTAGTAACTAGATGGGTAACTGTAGACTACTCTGCAAGTTATCCCTCCCATCACGCCCATATTCACCCCGAGGTGTGTTCGCCATCTATTGTATCCTGTATACTCCGGAGGTCTTATTGTAATAAGCAAGTCACGGAGCACACGTGTAGTAAGTGTGCTGAAAGGTGTGTGAGGTGGTCTGTTCAGAACGAAAGCATCTTCCAACTTAGTGCGAGGGCACTGGTCCCATGTTGGCGAATTCTCTTCCGCGCAGACGCAGCCATGTCGTGTATTTGTGGAGTGTTAGTGTTTATTCGACAGTTTCTGGAGATATCAATAATATCTCCGAGAATTGTCAGTGTATGCGTGTCAGCTTCAAAACCCCGAGCATTACTGAACACTGAATCTATAAAATCAGGATTAAATCTGATTGAAGTCGACGCGAATTGTGTGAAGCGTAAAGCATTCCGCTTAAGGTCAAACGCTGGCCTCCCAGGTCTGAATCGTTGAGATTAGATCTTTCGGCCAGTCACGAGGATAGCGTGGTCGAACAGAGACCAGGTAGTAATA
Source organism: Dioctria rufipes (assembly GCA_963924295.1). Lineage (NCBI taxonomy): Eukaryota > Metazoa > Arthropoda > Insecta > Diptera > Asilidae > Dioctria > Dioctria rufipes. The sequence continues at coordinate 191,109,638 of OZ002740.1, read as the reverse complement.
CTCCCCCATGCCGATCAATCCCATTACATTCACCCACAGTTGAGAAATTAAGGTGTCTCTCTGGCAAAACTCTCGTTGGAATGCACGCACTGGAGACATCTTGATTTCACAACCAAGTTAGTGAGACCGAATCTACCTATCTTGACTGGCAGACAGAGTGTGCTTTCTGCAACCCATCGTCTTTCGCACCAAAACGCGTCTATCGCTTTTGCTTGAAGAAGACCTACGGAGCTTTCATCAAACGTCTCAGACTTTAGCAGATGAACGATGAACGAGGTAATCAAATAGCTTATCACGACTGACCTTCCCATTAACGATAATGGAAACAGTCGACTAGGCCATGAGTTAACAGCTCTAGAGTATTTCTCCAAAGCGATGAGACTATTATTTGATTTACTCTCGCGTCCTATGTACACACCTAAATACTTCGGACAAGTATTAGTCCATTGGATGTTCAGTGGAGTATCTGTACGCTCTCTCCACCTTCCTCACCACAAGCCTTGACTCTTGCTAAGGTTGATTTTAACGCCCACTATACATTCGTACTGTTCGAAAACAGCACGAACAGAAAAGCTTCATCTCTTGTCACGAAAATAGGAAGGTCATCCGCATATGCCAACATAAGTGGCCTTACATTGGTGTATGGTAGATGAACTGAATATTGTCTGAGCATTCGACGAAGATTCACTAGAAGCGGCTAAAACGAAATCATGGTCATTTGCGTACTTGTCTGTTCATAGTAGGCCGAACTGAAGACTTCCAAAACTCAGGAATTAATAAATCCCTGAAACTTATGTAGAATTCTGGAATCAAGCCGTCATAAACAGGTGAACTGTGTGGCCTTAAATTCTTTGCCACAGCGATCATATCCTCCAATTTGATTACTATATCCAGGAGCTCCTTACTCTCTTAAGAGAAAGTGGGAATATTCTCAACAAATTCGTGAGTGGTCGAGGATGTTGTCGACGTCGATTCAGAGTAGAGACTACTGTAGTAGTCCCGAATATATTCCGATAGCTGTTGTCCGTTGAGGTCTTGTCCAGATTCATCAACTATCGATTCGACTTCACAAGAAGCAGTACGTCATCTAGTTGCCTGAAAAAAGTACTCGGTTGGATAATCGCCTTCCCTCAGCCAGCCTGATTGGCTGCGCAGCACACACTCCGAGCTATGCTTGTAAGTTTGTGTTGCCAAGCGTTGCTTTATTCTGTTAAAATAAAGCATCAACTTCGATTGAAATTCGTTTCGATAAAAGATCGAATTTGGATCTTTCCAACATCCCACCATTGACTAAGAAAAGGAAAGTCAGATTTCTTCTCTTGCCAATCGTGCCAGAATTCAATAGACTCATTAATGAACTGCTCGGAATTCAGCAAATAGTTGTTGAATATCCAGTATGCAGTTCTTTTTTCAACTAGATTGCTGGTTGCCAAAGGTTATCTCTAACGGGACACACTCCATGAGTGACACCAACGAAATGTTCTAGTATTCCAGGTAAAACGTAAAGTCTATCAATTCTGAAGCCTGCGAGACTTCCATGGATACTTCGCGAGACCCTCGTGTTTGATCTAGTCGTACGATGCATCCAACGATAGATATCCACGAGTCTAAAAACACGGACAAAATTCCTCTATCGAGTAGCATTGACGGAGTTGAATTCAGCTCCGGAATGCCGATCCATTGAGGGACTCTGGGTGTAGTTGAAATCACCTCGGAGGATAGTTTCAACTCTAAAATTCACCAGATAGGATTGAACACTATCAAGAACTTGTCTTGTAATATCCTGGTCATTAGAATATACACGTTTACTACCTTGATAGGTTTGTCTTGAACGACAAAGTCCAAGCAAGAAGCGAAGCCTGGGAAGATATCTGTATAGACAGGAGACGACAGTATTAATTTGTTAGATACAATGATTGCCACCCCTGAGCCTCGGCGAGGCGCAGGTGTGGCAAACATTGGATAGCAAGTATGTAAATAAGCATAACGCTCAAGTTGTGTATAAGTGTATTCGGTGAAATTCGTCTCCTGCAGAAGTGTAATGTTTATATCGAACATTTTGACTGTTCGATAGTACTGTGTAATCTTACATGAGCACTTAAACCCACAGTGTTAAGAGACGCTATCTTGCATATTCAAAGAGATAAGAAGCTCAAACGATGATTGTACGACATATACTGTCGAGGTGAATCGGCCAAGAGATGCTCCTGAATCAACTCGTTCACCTTCCCATGAAGTTGTACTTCCACTTCTTCTTGCATTGCTGTTGTAGGCGTTGAAGCTGAGGAGGAGGCCAGAGTCCCCAGCTCCCTTAAAAGAATACTCCAGATTTTATCAGAATTCTTCTTGTACTGGAGCTCGGCAAAAATTCCGAGATCTTCTTCCTAGCAAGGATTTCCATCCCCTTCGAGACCTCGAATTGGCTACCAGTCGAAATGGTGCTACCACACGACTCATAGACACTGAAGCTCGAGAGACCAGTCTCATCCAAACTGATCATTTCGAAGTCCGAAAGCTGTTCGAGAGGTGCTTCCGCCTCTCCCACAACAAACTTCGAACCGCGAGCACCACTATCGTCCTCCTCCGAGTGCGGCCGTTTTGGAGCGACTGGCTTTGCTGGCTCTGGAGGAGGCAGCATCGTACGGTCTACCTTCGTCTTCCTCTACGTCCTCCTTATCATCTCTAGTTGGTTACTGGTCTCCTCGTCGGAAGTAGCCGTGTTTTCAAGTGCCGACATGCCACCATTTACAGCCGTAATAGTTTTTGTCTCTGGGATAACTTCAGGCCCTTTAGCCACTGGCTGCTCCAAGATAGCAGGTTGAGTGCTGGCAGAAAGATCTTTCTCCGGGGCCACTATTGTAGCAGTAGTTTCCTTAGACGCAGCTTTGTGTTCCTCTTTCCGCTTCTCTTGGGGTAGTCAGCAATAAAATGCCCTACCAAATGGCAAACATGGCATTTCGGTTCGGTACCCACGTATATCCAGTACCTCGAGCTGGATATGCTCAGGTAAAAGCCTGTCGGAATCGTACATCTCTTATTCAAGGTAATGGACGCTTCACGGGTGGTACCGAAAATACCCCGCCCGAGACCCTCGTCAAAAATTTTAATTGGAAATGCGCGAACCTTTCATTAAACCTTCCCGAATCTCCCAAGGAATTTCGCGAGGTCTTCATGTTGGGCTTGCATAGGGACCCGCGAAAACACGCCCTTCGTGGGCTTTTCCCTGAGTGGAAACGGTACAAGTTGTCTACCCTCCACTGCGATGCCCTCAAGCATAAGCTTGGTAGCGCTTTCGAGGGTCGTGGTATACACCTCAACCATTCCCCCAGCTATAACCTCCATGGAGAATAGCTGCTCACAGGAGATGACGCAAAAGATTGCCCTCAGGTATGCAGTCTTAGGACATCCTCTGATATGCTCCAACTGCATTCCGTAGCTCTCGTCCTGCCACCTCCCGCCTCCTGCCCTGAGATAGTCATCTGTGATTTACTCCTGCTATTGAGGTTGCACCGACTGGTGCATCTACTACTGAAACTTTAGCTACTGCTTATGTTGCTGCTATGGAAGTAGTGTTTGGATCTAATGATCGAAAAACTGCTGTCTTAATTGCAGACTTCTCCCCTGCATTTTCTTTGGCTTCTTCATTTGGGCCCTTACCGACCTTTTCTGTGGACCCCGTGAAAGTTACTTTGAAAGAAGAATAAGAATTTGTGCTCTTCTTTTTTCTTCCAGTTAATTTCAGCGGATCTCCTGTCCACCCAGAATCGCTACTGCTCGTACTCATACTGAGTGCAGAGTAACTTAGATTGTTTTTATAATTTGTTTTCTTTTAGTTATTTATTTTATTTTTAATTTTATTATTGGCACTTTATATTTTATTATTTCAAATTTCTAAATTGAGATTAAAAGTTTTATGCGTGCCATGTCGTTATAGCAGCAACCGAAATTCAAATTAAATTAATTTATTTTTCCTAAATGTCAGAAAATTCTTTCGTTTTACAATTTTTTTTTATAATTTTTATTGCAGTTTATTTTTTATATAGGACACAAAAAACTCCTTGAGTAACACACTCGCACACTGTTCGTCACTTTTTGCACCTTTTTATTTTTATTATTGCGCGTTTTCGTTAATTTTCACGGACTCAAAATTGACGCGTCCGCACACTTTAGATAATAATAATAATCTTTTATTTGGCTAGGTACAAAGATGCTATCTTAGATTGTACAAAGTGCAGTGGTTAGATAAAATTGTTCGTTACTACAAAATAACTACGAACTAAGCAACTCAAGATAGAGAAAAAAAAAAACAAAAATCAAAAACAAAAATCAAAAGATATAATCATGTAATGGAAATAGTAAAACAAATAAAGTAAAAATAAAGAAAAGAATAGTAAAAACTATAGACTAAAACTAAAAATAGCGTACAAGAGAGAGAGAAAAAAAACAACAAAGACCTAAAATGTGCGTCATCATAACTACAGAAAGGCTTGCTAGTTTAATTAGCCTACAAAAGTTACTGTTGGAAGCCGTGCGCTGAATGCTGCTAGGCAGCAGATTCCACCTACGAGCACACTGAACGAAGAATGAGCGGTCACCATATTGACTCTTGCATCGAGGAATCAAAAGGTTTTCATGTCTGATCGATTGCAGGAACTGTAGCTTGTCAAATAAGTACACTGGATTCTTAAGGTAAATAAGCTTGTGCAGAAATTGCAGGCTTCGAAAAGTGAAATAAGTCTCTAAATTGCAACCCAGAAGAGAGCTTGCATACAATGAGATGTCGCTATTTCTAGGCAATTTGTAAATATATCTAATCACATCATTGAATGCTACGAGTATTTCTCTCCGGCAGACTAAGTCAAGAACTGGGAAGATTATGCTGGCAAAAGTAAAATGTGGAATAACTAATGTTTTGACTAACCGCTGACGCAAACTCAGCGAGAGGATACTAGAGTTGATCCAGAACTGCCTCAAACAGCCATATAATTTCCCTAATATCCTTTTAATGTGGTTGCAGCAAGAGAACTTCGAATTAATTTCAACGCCCAAATTCATGACAGATTCCCTATAAGGAAGTGTTACCCTGTTTAATAGAATGGGAGGAAGCATACTTGAATCAATGCCATTTCTGTAAATAGCTAGGTTGTTTGATTTACTTAGATTATGTGCTAAGCTATTTTGTAATGACCACTCATGAATGCGTTGGAGATCATCATTAAGTCGACATACACAGTCCTCCATTAATCCTATTGGTCTCCTGAGATAAATTTGCACGTCGTCCGCATAGAGATGTATAGAGGCATCCAGCAGTACGTCGGGAAGATCATTGATATACAGACAGAACAGTAGAGGCCCCAGTATGGATCCCGGAGTTACGCCGCAGCTAAGGAACTCGAGCTTGGAATCACTATTCTTGATTCGAACAATTTGACTACGTCCTTGAAAAAAGCTATTTATCAGCTTAGTAGCGGACAAAGAATAAGAACTGACTTGCTAATTTTGTTATTAAATGCGAGTATTTTATGGAGTCAAAAGCTTTGCTAAAGTCAATCAAGACTACTACTGTGAGGCCGTCCTCATCTAGGGACTCGTGTATATCAGAAGATATCTTCAATAATGCAGTCTCGCAACTATGAGGAGGACGGAATCCTGATTGTAAGTTGATAACATAGAAAATCTATTTATGTAATTCATGATTTGCGAATACATCAGCTTTTCAAAGATTTTACTTAGAAAGCAAAGCAGGCTGATTGGACGAAAATCGTCCATATGTAAATCTTTGGACTTCATTGGAATAGGAACGACAAGAGCTTGCGTCCAGCGCGCAGGAAACTGTGAAATTATAAGAAAGTAACTAAATATATGCGTGAGAAATCGCAATATTTCCGGAGAAATTAATTTAAGGAATCTAGGTGGTAACTCGTCCGATCTTACAGCATTTGACTTAATTGCATTTAATGCTGATAACATTTCAACTTCATCAACGCAGCAAAAGGAAAAACCATTAGCAGAAAATTCATCTATCATGGGACTGGCGCTGTGTGCCTGAGATGAAGAAGCTGCGGTTGAAGCAAAAAATTTATTAAGCTCATTCGGATCAATATTTATCTCAGATGATTCCTGACCGAATACGCCCAAGTTGCGAATATTCCTCCATAAGGTTTTAGGCGGAAGATTGGTGTTTACTTTATCTCTGAAATAGGCACTCTTTGCGGATCGAATTAAGGTTCTAACTCTGTTGCGGACCTTTTTGTACCTGGAAAGCATCACAGGACTACGTGTCTCTCTGTATTGACCAAAAATAAAATCTCTCTCAGCCATAATATGACGAATCTCACTAGTTAACTATTGACATTTGGAAGACTTAAGACGAAAACTGCGAATTGGAACGTAAGTATTGTAAAGACAAGTCAGTGTTTGTAAGAGAGAGTCGACTTTCGCGTCAATAGAGTTGGATGTGTAAATGGCACTCAGCGCAAAGGCCAACATATTCAACATGCTTAAAATCAGGATAAGTAATGACCGGTTCATTTGACAAGGGTTTCGATCTAAGGTTATAGTTTAAGAAAAGAAAGTCATGGTCGAATTCACTGGGAGGGCTAATTTCACTATGAAATTGAACTTTGTCGTAGTCAACTGTAAGCATATAATCCAGTTGCGACGGGTTTAATATATTAAAGTAGGTTGGTTGATTATTGATTTTACCAAGTTTTAAAGTCTGCAATAGATATTGTAAGTTATCTGATAATGCGTTGACGCAGAGAGAGTTCACATTCAAATCGCCACAGAAAACGACATTACGATTTCGTAAAATGGATGGTAATATAGATTCTTTAAACTGTGTAGCTGCATCAATGCTGAAGCAATTAGGAGGACAGTAAGTACTAACAAGAACACATTTGTCAAAACCCGTATCTATCTCGATGCAAAGGAAATCAATTATGTCACCGGGAGAAGAGGAGGCAATCATAGATGCTTTTAAGGAATTATGCACGTGGACAGCAACTCCTCCTCCATTACTACCAACACGATCATTCCGAAAGATACTGTAATTTGGTAAAGACAAGCTTTGTGAAGAAATACTTTCATTCACCTAAGTTTCACAGACAAGTATAGCATGAACTTGTGACCCAGAGAAAATGTCCTGCAATAGACCGACCTTGTTACGTAGACTTCTAGCGTTGAGATAGGTTAGATTTAATACATTATATCGAGAAGAAAAAACATTGACAAGCGCCCTCATGATGTCCAGCAATAAAATGTTACCGATCAACGAAATTCATCCACGCACAGAAACCAATAGATCTGCAAGAATCGAAAGCTCCACTCAAGATAACGCACATTAGAGGTAATAAGATCAACAGCAAAATATAAAGAATTATAAAATTAAAGCTAAGAAGTCTACCCGTTACGTAATATAAGATATATGTATAAAACAAATCAGAATTAATGAAATTAGATTTAAGAGAATTTACAGAAACAGCCACGCTTCGCCGATCATATCAAATATAACGTCAAGTACTGTAACTACAACGGGTAGATCATCTGATTTGACACAAATATAAACATTTCCACGTCGAGTAAAAGTAGCGTGTATGAGATTTTCCCTTCTAAACTTCAAAACACATCGCAAAATTTGACTATTTTGCTGCATTAAACTTTCAAAGACATTAATCCTGCTATCAGATAAAAAATTAGAACTAAGCTCATTTAACTTAAATTGACCATGTCTCTTAAATTTCTAAATAAACTCGGTTTGTTCGCAAATAAAAGAGAACTTCACAATTAACGGCTTGTTCTTTACATTCCGTTTCCCTTGATGACGTGACTGTATTCGAAATGCTGTTGCGTACGGAGATAAAACATGATTAATTCTGGTACAAATATCTGAAAGTAGCCGCTGAGGATTTTCATCGGGGCATTGAGGTATACCGGTGATCACTGCATCAGAAAGTCTATTTACACGGTGTACACTATCAAGCTCGATGCGAATCGTATTGATTTCAGCCTTAAGGTGTTCAAGATCGTTATTAACTTTAGGAATTTCCTTCTGAGTTGACGACACTATGTTATCGAGTTTTTTAGTTATTCGATCTTCAAATGCTACAAATCTCTCCGATATAACACCGATCAGCTTGTTTACAATAGTTTTTTTCAAGAAGTTCAAAGCGGTCAACGGAACTAACTGAACTAGATCTGCTGGACTGGGGGGCAGCAGTTGCCGTCAAACTCACTCCGCTGGTTTTTCGCTGCATCACTCGTTGTAGCGTGAGAGTTAAGGCTGGTACTGCGGAGACTTTTTTGCAATCTCGTTCTTTCCCATTGTGTATAATTACGAAAAACAAACAACCTGATAACGCACTTCAGAAGTTAACAAATTAATTATTTACTTAATTGAATAATTCGGATAGAACTCGCGGAACTGGCAATAAACCAGAGCATTCAAATACACGTCTACTCCAGAGATGTTATAACTACTAACTACTTATTTTTAAGGATTTTGAAAAGATCCCAAGAGCCGTAAATAAAAGAGCATACATACATAAAAAAAATTATTATATTATCGTTATATATATATTTATTGCTTTTTATGAAAGTTGTTTACTTTAAAAGATTTTTAAGTACTAGTATTTTGTTACTTTTATAAACTACTGACTTCGAGTCTGGCGCGCCGGAAAAGTGGACAGAAATTGTTTTTTTTTTTGTCAGATGTAAACATGAACGAAATATAAGTTGAATTTTGTTCATTTGGTAAGAATAGAATGGGAAAATGCGAATGTTGTATGCAAATGTTGTCCCAGTTTATTTAATATTAATTACATATGTATGTTTTTATGGTAATATCTGTAACACATAAACTCACAATATGTTGTCTCATGGTATACTGACAGTAACAACGTATGACTGTTACAGTAGGCCATTTTTAGAGTCACGAAATCAATACTTGTAGGGTAGGCTGGGTACGGTTGCAATGCGGGTCAGTTGTAACATCGCGAATAGCTCGCCAAATGTTCAAGATTGTGTAACTCGCTACATGGGTGAGGTGCAGCGCTTGTATTTACGAACTTGCTCATTAGTTTTCCGTATCGCGCCGCGAGTGTGCGTAATTTTTCTTTTCTTCAGACTATAAGTAAGTATTTGATTTTACACTATTTTCCATTTTCTTCTCTTACTTTCCGTGGTACAAATATATGTATTAATCTCTAACAATAGCTCGACATTAGAGAATAAATATATTAATGTTTAGTTTTGCTATCACTGTCCGTTGTTTTTATTAGCAAGTTACAATTATCTTAAGATTGACTGATTGTAACTTTCTGCTAATCAACATTATTTTTCTACTCTTTTTGAAGCTTTTTTATGTGCGTTACGTTCGATCCGACCCCCTGTTACAACCGTCCTATGATGGGGTCAGTTGTTACATTATACTTTTTTTACCTCCCTTGGGAAGTCTAATCGTATTATAAGGAACATATATATTGCCAGTTTTTAGACAAATAGAAAGTAATCAGTTGTGATCTACTTGTTATGTATAAAGGATTTTACAAGCTGTTGAAGTCGAAGTGTTACAACTGTACCCAGGCTACCCTACTAAAGATATTTTATATAAATTAATTTTATATTTCATATTCATTTCAGGAATCATGAGCAAAATATTAACACTGTAATGCACAAATTACGAATTAAAATATTTGTAATTTCTTACCTGTTCGCTTGCAAACAATACTACATTTCTTTATTAAGCTGTCAAGAAATTATAATTTTTTTTAAATAACATAATTTTTATTTACTATAATAATAATAAAATATTATACATTATACTATATATATATATATTATTATTCTAATGTAATACCCTGAACACACAGCACGACTTAATGAATCATTTGTACTAACTATTCATTAAAATGCCGTGTGTGACGTAGTACACGTCATTATAGCTCGAAAATCAGATGATAATGAAGTACACTAATGAAGTGTTTTCCTCCTTCATTATAGCTATAATGAGAAAACTTGTGCTAGATTTGGCATATAGTGTAAGTCTGGAGCTTCGCTGTGCATCTGAAAATAAAATAAATAAAAACAAAGTCTATCGCGTTCGATCCATGTCGCTTCGTTAATGTGATAAGTTTATCAAAACCAGTTTGACAGAACAACTTAATTAAAGAATGGGCTGTGTGGTTGCAGTTTATAATGATTCGTTATAGGCTAATGAGTCGTTAGTTATTTCTTCATTAAGAGTGCTGTGTGCCTAGGGCATTCTCCATTGTAGTTTATGAAAGTTGTTACCAAAATATTTATTTTAACTAGTAAACAGTCTACTCTATATACTGTGTGGTTGTCTACTTGAATTAGTTAACTCGATTCTTGGCTCAATGATCAATTTAACCAGTAGCTCGTTTCTGTAACTATCAAATAGAGAAGATCTTAACTGTAATTCTCTATGACACGTCACTTTGTTGTCATTCTCCTCCATCAAGGTATCCGTCCGTAATGTCGTGGAATGTATAGGAAAGTACGGTACGGAACACAATATTATCTCTCATCTCTCTGTCTTTTTTATAGTGTCAGAATTTTAATGAGAATACCTTGTATTCTCTGTATTGTGCTCCAGCACTGTGTTTCTGTATTAATATCTACTCTATTGCCTAGTATTATGAATAGAGAACTAAAAGTCTTTCCGTAATGCCACAAGTAGAGTTTCGCTTCTCTATACGAGTAAGTTGATAATATTCTCGATGGCATTCTTGTTATTGAGTATGTGGGCAACACTTGAAGAAATTTTTGCAAAAAATTAAAATAAACGAAAATAGAATTTGAACCGGAAGGCACCTGTAAATTAAAATCCCTTAATTTATTTTTACTTCCTTCAAAATATTTATAGAATTTTTAAACTGTATAACAATAACCGCAATGACAGCATGCAATAAATTAATATGCTTTGACTATTCTACTTTCCTAATTGCTCTTTCTAAATCGAAAGTTCCTTTACATTCCATACAACTTACCATGCCTTTCTCAACTAGTATATACAGAAACGTATAAATTCAACTAGTAGAGTAAATGATGGTGGGTTTGCATGCCGTCACCGAATAGAGAATTTACTCAACTGAAATTACAGAAACGAACTGCTGGAGTCTAAACTGTTATAAAGAGTACAACAGGTCGGTAGCATTAGCATGGATTCGGACAGACCTTCGGATGTACGTCCCTAGGTGTTATAACAACACAAATATTTGGATTCGGGCAGGTCCTAAATGCATTTAATGCATTACACATACTATATCATAAAAGATAGAGAAAAATCAAGAAATTGCTGAAAATTATTTTATGACATATTTCTTCCATTTTAAATTTCTAAATAAGGTTATATGTATATGATAAATAATAGAAGCCAGAAGATTCGATGACATACTTTGCTGTGATATGGTTCTATTTCTTATCGAAGATAACTTATTTTCTTCATATTTTTCTAATTTTTGTCAATAAATAGCGGACCTTTTACGAGCCGAAATTCTGTCAACGCTTTGATTTAGCTTCCTCTGTTTTCGTTCTCTATTGTACTTCTTGCTCATTGATTCTGTAAGTACAAATGACTCTAAACTGCTTCAAAATTATAATATAATTATATTACGCATTATATTTATTACTACTACTTTATATATTTTTATTTGAGCTACAAATAATAAATTTCAATTAATTACTTATATCAATATCTTATGACGCTTTTAATAATTATTATAAAAATTGGTATTACGGAATTAATGTTACATTATTATGTTCAATAAAAACCAATTTTCAAAACAATTGTGCAAGTGTTAAACCCAAGAATGCAAGTAAAAATTTTAAGAGAATTTTCACTAATTACGAAATTGTATACGTATATTTTAACCTGCCTTCCTAAAACATTCGGTAAGAGAATATCGCTGTTCTATTTAAGCTTGTAGAATTTAACGAGATTTGAATGAATACAAATTTAATTTAATTATCCAACTGTGAATCGTTTTAATTTTAGGCCTTAAAAATATCAGTATAAAAATGATATCAATTTGGCCAATATTTTTAAGATGTATTTATTCACAAACTTTTTAGTATCTAGTCGTGTACATTAAAAGAACATTGAATAAAGTAATTTCTATTCAAACTTATCCGAGATATTTTGGAAAAAAGTCAGAATGGCTTAGAAAATATTCCTTTTGATCAAGAATTATATTTATGTTGACAGCGAAGGCTTCAAAGTCCTTAGGCAATTACCAGAATTATAGAAAAATTTTAAGTATTCTTATTTGGACCTATTACTTAAACCACAAATGAATCTTTTATTATCACAGTCATATTTAAATAAATTTGGAATTAGTGTATAGTACTGTACAATGCTCAATAACTGCGCTTTACAAGCATCATATTTACATACATGTCATATAAAAACATAAACTTGCCTATTTCATACACTGAGTCATTCTTTTTTGGTTTATCCTTGTTAGAAAGCAAAATGTGAGCATCTTTTGTTGTCATAACGTAAAATTTCAAATGTAACAGTTCATGTGTTTCTCGTTTATTTGTTAAATTATCTACCGAGAAGAAATTCTTATATTCATACGCAGAATAAAGACGGTATTCCTTGCAAGTCGATAAATCTGCCACCGACACATTGAATTTACTTCCGGAAACTAGACAGAAAATAGCTAGTAGACAAAGTAGCCCGTTCATACTTAGTTTGCGCGTATTTCGTTTTGAAATTTCAGACCAAACTAAAACTCTTTTAAGCCTACTAGTCTATTTCCGTTCAGTTCCAAGCGATAACATTGTTATGCGTTGTGTCAGTGATAAAAGTTCCAATGATGTAAGATTTTGTTTTAATCTGGGTAAAATATTTCTTTGATAAAATTATAGTAAGTGGGTATTAATTTTTTACTTCCTAATCAGTGACTTCATTATGGAGGAAATAAATGAATACCAAACGAATTCAGTGAAGCCTGGGCACCAATGAAATTTAAATCATATAAGAACTAAGATAATAACCCGATTCTTGCATACCTCTGTCCATCTGGGCTTCTACACGAAGTAATGAGAACGCAGTAATTTATATCGTTGTTCTAATAATTGTAAAAATCGTAAATCTAATTTGAGAGAATGAACTAATAGAATAACTGTTGTAGACAAAATGTCTATTTTTACTGCACTTTTAGATAATTATTTAATATTTATTTTAGTAATGCCAAGAGCTACAGAATATGTGTCTAGGCACTGGAACTTTCGAAACAAGATGAGTTGTAGAATGAATGCTATTTGTCCCCATCGGCATCAATACAGCTGAAAGTTGAGTCTTCATCTTGAGACTGAGCCTCTCACTTACTGCGATAAGTTTTAGCAATATGTCAGTTGTTAGATTTCTGTTCAAACTTTGTGTTTTTCTATAAAGTAGCCCACTTTTTTTACTAGTAGGTGACGATGGTGGAAGACTAGGTATTTGGATTGCAATATCTGCAATTACCTGGGGGTCACAGAAGTTCTTCGACCTTGTCCTTGGCTCTAGTTGAACGACAACAGCCGAAATCGCATACTGTGCAAAGCCACCGCTCTTTATTCTAGTCTTGCTGCAATTTTATCAGGTGATTATTTTGCTGCTCTATATTTAAGGTGAATGGATTTTCCAACAAAATGGCGTTTCTTCTCAATTGCACTGAATTTAACATTTTTTACTTTTTTTTTCATCGTTAGATATATCCTCAGCAACACCCAAGGTATTTTTTACAAATTTTGTGATAAGTTGAAACATATTAGGAATTTTGACACTCTCGTTTTATCTGATTCGGGTATTGTTGTAGCTGTAAACACTTTCTTCAAAACTTTATTATTGGCATGTAAATAGAAGTGGATTCAGGAGCTTCTGTTGCACAAAATTGACTCCACAATAAAAACACAGCCATACTGTTTTTAAGGGAAGCCATACTGCATAGTTTAAGGGAAGTAGGTTAGTTCTGCATATCGCTTTTCAATATATTTAAAGAATGCAGCCGCCACTATTTCGCTGCACTACTGAGCTTTTCAAGTTTTATTTATTTATTTCTTTAAAGCAGGTTAAGTTCATGTGAAAGACAACTTGTTGCAGTGATGTGAAGATATTAATTCTCCATTGTCTATGTATGAATACAGGGTGTCCCGTCGAGATGGTAAAAAATTTTAAGGGTCGAAAGTACAGCCTATTTGCGATCGAAAATGTTATATAAAATTTTTTCGAGTTCACACTATTTTCGAAGTTATAGGCGATTTTCGATTTTTTCGAAATTTTGAATCTTAAGTCACATTTTTGGCCATAACTCAGTTCAGGTTGCTCACACGACGACTCTTTTTCTTGTGTTTTACTCGTAACATTACAGGCTCTCATTTGGTGTAACTCGATTTTGAAAATGTTCACACATAATGGAAAAATTGGCGATTTGTTGCCAAAACATTTTTTTCGTCAAAAAATTCATTTGTCTTCAAAGTCATAAATCTCGAAAAGTAACCATGCCAACAGATGATCCGGTTCTAATAGAAAACATCCCTCATTTATTATCTTTTATAAAAGTCCAACACGATTAGTCCACCTTAAGTATTGCCAGAGTTACAGTAAAAACTTGCCTGCAACATACCTCTCATAACTTGAGCAAAATTAATTCGAATTACATAAAAATCCGGAAACGCGTTTTGCGGGAACTCTTATCTCCTTCGAAACTGTTTGACCTACAGCTAAGGTGAATATACCGTTGGATTCGGAACATAACTCGTTAGTTGTTAAAGTTAAATTCAATTTCGAAATTCGAACATTTTCGAAAATCTAGAGAGGCAAAGTTGACTTGATTTTCTGAATTTTTGTGCATACTTTTTTAAGATTTGTTTTTATTTTCATATAGACTAAGGATGTAGAAATTTTTTTCAATTTAATCATTTTTTCGATTTACCCTCTAAGACTGGCAAATCGCGTTCGAAAATGCCCAATTTCAAACATATTTTTCGTTATAGTTCGGGTAGTTTCGAGTGGATTTTAATGAAATTCGGTGTGTATACCGGATTTACAAATACACAACTTTTGGCATTTTTCGATTTTCGAAATTCGAAATTCTTATTAAGTAACTATTCGAAATTTGAAAATTGTCAACAATTTTTTTTATTTTTTCGAAATTTAATATCTAATTACATATTAAGCGATTTTCTTTCCCCCTATTCTCTAGATCCATTTAATCTGCAACTTTTTTACACTGCATATTATCAGCCAAAGTTTCATCGAAAAAAGTTACAAACGGTTGAAATTCCAAAATTCAAAATCACAAAATTCTGTATTGAATTTTGGATTCTATGCTGGGAGACTTGCAACTTTGTAGTGATATGCTCATTTATACTCAGCAACTTTCTGCATACCAAAAATATCAATTTTCGAAAATTTTCACTACTAAATCTACGATTTTCGAAAAAATTTCACTTTTGTTCACCCTTCAATATTAGTACTTTCCTTCCACAGAGTCTAGACATGTGGGTACTCTATGGAAAGCTTGCAGTCTCTACTTTAAGAATCTGGAAAAAAATATCACATTTTCCAACTTTAGGTTTCTTTCATCCTTGCAATTTGATTTAATTTTGCTCAAGTTATGAGAGGTATGTTGCAGGCAAGTTTTTACTGTAACTCTGGCAATACTTAAGGTGGACTAATCGTGTTGGACTTTTATAAAAGATAATAAATGAGGGATGTTTTCTATTAGAACCGGATCATCTGTTGGCATGGTTACTTTTCGAGATTTATGACTTTGAAGACAAATGAATTTTTTGACGAAAAAAATGTTTTGGCAACAAATCGCCAATTTTTCCATTATGTGTGAACATTTTCAAAATCGAGTTACACCAAATGAGAGCCTGTAATGTTACGAGTAAAACACAAGAAATAGGGTCGTCGTGTGAGCAACCTTAACTGAGTTATGGTCAAAAATGTGACTTAAGGTTCAAAATTTCGGAAAAATCGAAAATCGCCTATAACTTCGAAAATAGTGCGAACTCGAAAAAATTTTATATAACATTTTCGATCGCAAATATTCTGTACTTTCGACTCTTAAAATTTTTTACCATCTCGACGGGACACCCTGTATATTGTCTTCATATTACTTGTGTTATCGGTAATAACAGCTACTGCTTTCACCGCTCAGAGCATGTAACATCACCCGGTTCGTTCCAAGTTGAACGTATTTGTAAAGAAGTGATTTCGGTATTTGACATTGTTATATTGAAATTTATTGTCCTTACCGCACTTGTCATTCCAAATTTGTTAACTTTAGCTAAAATCAATTTTTCAAAATTTAAATTTTAAGACCGGTGATGATTAACATAATTAGTTTGAAAAATAAATCCTTCGTAACTGGAGTAATTCAACGAAGTCGTAATATATATATATGAAGTGATTTACTTTGTTATTATTACAGTCGCCAATGTGTGGTATACAGCTTACAACTGCACGCACAAGCTATTCATCGATATTGTTGGGCACGAAGAGTGGAGGTAGCATTAAGGCAGATCTCCTATAGAAAAAGTGAAGAAGCTTAAAAAGCAGATCTCCTAAGAGAAGCTCAGTGTGAAGATCTGTTTACAGGCGCTATAGTAGCAGCTGCCTAGGAAAGGGGGAAGTGCAGCTAAGACTAGCAGGCACCAGAATAAAAGTCTTGACTCTGTTAAGACTAAATAACAACTTCTTCTTTATTGCTCTATTCCTAACTAGTTTAAGGGAAGTAGGTTAGTTCTGCATATCGCTTTTCAATATATTTAAAGAATGCAGCCGCCACTATTTCGCTGCACTACTGAGCTTTTCAAGTTTTATTTATTTATTTCTTTAAAGCAGGTTAAGTTCATGTGAAAGACAACTTGTTGCAGTGATGTGAAGATATTAATTCTCCATTGTCTATGTATGAATACAGGGTGTCCCGTCGAGATGGTAAAAAATTTTAAGGGTCGAAAGTACAGCCTATTTGCGATCGAAAATGTTATATAAAATTTTTTCGAGTTCACACTATTTTCGAAGTTATAGGCGATTTTCGATTTTTTCGAAATTTTGAATCTTAAGTCACATTTTTGGCCATAACTCAGTTCAGGTTGCTCACACGACGACTCTTTTTCTTGTGTTTTACTCGTAACATTACAGGCTCTCATTTGGTGTAACTCGATTTTGAAAATGTTCACACATAATGGAAAAATTGGCGATTTGTTGCCAAAACATTTTTTTCGTCAAAAAATTCATTTGTCTTCAAAGTCATAAATCTCGAAAAGTAACCATGCCAACAGATGATCCGGTTCTAATAGAAAACATCCCTCACTTATTATCTTTTATAAAAGTCCAACACGATTAGTCCACCTTAAGTATTGCCAGAGTTACAGTAAAAACTTGCCTGCAACATACCTCTCATAACTTGAGCAAAATTAATTCGAATTACATAAAAATCCGGAAACGCGTTTTGCGGGAACTCTTATCTCCTTCGAAACTGTTTGACCTACAGCTAAGGTGAATATACCGTTGGATTCGGAACATAACTCGTTAGTTGTTAAAGTTAAATTCAATTTCGAAATTCGAACATTTTCGAAAATCTAGAGAGGCAAAGTTGACTTGATTTTCTGAATTTTTGTGCATACTTTTTTAAGATTTGTTTTTATTTTCATATAGACTAAGGATGTAGAAATTTTTTTCAATTTAATCATTTTTTCGATTTACCCTCTAAGACTGGCAAATCGCGTTCGAAAATGCCCAATTTCAAACATATTTTTCGTTATAGTTCGGGTAGTTTCGAGTGGATTTTAATGAAATTCGGTGTGTATACCGGATTTACAAATACACAACTTTTGGCATTTTTCGATTTTCGAAATTCGAAATTCTCATTAAGTAACTATTCGAAATTTGAAAATTGTCAACAATTTTTTTTATTTTTTCGAAATTTAATATCTAATTACATATTAAGCGATTTTCTTTCCCCCTATTCTCTAGATCCTATTAATCTGCAACTTTTTTACACTGCATATTATCAGCCAAAGTTTCATCGAAAAAAGTTACAAACGGTTGAAATTCCAAAATTCAAAATCACAAAATTCTGTATTGAATTTTGGATTCTATGCTGGGAGACTTGCAACTTTGTAGTGATATGCTCATTTATACTCAGCAACTTTCTGCATACCAAAAATATCAATTTTCGAAAATTTTCACTACTAAATCTACGATTTTCGAAAAAATTTCACTTTTGTTCACCCTTCAATATTAGTACTTTCCTTCCACAGAGTCTAGACATGTGGGTACTCTATGGAAAGCTTGCAGTCTCTACTTTAAGAATCTGGAAAAAAATATCACATTTTCCAACTTTAGGTTTCTTCCATCCTTGCAATTTGATTTAATTTTGCTCAAGTTATGAGAGGTATGTTGCAGGCAAGTTTTTACTGTAACTCTGGCAATACTTAAGGTGGACTAATCGTGTTGGACTTTTATAAAAGATAATAAATGAGGGATGTTTTCTATTAGAACCGGATCATCTGTTGGCATGGTTACTTTTCGAGATTTATGACTTTGAAGACAAATGAATTTTTTGACGAAAAAAATGTTTTGGCAACAAATCGCCAATTTTTCCATTATGTGTGAACATTTTCAAAATCGAGTTACACCAAATGAGAGCCTGTAATGTTACGAGTAAAACACAAGAAATAGGGTCGTCGTGTGAGCAACCTTAACTGAGTTATGGTCAAAAATGTGACTTAAGGTTCAAAATTTCGGAAAAATCGAAAATCGCCTATAACTTCGAAAATAGTGCGAACTCGAAAAAATTTTATATAACATTTTCGATCGCAAATATTCTGTACTTTCGACTCTTAAAATTTTTTACCATCTCGACGGGACACCCTGTATATTGTCTTCATATTACTTGTGTTATCGGTAATAACAGCTACTGCTTTCAAAGCTCAGAGCATGTAACATCACCCGGTTCGTTCCAAGTTGAACGTATTTGTAAAGAAGTGATTTCGGTATTTGACATTGTTATATTGAAATTTATTGTCCTTACCGCACTTGTCATTCCAAATTTGTTAACTTTAGCTAAAATCAATTTTTCAAAATTTAAATTTTGAGACCGGTGATGATTAACATAATTAGTTTGAAAAATAAATCCTTCGTAACTGGAGTAATTCAACGAAGTCGTAATATATATATATGAAGTGATTTACTTTGTTATTATTACAGTCGCCAATGTGTGGTATACAGCTTACAACTGCACGCACAAGCTATTCATCGATATTGTTGGGCACGAAGAGTGGAGGTAGCATTAAGGCAGATCTCCTATAGAAAAAGTGAAAAAGCTTAAAAAGCAGATCTCCTAAGAGAAGCTCAGTGTGAAAATCTGTTTACAGGCGCTATAGTAGCAGCTGCCTAGGAAAGGGGGAAGTGCAGCTAAGACTAGCAGGCACCAGAATAAAAGTCTTGACTCTGTTAAGACTAAATAACAACTTCTTCTTTATTGCTCTATTCCTAACTTATGTATTTATTACAAAAGTTAATATAGCTAGCCTAAACTTAATTCTGACTTGTACATTGCCTTCTCGATATGTACCTACATGCCCGTGATTTGGGGCACGTTATGCCAAATTGCTTATTTGCACTTATGTGCCTAACTTAGAATGAAAGATGTGACGCAACTAGCTTGACCCGTATTAAAAATGTTGCAAAACATGTAAGTAAATGCGTGTAAATAATTACAGTCACTTCTTCTGGTTGTTATATACATTTGAGTGAATGCATGTTTTGTTTATTGCAATAGTATTATCGATCACATTTATTGCGATCGATTAATTCAGCAATGGGTTTCAGGTCAATTGAATATTGCAATAATGCAGAATGTGCATTCTTGCTTTTTTAATTGATTTGTAAATTTTTGTTTTTTTTTCTATGTGCATACTCACATAACAACTTTCCCTTTAAGGCGCAAAGAAAATAATAAGTTTTTTTTACATGTTTACTACTGGACTATTTGATTTTATTACATTTGTTGGTATATTTTTGTGTACATGCTATATATACACTAATTTATTTTTTTAATTTGTGCTACAATATTAGATTATTTTGATATACAGTTTATTTTAGTTTTAATTTTACCCAATAAACAGTTTGTTCCGAATTAATCAGAATTCCGATGAATTCGAAATATTTCGGAAGTCAAATAACGAGAGATTAGTTTTGAAATTTATATTTTCCGATTACTTTTACCGAAATCGAAAGGAATTCGCTTCTTAAGGCATAGAATAAATTTCAAGCTATTTCAGCAGCCAGTTACCCTGAAAGTTCGGTTCGAAATGGTAACGAACTCTGATGAATAAGCGAACTCATTTGGATGATGCAATAAATGCGAAGAACTTGACTGATTTACGCCAGAAAGAGTTTTGTCAACACGGAGTGAAAGTGTGTATTTTTTAAAAAATGCGTGAATAACAACAGTGTAACATATCGAAAGGTAAGTGCGCTCGAGAACCAAGAAGTGACGAGGAGTTTGATTTTGGAGTTTGAACGGTGAGCGGTTTTCGGTCTTGAAAAGAATAAATTGAATTAGATTAAAAAAGAGAAATTAACCTAGCAAAAATAGAAAAGGTGTAGTTTAATGTTAATAAAGTGAAGTTGGATGAGGATGTTTTAGGAATTAAAAAGGTGTTAATAATGAAGAGTTGTTTTAATTACAATTATCTGACCCGTGAAAAAAAGATATGTTACATTATTTGGCGCAGCCGGTAGGATCTTTCGTTTTTTGTTAGATCGAGAGTTCGATAGATCGATATTAATATCGTGTGTTGTATCTTATTTCGCGGGCTCAGAAATTTAAAAGTGACACACAAAGAATTTTTAAAAGTGAAGAACAATAATCAATCAACGCAAAACAAAAATAAAATAAATAGAATTGAAAAAAAAGCAAGCAAAAAATAATCAGAGCACAAGTGGAGTAGTGGAAAAAGGAAAAGAAAAAAAATCACCAGTACAAGAGGATTATTGGATAACCTTCAGAAGCCGAAGACAGCATACGACTTAACCACAAAAAATAAGTCTTCAGAAAAGGGCAAAAAGAGTTTGTAATGTGTAAGCAAATTTAATTGTAATTTATTATTAGTTTTAACCGATTAACCAATTTAAAAAAATAATACGAGAGTGCTTACTGTATACAAAAACTATATAAAAATATTTCTATTTCTATTAAATCGTAAACAGAATTTTATTCCAAAAAGCAACACACATTGATAATAAATTTTACAGAGATGAAAGGTTAGCTAATTAATTTTTTTTATTTAACTGAAATCTTTTTTCATACAAAAAAAAATCACTTAATTTACATGAACAGTACGTTTTTCTTTATTGTTTTAGTTGTAATATGCTGAAATAATTTTTAACTTAAATTTCTGACTCAATAATTAGAACTTTAACATAAATCGTATATTTCTTTCAACTTAATCCTATCGTTAGCATTTGCTTTCATACTTTTAAATACCACAAATTACTCTAATTTTTCGGCACAATTTAATAACATAAAGCTCCAAAGTATTCACAAAACCTCGCTAGCGAGCAAACCTATTACGAGCTCTTAATTTCTTTGTAATGCTTTCTAGAAAACTAAAATCCTCGATAATTGCTATTTATTCCGCATGTATTTTTCTCTACCAAAAAGCCTAAAATCGAAACTTAAGACGCCCCGCAAACGTGCGAAGTCTTTGTCTAACGTCCATGAGTCAGAAATCGGTGACTTTCATGCCCGTTTGGAGCAACTCTCTTTCGAAAGCGTAAGCCCACCAAGAACAGAAAAAACCACCCCTCACAAGATAAATGAAAATCTCGAAAATCTGGCACAACAAAATCAACAGGGAATATCAAACCACATTACGAGATTTAGTGACTGCCAATTAAGAAGTGGACACATTTTTACACGCAGTCGTTTCAATTCTGCACCCACACTCCTCCAAATGGCCCCCTCAAATGAAACAGTGAATGCACTAGAAAAATTATCTAAGCTCGCTAGCCGTTTGGTCCCTAACTACCCAGAAGGTAATAGAAACGATGCAGCGAACGAGCTTCATAACTTTCTTGACTGCTGTAAGCAAGTCCATAAGGCGTTATCATCATCAGAAGAAAAAAAAATTTTGATTCCCCTCTTGAAGACTAAGCTGCGCGGTGAAGCTTATGACTTAGTTAAGTATCTAGATATTCAGACGCTAACAGAACTAGAACAATTGCTCCTCAATGCTTTTGCCCCAGCAAAATCCATAAACGACATTCTGGGCGAAATTCGCAAATGCATTCAGATTCCCGGTGAAAGAATCCATACATTTGGCGCAAGACTAAACAAATACGTAGTCGAGTGTAAAAGGGCGATTAAAAATAAATACGCTGAGAACAATCTCGCTCTCACGAAGGAAATTGAAGAGGAAGCTTGTTACGTCTTCAAAACTGAGTTCTAAGCCCCGTGATAAGGCAAGTTTTGATCACTCAAAGAGTAAGTTCACTTGACGAGCTTATTCAAATTGCAGTGGAAGTAGAGAAAACTGAAGACAGGCAAATTCATGGTAGACATATGCAAACAAGCTTGTTTGACCATACCTCCATTTTCAGTGAGCAAGAAGTTGAGCGACTAAAGATTATCGCGAATTATCAAGCTACACCGTTTCACAAACCGCCCGAACAAAGTCATCGCCACCCAGAGAAATTTAGTGCACAACAACACCCACCACCCACCACTTCATATACTGCTCCATTTGGTACAAACGGTGCTTTTTATCAACCACACACTGACCAATATACACCAATCGCTCACCAATCAATGCCAGCTAACTATTTACCAAATTCAGTAAATTATAGTACACCTTCATATATATCCCCTGTTCCGAGACGAGAAATTAAGCAATGTATTTTTTGTAATAAAATTGGACATACCATTGCAGAGTGCCGTAACAAGCAACGCATACCTCACTGCTCAAGGTGTAAAGGCTATGGCCACATGTCACAAGCATGCCCAGTTTCTATAATGAATCAATCAAAAAACGGACGTTTAAGTACACGTCTTAAGTGTGATTGGTGTGCCCGATTCTCTCATAAAACGGAAGAGTGTCGAGCAAAAATAGCATGGGAAAATAGACAGCGTCAGTCTCAACAGCAATCGGGAAACTAAACGGGGCTAGCCTAACCCACCCTATGGCTATGCCTACTACCAAAGGGTGTAAAGAAAACGAAAAGACCAATTGTCATTCAGACGAGTTTACTTTTAAGCCTAATTATAATACAAATAGCATTATTGAGCAAAAATCGGTAAGCACAGAGAGTAAGACACGAAAATCATCAAATGGCAAAAGTACTGAAGTCTTCAAATCCGTAGCTTTACCGCAACAATACAATCATATATCCTTAAATGACCCTTCAATCGAACTACCTTTAAACATTGCAAGAGGTGGCATAGTTAAACTATTAGTGGATACCGGCGCGGAAGTTAGCTTGATCAAAAAAGATAGCTTAGCTACAAGTACTAAAGTAGACATCAAAGACATTCTCCGCCTTCAAGGCCTCTATGGAGGATGTGATATTACTTTAGGATCCTGCGTTGGTATTTTTCAAATAGGAAAAGGTATTGAGTGCGATTTTTATGTCTGCAATAACTCTCTTAATATACCTTTCGATGGAATACTAGGCCGTAATTTTCTGTGGAATAATACAAATATTCTTACTACAGAGCGAGTACTACATTTCCCTCGAACTAAAACTAACCCCATCGACTTGAAAATTCCTTTTGCAAAAAGCTCTAGTAGCCAAAAATTCATCTCCCAAAATAAGAACGATGTTTACGAAAACTCCAATATTAACAAACAAATAAATAACACGAAACAGTCAGTAGGAAAGAATAATATTCCCAGTAGCAACATATTTCTACCAACAAACCAACAGAAACAACTACATGGACCAACCTCAAGAAATAAAAATAACGCAGCTTCCGAAACTACACCTGCGAATACAAGCACAAGAAAACCATTCAGTAGCAGAACTGCGATACGAGTACCTCCTCGATCAGAAATGGTATTAGAAATACCAGCAGAACTGTAAACAAGAGATGTTATGCTTTTCGCAAGAAATCGCGCCAGGAATATTCACGGCTAATGGAATAGTGAAACCAAGATACGGAAAAATACAATTAAGTGTAATTAATACCCACGAAAGAGAAGTAGAACTGCCTACTTATCACCCCAAATTGGAGTACCTAGATAAGTACGATATCTATACGTTGGAAAAGAGGCATGAGGAAACCAAACCTCAAACAAAACAAAATCGATTACTTCTACTTGAAAACGAAATAAATATTGATCAAACCTACAACCAAGAAGAATTGCGGGCCATAAAGGGTCTCTGTCAAGAATTTAATGATGTTTTCCATTTAAAAGGTGACCACTTACCTTACTCAAATGTAACAACACACCTTATACCTCTCAAACATGACACAGCTCCCATAAACCAGAGACCGTACAGGCTACCTGAGGTTCATAAAAACGAAATTAATGAGCAAATTCGTGAGATGCTAGGGGATAAAATTATTGCTCCGAGTAATAGCCCATGGAACTCACCATTACTATTAGTTCCAAAGAAACCATCACCAAATGGGTTAAAGCGTTGGAGAATTGTAGTAGATTTCCGCAAACTCAATGAGAGCACTATAGGCGATGCATTCCCACTGCCAAGAATAGAGGACATCTTGGACCAATTAGGAAATTCGCGCTATTTCTCAACGTTGGACTTAGCAAGTGGATATCATCAAATTTTAATGGATCCATCCGACAGTGAGAAAACTGCTTTCAGTACAGCTTATGGCCATTACGAATTCCTTCGAATGCCATTTGGCTTGAAAACTGCACCCGCTACTTTCCAAAGAGCTATGAACCAAGTCTTAACGGGACTTCAAGGCTTGAAATATTTCATTTACTTGGACGACATTGTAGTATATGGCAAGAGCTTAGACGATCACATTAAAAAGCTCAGAGAAATATTCTATAGGCTGAGGGAATATAATCTAAAACTACAGCCAAGAAAATGTCAATTTCTTCGGAAAGAGGTGGTCTATCTGGGACATAAATGTTCCAATGAAGGCTGCGCTCCAGACCCCGACAAAGTGAAATGTATATATAACTTCCCAAGGCCCCATACTATAAAACAGTTACAAAGCTTCCTTGGTCTAGCTAATTATTATAGGAAGTTCATTCCTAATTTCTCTAAAATAGCAGAACCCCTCACAAAACTTCTCCGTGGAAAACAAAAATTTGTGTGGAACGACTTGTGTGAGACTTCATTCAACAAGTTGAAAGAATTGCTAACCTCACCTCCGTTACTAGCATACCCAGATTTCACAAAACCATTCATTGTGACTACAGACGCAAGTAATGAGGCTATAGGGTCGGTGTTATCCCAAGGAACACCAGGAAATGATCGACCTATCGCATTTGCTAGTAGAACTTTAAACAATACCGAAAGACGATACTCTACGATAGAAAAGAAATTACTAGCTGTAGTATGGGCTGTAAAGAATTTCCGTTGTTATTTGCTAGGTAGGAAATTTACAGTTTACACTGACCATCAACCTCTTATAGGAGTATTCAATGTTAAAGATCCTACCTCGCGATTAATACGTTTCCATCATAAACTTTCAGAATATGATTATGAAATAAAATATAAGCCCGGAAGAAAAAATGCTAATGCCGACGCTCTGAGCAGACTTCCGCAGAACGAAACAATAATTTCAATAACGACAAGAGCCCAAGCGAGAAACCAAAATGAAATAGCTCCCCAGACGGACTTACCATTAGAGGAGAAGATACCGTGTCCACCTGTGCGAGATGACGGTAATACCGAGATATTATCCGAATTAGAGGAAACCAATAGGATAAACGAAAACAGTTTACGCGAACAGACTTCACCCTTTCAAATATTAACAAACTTAAAGGATATACAGAAAATACTAAAGGCATTTCACTCAAACCCACTGGGCGGGCACCAAGGAATCGCCAAAACTTATTACAGAATTCGTCGACAATATCGATGGAAAAATATGTTAAAAGATATAGTGAAATTCATAAAATCCTGTCCGAAATGTCAGACTAACAAACATAGCCCTCAAATAAAAATGCCAATGATTATTCCCGATACTGCGGAAAAACCGTTTGACAAAGTCTACCTAGACATAGTAGGACCACTCCCTGAAACTCACAATCGAAATAAATACATACTAACTTTTGAAGACGATTTAACCCGATTTATGGATTGCTATGCCCTCCCAGACGCTGAAGCAGCCACTGTAGCAAAAATTTTTTACGAGCAAATAATTACCCGCTATAGAATTCCCAAGAAGCTTATAACTGACCAAGGCACTAATTTTATGAGCGATTTATTCACCCGCTTATGTAAATTCCTACGAATTCGAAAAATTAATACTACAGCCTATCACCCACAATCTAATGGCGCCCTAGAGAGAACTCATAGGCCATTGGCAGAGTATTTACGAAATTTCGTAGCCGAAAATCCTCAAACATGGGACGAATGGCTAAGAGAAGCAGTGCACGTTCACAACAACACAAGGCACGCCTCAACTCGTCTCACACCAATGGATTGCTTGTTCGGATTTACGGCTGAGCTGCCAACAAATTTAAATCAAAGGGTAGAGCCTTTATACAATCATGAAAACTATTTTTACATCCTTAAAAATAAAATTCAAAGAGCTCATGCCATTGCCAGAAAAAACATAATCAATAGCAAAGAGACAACGAAAAAATACTACGATAGGACCACGCGTGAAGAAACTTTCCAAATCGGCGATTTAGTTCTTCTAAAAAACGAAAGTAAGAAAAACAAGCTATCTCCTATTTGGATAGGTCCTTATGAAGTGAAGGAAATTACTTCCCCTGTGAATTTAAAAATTCAGGTAGGTAGGAAAGTTAAGACTATTCACGCAAATAGATTAAAAAAATTCCACACTTCGAATTAACACCTACACAAGCACACACACTGTCTATCTCGACGAGTAGACAAATAACAATACTATTGAAATAAAATAAAAGAAATACGTTTTAGGGAACATCGTCTGGATTATCTTGTGTGCATCGCTCACGGACGGCTCTTCTCAAGGAATAGAATTGCCTTACACGAGCAAGAAATTAGAAGGAACTGGAATAGTATTCGAAGACATCGACGAAGCCCTAATTTATAAAGACGAATGGAGAATATTTACCACCATTAATTTAGCGCAATTGAAAACATGGGAAGAATATCTGGACTGGAGCAAAAACTCGGTAACGCAAATGTGCGAGCACTACCTAAAACTAGAACGTAACGCTTCATGTGCTCAGAATGTTCAAAACGTGCGCTATATTACGGAAAGAGCGAAGCATATGTTACAAAGACTAGACATGGAAGTTACTGGCAGGCATCGACGCGCAGTTTTCGACGGCGTAGGGACACTGAGTAAGTTCTTGTTCGGCACAATGGACCAACAAGATTCAAACCAAATTAGTTCCCGACTAAAAGATCTAGAGGCTGACAGTAAGCAAAATTTGGAACTATTAAAAGAACAGGTTAGTTTAGTTAAAGGCACTTTCACATCAAAAACAAGAACAGGAAAATGTAAACCGAAAAACTCAATTTATTCCACTTTAAAACAATATTTTTGTTCCAATGATTAATAAAATCCAAGGAAATAGGATAAACTAAGAATTTTACTGAGAAAATAGTTATATTTATTTCACGTTTTGAAGAAAAACACAATTTTTATGTTTTATCGTCCGAAAAACTTTTTCGCGGAAAGATTCGGCCGATAAAACATAAAAGTTGTGTTTATCTTAAAAATCTGAAATAATTATACTATTTTATTAGTAAAAATATTAGCTTATCCTATTTCCCATGATTTTATTAATCATTGGAGCAAAAATCTTGTTTCAAAGTGGAATAAATTGAGTTTTTCGGTTTACATTTTTTCGATTCTTCTGTTTGATGTGAAAGTGCCTTAAGTCTAATTACGAAAATACCCGAGAGAACTTTGATAAACTTCAAGTAGACTTAAATCTCAAATAAATTTTGCGATATCAGAAATCAATTCGTTCCAGGCCAGAGTCACTTTGATGAGGCAACGTCTAGCGTAGTTATTCACCTACAGGAAATAGAACATCAAATTAATACTTTATCCATTATTCTCGGTTCTTTAGCCACTAAACACTTACACCCTCTTTTTCTTAGTTGTCACCAAATTAGTGAGTTATTAAAGGAACTCCCTCTATCTTTCCAATTAAATACGGTAATGCATGATCCCTTTATATTACAGCAACTTGCATCTGTCGAAAGTGCCCATATAGGAGATCATCTCTTCTGTAAAGTAACCATACCCCTCATTGAAAAAGAATGGTTCACTATAAAGAAAGCTTATTCCTTACCATTTCCGTTAGGAGAAAATATATTCGTTCATTACGAAATTGAAGATGAATACTTAGCTACGGACACAGGTGGAAATAAGTTCATACCCTTAAAAGAACAACAGCTGAATCTATGCGAGAAAATAAATTTGAATAAGTCTGCTAGAATTAGAGTCTGCCATTTTGCACTACCGATTTACACTACTCCCCAAAATAATTGCATCCTACTTCTTTTCAAAGGTTGGTCTGAAGCCAACGAGATTTGTGCTAAGGCACCAATCCGTAATAATCATAACGTTTTAATTAAAATGAATAGTGAAAACTCTTGGCTATATATTTTCCCACAGGAATCAGAGGTTAAATTGCATTGTACCGATTTTCAGACAACTCTCCGACTAACTCAATGCGGTATACTTTCCCTGAAACCAAATTGCCAACCGCAAATTGATAATCTTCTACTGACGACTACAAACAAACTCACTAAGGCAGCTGAGGTAGTAGAAATTGACCTTGTACCGAAATTAGATCTTCAGCCATTTACCGAAATGCTCAAAAGTTTAAGACCCGAAAATAAAACCTCGAAAATTCATGTCCAAAATTATAAGCAACATAATGACTTCCTAAAAGAAAAAGGTGCAGAATTTAATAATCTACTGCAAAAAATTCAGAAGGCACAAGATGACAGAGAAATTAGAAATAGAAATAAAAAACAAACCATTGCCCTCGGAGTGGCGGGCTCCGCTCCCATAGTAATCATTTTAATGCTAACATTAATATTCAAATTACGAAAGAGACACCACAAAACCCTAACTCCTATTATACTCTCAGCCCCCACAGAAAAAGCGGTCCGGGATAAGGAAGTTTCAATCGAACTAAACAACAAAAATCCTTTCGCAAAGGCAAAACCTAAAAAGGCACCAAGTTTAACACGAGAAACTAGCATGACCGTAAGGTCTAAGCCTAGCGAGTTTGAAATCCTCTAATAATAAATAAAAAAAAAAAAAAAAAAATTTTGCCTAAAAATTAGAGTAAAAACGATACGACATTAATACACTTGTAAAACATAACTCCAAGTAAAATAGCGTAACTCAATGTACAAAAAAAATGTACGAACATATGTATATGTATGATTCTTTCTTTACTTGAGCACACCAATGTAATTTAAATACCCCTAGCCTTAAATTAGACCGAAAAAATAAAAAACCTGCAGTGTGTTAACCGCAATATTACGCATATTTATTATATTATATACAGGGCCAAATAGAATAATTTACTCAAGATGTAAAAAAAAAAAAAAAAGATTTATAGTTACGGGTACCTATAGAAATAACGAATGTAACCTAATCTCCCTAATTTTATTACAAAAAAAAAACAAAAAACAGTAACAGAAAATATTAAAATTAAAATAAATTAGAATAAAAAAAAAAAAAAACTTTGAATGTAATAACTACACAAATATATATTATACAAAGGGCTAAATAAAATATTTTACTCAGATAAAAAAAAAGATAAAAAAAACATGTTTACGTAGAAAGAGAAATTGTAACGAAGGCGAACACCGCTCATCTTTGGCGTAATTCTATTCCATAGTTTTTTTTTATTTTTTACAAAAAATTCTTGGTTCCGGACAAACTCACTGGCGGCTTAAAGCATTACTTTCTATACCCGAAGATATATGATACGTCATATACCTTCTTTTCGATGGTGGAGGAATGTAATGTATTATAATTATATATATATATATATATATATATATATGTATGTATTTATATATTCGTGCAATAAATCACAAATTATTGATCAGAGCATTGCGAAATTCCCGACCTGGATTAACATGCATTTTGCAATTAATCCAGTGTCTTCGCAAAAAGCATTGACCTCTTGCAACCATAAATAAGAAACGAAAGTTTGCGCAATTCTGCTGATTCGTTCTGATCGCAGAATTGGGTCACGAAAGTGACGAAAGGTAAGTGCGCTCGAGAACCAAGAAGTGAAGAGGAGTTTGATTTTGGAGTTTGAACGGTGAGCGATTTTCGGTCTTGAAAAGAATAAATTGAATTAGATTAAAAAAGAGAAATTAACCTAGCAAAAATAGAAAAGGTGTAGTTTAATGTTAATAAAGTGAAGTTGGATGAGGATGTTTTAGGAATTAAAAAGGTGTTAATAATGAAGAGTTGTTTTAATTACAATTATCTGACCCGTGAAAAAAAGATATGTTACAACAGTTTTTTAGGTGAATTCGTACACATTAAAAGGTAAGACTTAATTGTAATATATATATATATATTTACAAAATACATATGTATACTGATAATTCATTAAAAATAACAAATAAGGACTGAGTAAATATCGTCAGTAAAGTATATGATAAAAAAAGGTTTTTAATTAATAATTAAATAATTGTCTCCAAATATATATGTACCTACCGTGCGTTCAGGTGTACACACCGATGTGCTGAAAAGCACATCGGTGTGCACATCACATCATTGAAAAAGTAGGGATAGCACCTGAACGGTTGGTGTGCACTTCGATTCGAAATGTCATTTTTGAAAGTTCTTTAAGAATAAAACTACGCTAAACGTCAAACCTACTAAGCGCACCGAGATACGACGCTACCAGACCGTAGAGTAAAATGTGCACACCGATGTGCTGGGGAAATGACAACGCTTCGGTCGCCTGAACGACATGATGTGTAAAAATGTGACATTATGTGACATTCTGCGTGCACCTGAACGCACGGCTAGATGCTACATATGTTGACAGATAATATAAAATATTGGCTGGAACCATTCTTACTTATAGATGTCATAATTTTGGTGTAAATTAGCTCTATTCCCTTTGCTTTTTGTTATTTGTAATAGGAAATGTCGAGGAAAAATTGTCATAAAACCGCAGTCAGGGAGGCTAAAAGATTATTAAAATCTATAATCAGTGATTTCGATGACAATGAGTATAATAATGCAGCTAATCATCTTAGTGATAGAAAAATTCTGAAATAAGAAGCCCAATTGCAAGCTCAAGTAACAGCATTCATGAAACCATATTAAAAGATTCTAACCCAGAGCAAACAAAAGAAAATTTAGAAATTATTTTGGCGAAATGGTCAATTAAGCATAAAATTTCAACGAAAGCAATGAATGACTTGCTGTATAAATTGCAGCCTCTGGATGATGGGGTACCAGAAGACATTCGAACACTACGAGGAACTCCTAAAATAACGGAAATTTTTACAATGGGAGAAGGCACCTATTCGCCATAATGGCTTAAAAAATTGCCTTACTGCCTTACACGCAAAAATCCTAAGTACAACAAAATTAATACTTAATTTTGGGGTAGATGGTCTCCCATTATTTAAAAGCAGTAAAAGGCAACTTCGCCCAATTTTATCAAGAGTAGGGATCCATTCAAAGGTTTATCTGATTGGCTTCTATGTTAATAAAAATGAAAACAAAAACCGAAATACGTAAATTTCTACGAAGCCAGAAGATACAAATAAGTTTTTAAAATATTTAGTAAAGGAACTCACAGTTTTGCAGTGTAAAGGGTGTTATTATTTCTTATTCTATCGAAATAGGTTGTTTTATTTGTTATGCAGCAGCGCATTCGTTTTCACTCAACATCGAGTTACATTCAGGATATTTCAGTTGCACCAAATGTACACAAAGTGGAAGAATTTATAACAGACGACTAGCCCTTCCTGATGTTAACTCAATTCCCAGAAATTTAAATTTAAATTGAGACTTCAACCAGGTCATCACAGAAATTCTGAAGTACTTCTTTTAGAACAGCTCAACGTATCGAGCGTGACACAGTTTCCACTGGACTACATGCATGTAGTTTGTCTTGATGTAATGCGGCAGCTGCCCAAATTATGGAAAAAAAAAACGAGGGGAGAAGACTTTTCACTTTCGAAATCAAACTTGTACATGCAAAAACAATTTTCTTCTGAGTTTAACAGAAAACCTAGAGGACTTGATGAGCTAGATAGATGGAAAGCTACGGAATTGAGAACATTTTTATTATATAGTGCCATTTTAATATTACGAAATGTGCTTAATGAATCTCGCTATAAACATTTCCTAAACTTCATGCAGCAATACGAATTCTTTCAGATCCAAAGTTATGTTTCAATAATATAGCAAAAGGTCTGTTGGAAGAAGTTGCTTTTGAAGTTCCGCATCTTTATGGATTACAAAATCTCACATATAACTTCCATAATATTACACATCTGCATCAAGATGTTTTAAATTTTGTTTCTTTAAATAACTTTAGTGCAAATTAAGAAGGAAAACTTTGTACTAGCTCAATTATCGAACATATTGATTGAAGAAAGCATGTTCATAACGAATGAAATTGAAGAGCAAAAGCTTCCGCTTTTAAAAGAGATCTGGGTTCGAATAATTATTTTGAACAAATGAAAACAAACGAAACTTTAATAAGATCTGGGTTCGAATAATTATTTTGAACAAATAAAAACAAACGAAAATTTAATATTTTCGATGAACCCACCAAATAATTACTGCATGAGCGGAGGAAAACTTTATGTTATAAAAAGAATATTTCAAGAAAACAATGAGTTTTTTATGGAAGGAAGAGAAAATATATATCTTATTAATTTTTATTCTTTGGAAGTCGACGTTAGTTTTCTCGAAGTTTACTTAGCAGAAACTTTAACAGAAATCAAGGAAGCCTCCAAATTTAAATTGTCTACAATAACTTCAAATACATTTTGATATATACATCAAATAGCAGTTCATAAATATTTTTACCTATCCTTCCATTTTACCAAAATAAAAAATTCCAAAATAAATATTCTATTTTAGTTACACGAAAACTAGATTATACTAAATATCTACACGCAACATTATTTTCCAGGTATACAGACCATTAAACTAACTAACTATAATACAAAAACTTTGAATAAATATGGGTGATTCAGATAATCCCATAACTTCCTCGAATATTTTATATTCAAGTAAGGATGCTAGCTCATACTTTCAGTTTCTCATCATAAATCCAAACCAATATCCTGTCACATCCCCTCAGAACTTACAGGCTGTAAGTACTCTACAAAGCATATCAGGTACTGCAGACGTTGCGGTACAAAAATTGCTGGATGAAACAATGAAAGAAGTAGAGAACGATGGAAACGAAAATTCTAAAGAAGTGGCAGTATCTCCAAATTCATTAAACGGTAAGCATTTCAATTACGTACATACATACATATGGTATATACTTATTTCTTAAAACACCCTATAAAATAAAGAATTTTTACTCGGTTAACTTGAAGAACTTCGAGAGACGCAAAAACAAATCGAAAAATTGATTCCAGAAAACAAAGAAAAAAACTCGGGAACAAAATAATGATATAATGCTCTCTTTCATCAAGGAATTTATATCTCTGCGTAGAAGAGTTGACTTGGTTCTTGAGAACTTAAAAGTTAAAAACAACAATTTTGACCAACTCCCAGACTTTCCATTCAAAATTAAAGAAGAGGTCCTAAAATTTGAAAAGAATTTACAGGAAAACAAAAGAATGAAAAAAACAGTTGGTAAGACGAAACAGTATCTTCATATTCGTGTTTTCATTGATTTTTCAATTTTATTTTCAAAAATTTGGCCGACATGGGTCCGATGAAGTTACAAAATTTGTAAACGGCAATATTAAATTAATTTTTGGAATTGAAACTTTCGCTAAATAGTTTTCCTGGACAGCAGCCAATAATAACTGAAGTGTTAAAGATTTTGAGCTAATTAAAATACTTAAAGGTATGTATCCTCAGGTTATCAAAACTATAAAACCTATAATTCATGGTAATTTTCAGATTCTTGCGTCTGTAACATTTCTTCAACAAAGCATGACAACATTGTTACCTTAATATATATTTGAAATCTTTAAAAAAAAGGAGACTACGCCACAAAAATACAAAAAGATAAAGGCGATAAATCCGAAGAGGATATCTTAATTAATACGGCTGAAATGGAAGATAACTAGAATCTTTTTTAAATAATAAAAGAAATTATATGAGTTCCTAATAATTATATTTTTAAATATATAATAATTACTTTTTTTGTTAAATGAAATTCTTATGTAAGTGTATATGCATATTCTGATACTGAATTTAAAAACCAAAATTTGATAAGATTTTTTTTATTTAGAAGTTCCTTTATCGAAAATAAGATTATTCGTGTCGATTTCGAAACGAGCTTCGTTTCTGAATTCGTGTCAAACACCATGCACTTTTCATACAGTATTTGTTACGCAAAAGATTCCAAGCTCGAAACATTTTCTCGGCAGCAAATCTTAGATAAGTAATTTATATACCTTGTACATAAAGCTTCAGAAGGGGAAAAGCTGTTTTTGGTTTTTTCGAATTCAGTAAGATTGTTCATAACGATTACGGAACGAGTTTCGATTGCGAACTCGTGTCAACCACTTCATATATTTTTCGTACAGAATTTGTTAAGCAAAAAATGTCGAACTTGGAATGTTTTGGCGGGAGTATAGATCTATTTCGACAGGAATTCGTAACAAAATGTTTGCTGTGTAGCTATCTATTTTGCTCAGTCCATTTTTGTGTATACTTAGTCTAGTCGTAAATATTGTTACAAGCTTTGGCAACCCTGAAGAAAGGAATCGTTATATTCCATTTCTTAAAAATTGAGTTAATCGCTACAGTACCTTCTCTTGTGCATTTTTCACCATTTGAGTTTAATTTTTAGTGTAGTGAACATGGATTTGGGCGACAAATAAAATAGAATTGCTGTGATTTCACTTCATAAAGTAGGAATACAACCAAGTGATATTTTTAAGACTCTTGGTATAAGCCGAATGTTTGTGGATCAGCCCATTGAAAAATTTAGTGATATGTCTGGAGTAAGCAACCGTCAAGCCGTCCGCGAACTATTCGAATACCTGAAGCGGTTAAAGCCGTGCGCAGAGAATTCGCCGTAATCCTCTTCGGAAACAAAAAATTTTATCGCGTGAGATGACAATATCCCAAAGAACATATCATTAAAAGTGACGTATCATTAAAAGTGACTTGGGGTTGGGTGCTTATCGTAGATCTACCGGGCATTTACTAACAGATTCGTTAAATAAAAATAGAGTGAAAAAATCAAAACGATTACTTTTCCGGTACGCAAACCAAGAACACCGTAAAATTTTGTTTACGAACGAAAAAATTTTACTGTCGAAGAAACATTTAATAAAAAGAACGATAGGGTATATGCTTGCAGTGCCAGAGAAGATTCTCAAGCTGCCCAAAAGGTTCAAAGAGGTCATCACCCATCCTCAGTAATGGTTTGGGGGGTATTAGCTACAATGGGGTGACAAAGTTGCATTTTTGTGAGAATGGCGTCAAAACGTCTGCCAAAATCTATTAAGAAAGTGTCCTTGAAAGTGTAGTGAAACCTCTCAACACATTATCAATCAGCCTTGGGACTTCCAGCAAGACTCTGCACCAGGTCATAAGGCGAAGTCAACCCAAAAATGGCTTGAAGAAAATTTTCCAGATTTGATTAAAGCTGAAGTTAGGCTTTCCTCTAGCCCAGACCGAAGTGCGAATCCTTAAAGAAGTCTGTTACACATGCAGTCGCCAACTCCGATTGAAGTCGTGCCAGCTTCCATAGATAAGTGACCGGCTCGATTAAAGGCTTGTGTAAAGGCAAAAGGCAATCTGTTCAGTCCACATCCATATTTATAAATCCCTCGTCGAAATTCCGCCATCAAATGATATCCCTCGATGAAATATTTTTCCTAAAAAGTACAAAACAAAACCCCACAAAGACATAGCTGTTCACGGCGGCTATAAAAAGGCGGCGAGCCACAGCTAAATCACCATTCGATTTTCAGAGTCTAATCTGAAAGCATCCTCCACTAGAGTCTAATCTGTTTCCTATCCTTTGAACAAAAGTATAATTTTGTTTATTCCTTCATATAGAAGTTTAATTCTATTATTGTAGAAGTGTAATTCTATTTATATCCAACATCCAATTTTGCCGCATATTATAATTTCAGAGTTTAATCTGAAAATATCCTCCATCAGAGTCTAATCTGAATCCCATCCTAAGGGCAAGAGTATAATTTTGCTCTATCCTTCATATAGAAGTCTAATTCCATTCAAATTCACACTCCCAAATATCTGACACTTGATCCCCGATCGTGTAACAGAAGTTTAATTCTGCTTATACGCTTCAGGACGTTGCGATTGAAGTATAGTTCTGCGCAGACGTTTTAACATTCGCTGTAACAGAAGTTTAATTCTGCTTACAAGCCCCAGCACGTTGTAGCAGAAGTATAATTCTGCTTACGCGTTTCAATATTCGCTGTAACAGAAGTATAATTCTGCTTACACGCTTCAGCACGTTGCAGTCGAAGTCTCATTCTTCTACATCGTCGCTCTCTTTCTCAGAAATTCCTAATAAAATTGTCGCTATCTGATTCCGAAGAAATAAAAACTTTCTTCTTCTTCTTTCTAGGAACAGAAGTAAGGACAGAGAGTGTGGGCAAAGCAGCACGATTTTATATTGAATTTTTTATTGTGGATTTTTAAATTATCGTCATTAGCTGCGTTTTTTTATCTCTCTGATCTGATCCGGTTCAATTTTATGTACGTAAAACAACAATGGATAACGCATTGTTGTTGTTTTATGTACATTAAATTGAACCGAATCAGATCAGAGAGATAAAAAAACGCAGCTATTGTTGTTGAATTTTAATTGAATTTTAGTTGAATTTTTTAATAGTATTAGTAGTTTTATTAGAATTGGATTATTTATTGAATTAAAAGTATTGAATTTGTGATATTAGGTTAAGTATATGAATTATTTTAATAAAATTTATATTTGAACTACATCAAAGCTGAGTTATCCATTTTAAAACCGGCACCCTCACTTACGCTCGAGACTAGATCTCACATTGGTCCTTCGAGCCGGATAACTCAGTCAGTCAAATATAAAATTAAAATATTACTTAATATCACATAATTCAAGCTTCTCGGTTAAAAATGTCAAAAGATGGCGAATCCATTTCATCTGACGTTGGTGACGAAACCATTGACTCTGTGTCAGAGTTGGTTCAGTCCCAAAAAGAAGTCAAAGAGTTAATGGAAGATTTATTTAAAGAATAACTTGTTGCAATTTCCGTTGTTAACAATGCATTGAATATATAAACAATATTGTCTTAACATATAACATCTCTTTTATTGAACAGTGCTTCTAAAAGTTTGTATGAGTATTTATGGCTAGACTAAGTAGTTTAGTTATATTTTTATTATTATCTTCTACTGTACAGTTTACATTATCTATTGATTTCACTGTATATCGACCATTATAGTATAGTGGGTATAGTTTCTTCCTATTTTTGGAATCTATTAGTACTCTTTCGCCAATTTTAAATAATATTGGGTAGCTATTTATTTCACTTGTTTGTTTTCGTTTTTCTTTTGATGAGTTAGTTCTTCTACTATATTTATCGTTTATTGCACTGTATATTTTATTCTTTACTATACAACTCGTTATTATAGCCGCGTCTGGACGGTCGATTTTGAGTTCAGTAGCGGCTTATTCTTTTAGCAAATACAAGTTCGAATGGTATATAAACGTGTACACCGTGTTGGGGGTGGTATTGTAGCAAAAGGTATAGCAAGGTATCCAGTTACCCCAGTCATCTCCATCTTCATTAACGAATGACCTTAAGTATTTGTCAAAGTTAACCTAATGACAAGTTAGGAAGCAGGCGAGATTTCCGAGTGTTTTACATTTGAAATTCACACGGCAAGAAAAGGAAAGAAAAAAGAAATCGAAAAAAAAAAATCAAACTCTCTTTAAAACTTTTATGAATAAAGATAAAAAATGTGAAAGCCCAAGTTGCATGCAACGAAACAGAATGGCAAATGTTTCATTTTCGTAAATAAATAAGAAGGAGCGGAGTTTTCACGTTTTTGTGAAAACCGGTTTTCATGAAAAATTAATAATGTTTGGTCACATGTTGTTGCTGTAAATGGAAACATGTTGTTGCTGTAATCCTATGATATTTGAACAGCACGTGTTTCTGTTTACATTCGTTTTGCTATGAAGAGATTAAGTGGGAAAACTAATGCCGGATTCTCTGATATTTTCGGGAAAAATGAGAATTTTAATTGAGAGGAACTTTACATCTCCTTTCAGCATCTGGGCCAAAGCGAAATTTATCTATATCTTAAAAATGGGAGGTAGTGTGATCTGATGTACATTATTATGAATAGGTTGAAAGTATTTTGAGGAAGTTAATATGATTTTGTCGTTCGGGTAATTCTACGTTCTCTCAATTTTTGTTTTTAACTCGTTGTCTCAGTTGCACTACAATAGTACATATTCTAGTTTTTTTCCCCCATTAATGCAAAAGATGTACTTGTTTCATTCTAAAAAAACACCAGAAATTTTCCAATTTTACTCCACTGCTTCTTAACTTGTCATTAGGTTAATTTTGGTGTTCTGCCCAATGAGAACACTCAAGAAAAAATATAGAGAAGGATGTGGACTGTAAATAATAACGCCGGGGAATATTTTATAGCCAGTGGTTTATTGTACGCACGTAAAACTTAATTAACAGAATTGAATTTCACACTTAAGAACTAAACTTCAATATATTCAAAAAAATCGCTTACTCACTACACAATAATAATTTCAATATAATACAGTCAAAGTTGTGGCTACTTTGACCAATGGCACTATATGTATATATATAGGTATATAAATATATTAATCAATATGAAATATAATATATGATTAATCAAAGATGTACTCACCAGTATAAAACTATGGAATCGACTTTATGGCGTTGGTAATCAAATAGCTAGTGATTATCTTGTTCTAGTCGTTCCCCGGAAGAAGATACTTTACTTCGGTCGAGACCCAAAGCAAAGTTGTATTAGTCGTGTTTATTCTAGTCGGTACCCAGAATAAATATCTTTATCTCAGTCGAGACCCAAGATAAAGGTTTGAGATTAGTGAGTGTTATTCTAGTCGCTACCCGGAATAACTATCTTTATCTCAGTCGAGACCCAAGATAAAGGTTTGAGTTAGTCTATGTTATTCTAGTCGCTACCCAGAATAACTATTTTTATCTCAGTCGGTACCCAAGATAAAGTTATTAGGTTAGTAAATTGTATTCCAGTCGAGACCCAGAATAAATATTTTTATCTCAGTCGGTACCCAAGATAAAGTTGTTATTAAGATTTATTCCAGTCGAGACCCAGAATAAATATCTTTATCTCAGTCGCTACCCAAGATAAAGTTATTAGGTTAGTAAATTGTATTCCAGTCGAGACCCAGAATAAATATCTTTATCTCAGTCGGTACCCAAGATAAAGTTGTTATTAGTAAGATTTATTCCAGTCGAGACCCAGAATAAATATCTTTATCTCAGTCGTTACCCAAGATAAAGTTGTTATGTTATTAGAATTTATTCCAGTCGAGACCCAGAATAAATATCTTTATCTCAGTCGTTACCCAAGATAAAGTTAATTTGTTAATAATTATATTTGATTACACTAGCCAAGTCGAATTCCAAAATGATGCGCACTCTATAAAAGCTGGATACTAAAAGAGAAAGATTCAAGTTGGCCTGCGACTTATATTGCCTCTGAACTGCGCACGGCACCAACAAATTATTTTACCTTGCGCATAACAACCAAAGTACATTGACCTTAGCAGCTGTGCGTAGGTAGCAACAGAAAGTCCGTTGACCTTAACAGCTGTGCGTAGGTCAGACGAGTGCATTGACCTTAGCAGCTATGCTTAGTAGGTACAACGTATTAACTGAACTAATAGAATATACCTATACATACACAATATGGCCATTTCTAAACTATTTTTAGTTAATACTAAAATGTTTTATGCCTTTTAAGCTAAGTAATAATTTGCTAATAATATAGATTTTTATTTCAATTAAAAGCTTGATGAATTCTGTCGATCGTGTCGAGATTTTGTAATGTGGAATGTAGCGATCATGTGTCGATTGTTGTCTCCACTAAAAAACTGCTTTATCGACGAGCTTGTAGGTAGGTATATGTAGTTTCATTCCCAACCTAGTTTCAATAATAAGAAATGCTTGGAATTAAAATCTTTTGAATGATTTAATTTTCAGGTGGCTATTTAATGTTGGTTTGAACATTTGGTATTTGGCGAGACATTTTTCATTCCTCTCGAGCGCTCCTATTGTTTCTAGTTGCGCTGCGAGGGGAAAAAGATTGTTCTATTTTTAAAATTTCGCAGATTTCTGTGAAAACCTGGTTCTTATATTCTGTGCCTAGATCAGTTTTTAACTTGCTCATTGGACCATATGTTAATATGAATCCGTTGACTACTGCTTTTGCTATTGTGTTTGCCTCTTTAACTTTTGTCGGTGTTCAGTCCACCGACGTGTTGCGATTTCCCCGATGTAAATACATTCCTAAAAAGAAAATAAATAAAATCAACAAAAAGAACTTATCTGAATGTTGGGAAGTTCCTTCCTTTGACCTAGCAACGTCCAAAGACTCCAACGAAGAGATAAAACACCTAAAACATATCAAATTATTATTATTTTTAACAAATTTTATAAAAACATTATAAACTTACCTTAAACATACATTCCTCCTACATTTGTTGATGACAGCAATTGACATTACGTCAATCAGCTGTATGAGGTACGTTCAGACATCGCATCAGTCGTTGCTAGGGCAACACCGAGAGGCGACATCTCATAACTGGATGCGGCGGCTATATAAAGCCGACGAGCCGCAGCAGAAAATCATTCTTGGTCCAGAGCTCATCTGGTTTAGAGACTAATCTAAATACAAGAATATTCCCAACCTCATTATAGAAGATTAATTCTATATTTCAGAGAATAATCTGAAACTCCTATCACTTCCAAAAATCCATCCCACACCTAAGCAGAAGTTTAATTCTGCGCAGAGATTAATCTGCAATACTCCTTCCTACACCTAAGCAGAAGATTAATTCTGCGCAGAGAATAATCTGCAAACATCTCCTGCTCACATTTACGCAGAAGAATAATTCTGCTGCAGAGAATAATCTGCTACATCTCCTGCTCATATTTACGCAGAAGAATAATTCTGCTGCAGAGAATAATCTGCTACATCTCCTGCTCATATTTACAGAAGAATAATTCTGCTGCAGAGATTAATCTGCTCTTCTTCTTCTTTGTAGTAGCATATTGCTACACTCCTGCGCACGCTCAAAATACTGTCAGAGACTAATCTGACTAAGTCAACAATTATAACACTTTACTTCCTTCTGCCCTCACGTACGAGCAGAGGTATTTTACTTCCTTGTGCCCTCACGCACCAACGAAGTCAGTCGTCGATAAACATATATATTGAAATTTATTTTGATGACAGTTGCTCAAATCTTCTTCTTTCTTCTTTTTCAGAAGTAACAACGAGCGAGAAAGCGCATCAACATTGAATTTTAGTTTGAATTTTAATTTGTTTATTGAATTTTATATTGAATTTTTAGTAGTTTGTAGGTTAGTTTTTAATTCTGAATTTTGAATGAATTTGTGATATAGTTTTAAGCATTTATTTTGTTAATAAAAGTTTTATATTTGAATTATATGACTGAGTTGTCATTTAAAAACCGGCACTCCCTCCCACGTCCGAGACTAGCTCTCACATTGGTCCTTCAAGTCCGGATAACTCAGTCAGTCAAATATAAAATTGGAATATATTGCTTAATATCACATAGTTCAAGCTTCTCCATACAAGATGTCGAAAGATGGCGAATCCATTTCATCTGACGTTGGTGACGAAACCATTGACTCTGTGTCAGAGTTGGTACAGTCCCAAAAAGAAGTCAAAGATTTAATGGAAGACTTATTTAGAAGGCATCAAAGAGATGGAAAAAAGAAAACTGTCAAATCGACAGAAAAACGCCTACAA
Source organism: Dioctria rufipes (assembly GCA_963924295.1). Classification (NCBI taxonomy): domain Eukaryota; kingdom Metazoa; phylum Arthropoda; class Insecta; order Diptera; family Asilidae; genus Dioctria; species Dioctria rufipes. The sequence goes on along the minus strand of OZ002740.1, from coordinate 191,067,261 downwards.
CCGTTCACCGAGTATTGGAAAGAATTCCAAACTCGGCACAGGACCATACAAAGGAGGGTAAGAAAAGAAGATCTCCAATTAGAATATTTCACCAAAGAAACATTCAGCGAGGTACAGGAATATTACATTGAAAAAGCAGCAAGCATGGAAGAAGACATAGACAGATTAACACCAACACCATCTGTCAGCAATCCACCTTTCACACATACAAATTCTGCTAGCACAATGTCATGCAATAGCGAAAGACTTCCTAGAAATAAGCTGCCGACATTCAATGGAGAATATTCGACATGGATCTCATTTCACGATCTATTTAATTCAGTGATTCATAATAACAATAATTTAAGAGACGTTGACAAATTGTATTTCTTAAAAACTAATCTAATAGGAGAAGCTGAAAAATTGCTCAGGCATTATGAAATATGCGACGCAAACTATAAACCAGCTTGGCAACTCCTCAAGGAACGCTATTCAAATAAGCGAATCCTAGTCAACGTACAATTAAAAAAATTATTGTCTCTCCCAACCACAAATCATGATACTGCCGAAAGTATCAAAAGGCTACTAGACAATATAACAGAGGCGCTATTAGCATTACAAAATTTAGGTGTAGAAACAAACAATTGGGATCCTATAATTATATATTTGACTGTACAAAAGTTACACCCAGACACACACCAGTTATGGGAGCACAGCCTTCATAATAGCACAGAATTACCCAAATTAAAAGTATTAACTAAATTCCTAGAGGCTCGCTTCAGAACCTTGGAAATGATAGGAAATAGAAATATATCTTCGAATATGACACAGAGAAAACCATTCTCACCAAAACCAACGTATGGATTCTTGAATAGAAGCCAAAGTTCAACACAAAAGCACCCACCTACAAAAAAGTCCTCTTGCAGCCATTGCAAGGGTGACCATATCATATTTCATTGTCAAACCTTTAGAAATATGAACACCAGACAACGACATGAAGTTGTCACAAATAAGCATTTATGCAAAAATTGCTTGTCTCCCAACCACCTAACCTTAAATTGCACAAGCAATAAAAGGTGTTACCACTGTAACAAAAGTCATAACACATTGCTCCACTATGAGCAAAATGATTCGGTGACAGAATCACCTAATCAATCCACCCAAAATTCTAGTATGGAAACTGAAACAAGCACACCCTTAGCTTGTAGAAATGACGAACAACAAGTTCAAAATTTTCTAACCGCTAATATGAAAAGAGCTCTCCTCTCTACAGCTCTGATAAATGTCACCTCACCATCCGGAATCACAATGACATTCCGAGCATTAATAGACTCTGGATCTCAAGTGTCTATTATGACAGAAAAGGCCTTTAAGCAATTACGACTTAAAGGATCTCCAACCACCCAAGAATTAATTGGACTTGGTACAACTCCAACCAATACAGCTGTACAGCAAACCACAGTCACAATTAATTCTCTACAAAACAATTTTAAAATAGCGAGCAACATGCTCATAATCCGAAAAATCACCGATCTGCTTCCAACACAGACAATCGAAGTGTCAAATTGGAAACACATAAACAATCTCCCACTTGCAGATCCTACGTTCTCAGTTCCAGAAGAAATCGATGTTCTTCTCGGAGCAAACATCTATGCCGCCATCATTAAAAATGGAATTAGAAGAGGATCAAGCAATACACCTACAGCCCAAAACACTGAAATGGGCTGGATTCTGGTCGGAGGAGTACCAGAAGTAAAAAGCACGACGACGACTGTGCTATCCACCTATATTACGAAAAACCCTAAGTCGGATAAGAAACTAAAGAGAGTTTGGGAATATTCCACCACACCAATATGTTCACCAAAACATCAAGTTCATACAAGAAAACTCCTACCCCCCGAAAAATATGAATATGTGTCCACCAAGAATCATAATACACCTCTACACCACATTGCTCAGAGAAAAGACTGGAGAAATACACCAAGTGAAGCAAAGAAGCACTATACATTAACAACTCTTTCCACCATCAACACAAAATGGAAAAATGAAACAAAAGTGTCGCCATCTCGTTCAGTGTCAGCAACTTTACAATATAATAAAATAAAAACTGAACTAGATCACAGAGAAACTAAGCCTCTCACCAATAGATGGCATCACTATCATCCAAAGACTATCTCTCATTCTGCATCAATAATGCAAGAGAATAATATTTCCCCAGTAATACGAACTGGAACAAAATATGTCAAAAATAAGAAAATAAAAATGAATTAAATATTCTCACCCGTCCTATTTCTAAAAACTATCCTCTCCCCTTCACCAACTCATTTCCCGACAATCATTTATTATCCCCACCAAAGTCTAGTACTCTGTGGCAGTACAAACTTTCAAAACACCCGTTATATTCAAATATAAACGATTCCGAAACCTGCCAAAAATCACTTCAGTTTTGAACAGTGACAAGTGCGTGCAGTAGTTTCAGTTTCGTTTTTATTTTTTTTTATTATTTTTTATTTTATTATTTGCTTTATTCGTTATGGAGGAATTATTAGAAATCTTCAATTCCGAGTCTTTAGACTCTATCGACGCTGGCTTATCTCCTACGCCTCTGGAACTTTTGGCTCCCTTTAAGCCAATCAAGCCGGTGAGTCCACTGCCACCAACACCGAAAAATGCACGCAGACCCCGATCAGCGATCGTACAACCACCACCCGTACATTCCTCGCCTATTAAGAGGAAGGCAAGGCCATTTGAGGCAAGACTGGCATCACCTGAAATCAAAAAGTTGCTAAAGGAATCGGAAAACCAAGATAGCCTCAAATTTAAACCGAGGTCAAGAGAGTACCGGCCAGAAGTTCGGGTACAAACTCGGCCAAGGCTTCCTACAGCATCACGTTCCACTCCATTGAGCATGCCAGAGCTGTATACTGCGAGCGACAACAGACCAAGAGTAAAACCAAGGCCAAGGAAACGCAGCCTAGAAACTCATGCCCCAATAATACCACAGAGGATGAAAAGAAAACCTTAAACATCGACGGCATTACCAAGTCTGCCAGAAGACATGGAGTCATTGATATCTATCAGTGAAACAGGACCAGTTAGCACGATTGTCACTCCCACTACAGCTGTAAAAACAGTGAGCAACAGCAAACTACCACCGCTGGAGACTATCGATTCACAACCCATCCAATTAATGGATCTCGTAATAGATCCACCAGCACAATTTGCAGATCTGCCACCTAATCCTCAAACACCAACTCAAAGGCAGTCAGCAATCTGTATGAAACCTACTGAGCTCAATCTGGGAATTCCTAGAGAATTAAAAGGAAAAATTGTCACTACACCCATTATAACAAAATTATTGGACACAACACAAACTCCTTGGGACAAAATCCGAAACGCCAAGGTATATTATAAGTGGGACATCCCGGGAGGAGTTACGCTAAAAATGAAAAGAAAAAAGGACAAACTACACATCATTTATCAACAAAATGTAAGTTTATTACTCAAAACACTACAATTTTTTCTTTCCCTTTTTTGAGGCGGGAGGATGTTCAGTCCACCGACGTGTTGCGATTTCCCCGATGTAAATACATTCCTAAAAAGAAAAAAAACAAAGGAACCACAAAGAACCAAATTCTAAATAAAATCAACAAAAAGAACTTATCTGAATGTTGGGAAGTTCCTTCCTTTGACCTAGCGACGTCCAAAGACTCCAACGAAGAGATAAAACACCTAAAACATATCAAATATTATTATTTTTAACAAATTTTATAAAAACATTATAAACTTACCTTAAACATACATTCCTCCTACATTTGTTGATGACAGCAATTGACATTACGTCAATCAGCTGTATGAGGTACGTTCAGACATCGCATCAATCGTTGCTAGGGCAACACCGAGAGGCGACATCTCATAACCAGATGCGGCGGCTATATAAAGCCGACGAGCCGCAGCAGAAAATCATTCTTGGTCCAGAGCTCATCTGGTTTAGAGACTAATCTAAATACAAGAATATTCCCAACCTCATTATAGAAGATTAATTCTATATTTCAGAGAATAATCTGAAACTCCTATCACTTCCAAAAATCCATACCACACCTAAGCAGAAGTTTAATTCTGCGCAGAGATTAATCTGCAATACTCCTTCCTATACCTAAGCAGAAGATTAATTCTGCGCAGAGAATAATCTGCAAACATCTCCTGCTCACATTTACGAGAAGAATAATTCTGCTGCAGAGAATAATCTGCTACATCTCCTGCTCATATTTACGCAGAAGAATAATTCTGCTGCAGAGAATAATCTGCTACATCTCCTGCTCACATTTACAGAAGAATAATTCTGCTGCAGAGATTAATCTGCTCTTCTTCTTCTTTGTAGTAGCATATTGCTACACTCCTGCGCACGCTCAAAATACTGTCAGAGACTAATCTGACTAAGTCAACAATTATAACACTTTACTTCCTTCTACCCTCACGTACGAGCAGAGGTATTTTACTTCCTTGTGCCCTCACGCACCAACGAAGTCAGTCGTCGATAAACATATATATTGAAATTTATTTTGATGACAGTTGCTCAAATCTTCTTCTTTCTTCTTTTTCAGAAGTAACAACGAGCGAGAAAGCGCATCAACATTGAATTTTAGTTTGAATTTTAATTTGTTTATTGAATTTTATATTGAATTTTTAGTAGTTTGTGGGTTAGTTTTTAATTCTGAATTTTGAATGAATTTGTGATATAGTTTTAAGCATTTATTTTGTTAATAAAAGTTTTATATTTGAATTATATGACTGAGTTGTCATTTAAAAACCGGCACTCCCTCCCACGTCCGAGACTAGCTCTCACAGTCGGTATTATAACAATGTATTTACTGAAATCGCACTGGATAGTTCCGGCATACCCGTTGTCATTTTGTGTTTTTGTGAATGGGCCTACTATGTCTATTGACATTATGTCAAACACTTTTATTGGTGTGGTTGTTACAACCATTGCTTTTTCGTTGTGTCTTTGATGTTTGTTTTTTGAGCGAAGTCCACATTTGTTGACATACCTTGCTACTGCCTTTCTCATGTTGTTCCACGTGTATATATATTTTTTAGTTTGCTAATTATCCTTGGCTGTCCCAAGTGTCCTCAAGTTGGGGTTGATTGGAAGTCGTGTAGTATTTGATTTATTTTTTCTGTATCACTCACTGGGATCTGTGGTTTATATATTTTTATGTGTATTTTATTTAGGACTTTATTACATACGCCTTTAAATGCTGATCTACTTATTCAAACTTTGACTCTCTGCAGAGATCTTCAGAGTATTGGTCGGAAGTTCGTTGTCAATATACTCTTCGAATGCTTCGAATGCCTGCTCTAGTGCGGGTTCTACTAATTTGGTATTATATATTCATGTTATCCGCATATAAAATATTTCATAATTTAACGCTAGCGTGAGTTCAATTCTTCTTTTATTATAAACGTTGGCTTATTCCTCTGTAACATTACTTTCTTTTTCTTTCTTTTTCATTGCGCGAGTTTTCATTTCTAATATTTTGATCTTTTTTAATCTAATATATCAAGCTCATTCTGGAGAATGCATCAGGCCCAGAATTTTCAGTTCCTTTGATATATTGGATTTCGATATCAAACTTTTTCAAAACTAACCGCATTCGGGTTAATTTCAATGTCGGATTCTTCATTCAGAATAAATATGTTAATGGTCCGTTCTTACTATACATTTTCGGCCACAAACATATAGTTAAAAATATGTTGCAGGCCAATGTAGGCTGTTAGTTCTTTTTTAATTGTTGATTTGTTACTTTCTCCTTGTGTGAATATTTTACTTCCGTATGCGATAGGTAGCTCTTGCCCATCAAATTTTTGGGATAAAATTACACCACACGCTGTGCTTGATGCGTCCGTCGATATAATAACTTCTTTATTAAAATCATGGTGTTGTAATATTATGGACGATATAAGCGCCCATTTTAAAATATCAGAGGCTTTTTAGTGGGTTTCTGTTATGTATATAAAAACCTAAGTTAGTATATATATATATATATATACATATTTATATAAATCTGAATTCAAACATTTAAAAAAAAGAGAAATAGTAGAAAATAGAAAAAGCAGATATACTCTCATTAATGCCATAAATCTAAAAACCTAAAATGGGGTATTTAAAAACAAACAAAGAAACATGAATCATAAAATATCAATAAACTGATTAGTTTATTTCGCAAAAAGGGTGAGGAAAATTGCATCAATTAAGCATTTTCTACCCTGAACATGGCTCTTGAGCACGATGAAGATGATGGTTTTTTGGCATACCAACGGGCGGTCACGGAGTTTGAATAAAAAAAAAAGGAAAACTTTGACGCTGAAAGTCTGAAGTGTATTAGCAATAGAAAAATGCTGTAAAATGAAAGCTTGAAGTGTATTCGCAATAGAAAAAGCTTGTAAAATAAAAAAGGAGTATTTTCAGTAATAAATAAAAGTTGTGGTTAATACCGACAGGTTGTGCAACAGACAGTGAGTACCCGTGTTAAAAAATATAAATGTATATTATTATACATATATATCCATAACAATTGGCGCAGCCGGTGGGATCAAGGAAGCTTGGAAAAGTTAAAAGTTCGTAAGCGCTTGAAAAGCCGTGGTTCTACAGGAATCTACGGGGTACCTGTGACAACAGGCAAGTTATAAGGCCGACCCCAACGCTCAGGGTAGATAACATCTATAGGCTCCTCTGCTCCAGGCGAGCACGCGTTCACCCCATTAAATGTGAGCAAACTATCAACGAGGAACTACATTCACAATTCTAAGCCGCTCTACAGGCAGCATCAAGAAGGAGGATAACGGAGACACACCCACTCAAAGCCAACTCCAGAGGGAAGATACCACCGTTTCTGTGTTGAAGGGGATTTCGAAGAACGCCTCAGGCCCCTCTTTCAACCATATACAGGGTAAAATAAGTAGGCCTAGGGCCCCGCCGGCAGCAAACGGAACCACCAAAAACCTGAAACTTCATTCCAGGATTGAAAGGGATCTCGAAGCCGTTAGCCCCCCTTTCAATCTCAGATAAGGGAATTAAGACGGCGGGAGCACCCTAGCAGTGAGATCATTCCAGAACGGAACACCCTAAGAAGTCTAAACCCCTTTTTTACAACGCGGGACGCATATGCACCACGAAAACTAATCCGGCACCCGAGGCAGAATCACCCAACGACTCCTTACAATCGCCCGACACGGAAAAATCCCCAGGTAAGAATTCACAACACCTCCGGGAAGGTACGAGCAATGCCACAGAAGACACTCATCCAGTATCAGGTAGCCAGGACAACTCATCTTTAACCCAACAGCAACAAGCTGCTGGAGTTCGCCTTCGAAGCGGTACCGCTTTAACAGGGCCCACAGTAGCACGCACTGTGACGTTCTTGACCATAGATTAAGTCAAAGCAGAGAGCAGAGGCTAACAAAAATAGAAAAGATTTTCGCGCTCGCTCAATTTAGATAAGAGCTCAGCCAGTGTAGTTGTAAGTCCTGAAAGTGATACTAGCGTTAGAGAAACGGTAGTGATCTATCTGACGAGACTACGACCGATAACCTCCTTTGCGACTGGCTGGAATTATCCTTCATGGAATCAATTCCAAAAGCTAGCCTTGAAACCCAAAAAGGCTCAAGCAGACTACCCTACAAGCCTACAAATAAAATGATAATCACAATGGCGGACTATGCAAATGTGGCCAAGCTCACGGTACAACTTGTTCTTCTTTTTTCGGGTGAAAATGCCCCACAAACATTTATTGGCTGTTGCAAACAGGCCCTACACTGTTTAAGTGATGAAGAAAAAGCAGGCTTCCTACATATCTTGCCCACAAGGATTCGTGGCGATGCCTATCAGCTGTTTGCTTCGGACGTTCAAACTACTTTTAGTGAAATGGAGAAACGTCTGAACAGAACCTATCTACCATGAGAATCGTACCAAGAATTGGTCAGCAAACGCATCACAATGAGGCAAAAGCCGTTGGAAACTCTCACTGCATTCACAACAAGAGTGGAGCAATTGTTGATGCTTTGCAACGAGGCAACGGTACTGAAGTACGAAGCAACAGCAGCCCCAGATGTGAAGACACAGTTGTCGGACTTCGCCAAGAATGCCCTCAAAAGTGTCGTGAACTGTCCCCACCTATGCCAGTACCTCTTCACTCTGGTAGAAAATGACCTATAGCAGCTGATTTAAAAGGCTTTATATATGGAAAAGCTACAAGCAGGCACAGTTTTCGTCCAAACAGCGCTAACACAGCATCCCTATCCAATGGCCCCAATGGACCCAAGCCTCCGAGTTGGAGCTCTTAGTCGAACTCCTTACAGTCAAGCACAGAAGCCTTCAACTTATCCAGCACCACGAGCACAAGAGCCCCGATAATTTAATAATCCCCCTTATGTACATGCTCAACCGCTACGCCCGCCATTTCCATGTAGGGATTCTAGGCAACCGGATACACAAAAGGTAAAAATGGAATTTTTGCGGACATAAGATCGACGAATGTCGACAAAAATAAGAATGGGAGGATAAAAAGCAGGGAAATGACAAAGAGTCGACCCAAAACTCCCGGCTCGAGTATATACCCTACCAGTAACAAACAAGGGTCTCTGCACCCACCCAAATTCAGTGTGCTCTCCGCGAGACATCCTCTAGACATAGGTCTAATTGGTCAGGCCCAACTTATAGTGGACACCGGCGCTGAGATAAGTATAATTAAGAAAAAAGCCATCAAATCTCGCGAGCTAATAAATCTCAACAACAAGTTAACGCTTCAAAGCCCCTTCGGCATCGAAAAAACCTTAGCAAGTTACCAAGGAAATTTTATGCTGAAAAGAAACTTCCCTTGCAACTTCCAGGTGGTAAAAAACATCCCAGGTATTTCCGACGACGGCTTGTTAGGAAATGATTTCCTAGCCAAAAACTGCTATGTTGAGGGACCCAACAAGGTTCTACCATTTCCTCGCACGGAAATCAATCCAGAAGAGTTTTCTGTTTAATTAAAACCGCCTCGAACCACCTGTGTTCCAAAGACACACTAAATAAAGAGACACTGGTAGAGTATATTAAACCCGAATGGGATACACCTTCTACCCCAGGTGTTCGCAGAGCTTCTCAACCAGTAGAAGTCGGCTTTGAGTTACAAGAAGGCAATAAGGCTGACTTGATTACCGAAGATCCGGCCTGTAAGACTGGACAGCATCAGGTGAACATAAATGAATCTGTGTGCGTACCAGCAAGGTCTCAGATCGTAGTCAAAGTATAATTACAGTGGCAGGAAGAAATGCTCAGCCTGTAAAAAGAAATAAACGACGGAGTCTTCCTAGCAAACAGCTTACTTTCAGCTGGTGCAAAAGTAGTCCCCATAGGAATCCTCAACACACGGAGTTCACAAGTAGTCCTAACAAATTGGAATTTAAACTTAGTTCCCATGAAAGATGTCGTCCCTATAAAGAAAAAACCCATCCGTCGAATCCCATGAGTCGAACTGACGGCGATGGTGAGCATCAAAATACAATTAAATCTAAAAGTAAGAAGATAAGGCATAAGAGCCTTAGTCGACCGAGTAGCAATAAGAAACTGCTCCAAGACACTTGCGGGTCCCTAATGAAATCCCCAATATCAGGCGCTGGTCAGTATATAAACGGTCTGCCGTTAGCAACTCCCACAGATCCACCTGACCCAGCGCCTCTCATGTATAAAACATGTAGTTTAAGAGGTAAAATAAATAATGAGAGTAATAATATAAAATAAATAAATAAGCCCAGTTTTAAAAATAATAAAAACAGGGTAATAAGCGCAGATCACATAGCCACCCTACAACACATAAGATATCTGTTCCCAAACGAACTCGAACAAGATAACACCGAACTTAACCCCCGCCACACCCTAAATACAGAGGAAAAAGCCTCAATAACAAATCTCTGTCACGAATACAACGATGATTTTTTCTAGAAAGGTGACAGGCTTACACATACCAATGCCATCACCCACGACACCCCCCTGGTGGAAGACCAAGCACCGATCAACCAACAGATGTACCGGTTACCAGAGACACAGCAAAATGTCATAAATGAGCAACTCAGAAAAATGATGGACAACGACATTTTCCAGCCCAGAAAAAGCCCATGGCACTCACCACTGCTAGTCGTTCCCACAAAAGCGGGACCGGATGGTGAGAAAAGGAGGCGCGTCGTCGTTGATTTTCGTAAATTGAACGGGAAAACGATTGGCGATGCTTTCCCGCTACCACGTTGATCTACGGGCCATTCAAGATACTTCACCACCCTAGACCTAACTAATGACTATAACAGGTACTCGTCGATCCGAAAGATCGAGCAAAAACGGCTTTTTGTACCAAAGTAGTTACGCTAGGAGAGTTCTGGACCACTTTTTCCATACAAAAAGTGCAAGGTAGAAACCAACTATTTTGCTGGCTCTGGACTGGGTTCTGGGCCACTGAGGGGGATTCCGTCTAGTGGTATACGTCACAGGGTATGCCTGGAGAATTCCTTTCCTACCGTATGGCTGACCAGGAGATGACGCCAACCTTTTGTTTGATCTGGTCTTGGAGGCTACAATTTGACCTTTGACCTTTCCTGTGTCGGGGTGCTGGAGGTTGTCTGAGAGCTTTAGTGACAATATGTGATATCGGGGATGTATACTTGTAAGCATGAGTTTGTTGTTAGTTGTTTACTTTAGTATGAGTGCCTGTGGTGTGTTGGGCTGGGCTACTTGGTGGCTGAGTCTGGCCCACTTTTTCCATACAAAAAGTGCAAAGTAGATTCCAACTATTTTGATGGCTCTGGACCGTGGTTCTGGGGTGGGAAGAGGAGAGGGGGGAGGGGGCTGAGGTCGCTTTTGTACTGAAAATTTGAGATCAGGTTGAAGTTTTCTTTTAGGAGGATACTTATGCGAACAACAACCAATGTAGGCAGGTATGCGGACTTGGATATGTCCGATAATCAAATTCTGAATAATGTAAACAAAATCGCAGCCGAGTAAAGTAAACAAATTGGGCGATATTTACACACACCACCCATACTCACACACACACTATGTCATACCAAAATGTTTTCTACCAGGCTATATTCAGTACCATGTTATTAGCAACAACAACAACTAACGTAGGTAGATATGTTGGCTTAGATAAGAAATGGCCTAATTTTTGATCTTCAGGTGTAATGCTCCTAATTTGATTCATTGCATAAACAATTCGAATAATGTAAACAAAATCGCAGTCGAATAATATAAACAAAATTCTCACAGAGCCGAGTAAAGTAAACAAATTTATGAAAGATTCTCAATAGCTGAAAAAAAACAACAACTGATATGATGTCTTAGATGAGTATTGAAAATTTCTATTGCTGAAAAAAAAAACAACTGCGGATTAAAAGCCAAGAGTGATCATGATATCTAAAAATAGATCACGGCTGCTTGTAAGAAGTAGTGGAAATTAAAGCCTCGGTGGCCAGGTGGCCGGTAATTTGATACCGCCAACTAAAGTAAACAATGGTTTTTTGCATCGAGGAGTGTGTATTGAAAAGTCATAAGTTTTATGGAAAATTGTTTTTATTTTAAAGTTTCTTTTTACAAAAATTTGTTTTTATTTCCAATAAAATTTCTTATTACAAAAGTATTTCTTATAGCACATTGCCCAATATGAACTTGGCAAGATGGAGCATTTGTGTTAATCTCTATTAGTTTTCCACAGTTGTATTCATCTTCGACGTTGATAATGATTTCACCCTCTCCAACTATCTTCTACATCCAATGAACTTTTTCAGCTCCCTTTACATATATGATTTTATTTCGAAGCAGTGGTTCAACTATAGTGTACAGCTTGTGATACGGTATGTAGCCATCATCCCAGCGGAATCCATGAAAATTGTGCTGAAGCCATTTTACTTGTCTCTTTTTCGCTGAAGTCAAATCCTTGTATCTGAACGGTGGTTGAAATATAAAGTGCTGTATCTGGTTTTCATTGTTTAAAATTGCCAGTTCTTTAGTGATAAATTCATTGAGACTAGTTTTGAATCCTTGAACGTCTACGATGACAGCCATCTTCTTAATTTAACTTTCTAACTTCACTTGTCAGCGGACTGTATTCCACTATTCGATCGTGTAGAAGCAGACAATATGCTGTTGTATTAGCCGGTCTATTTTCAGATGTCTTGAATTCTAGCCTTATGTCAACAGGTCCAGTTTTTATTGTTTCATTTTGATGTGAGCAATCAATGACAGCGATCGGAGCATCGGTTTTGAACTTCTCCCATGTGAGGAACGGCTGATACTGATGACCATAGTATGATTGTGTAAACTTTATATACATCTCATACAGCAATGCGTATCTATTCAAATCAAATTTCAAATTCAAATCATCATAGGGATATGATTCTGAGTTCAAATGAACTGTAACATCGGTGAGTTTGCAGTGATCAAACTTGCTTGCATCTTTGGTTTTATCGTTCCTTCGATCCGTTTGTAATGCTAAGATGATAAATCGAGGTTTCTCCAGTTGAGTGGAAGTCTTAACTGACCAGGTTTGATGCGTGGATTCCGGTAGTACTGGATACTCATATATGTCCCAGCTACGGAATGGTATTTGTATCGGGCGACCTCTCCCGATAATTTTAAATAGTTGCAGCTTTTCATCATCGGATACTGTAACATGTGGAATGCTCCATTGAAGTTTGGTAATTTCAATTTTCACCTCATCTGTGGGTGATATAATGGCATTATCGTCTGTCCTGCTCCGGATCAATATGAGTTCATGTTTGGAATTTATTAGAATTTTCTTGTAATCTTCAGCGAATCCCAATAAATATTTCAGAGGTACACAATAGTTAAACAGTCCATTGGTTGGTATAACGGATGCATCTGGTGACCAACTGCCGTTGAGTAGTATCCTGCTTACATTTGCATTTAGCGAAACGTAGTTTTTTAATGTTGTCGCAATCCCAAGATTTCTTGTACGATTGATTTCCACTGCATTCAATTCATAGCGTATTTCCTCAAAAAGAAATGGTAGAGCGTTGTTAGCTAATTTTGCAGTTGCTGAAACGGTTCCATCCAGCTTTGTTAGCGACCCCTCAATGTAAAGAAAACTCCTGCTGGGTAGAAGATTCAAGTCTTGATGTTGTACAGAGATACGGATTTCATCGCTGTTTTTAAATGATGTTAGAAATGGTGAATAGGAGTGATGTTCAAATTTAGTAACACTGTTATCAAAGCGAGCGTCTGGTGCAATATCTAGTATTCCTTTATTCATTGCTTCAGCATTAAGCCAATTGATTGTAAATATGCTGTATTTGCAGGTGTTAATGTAGGTCTTGACCGCTTCAAGGTTGTTCGCTGACTAATGATCTTGTCTGCTCCGAGCTCATATTTATCATTATTGTATATCAACATGCTGTGGCTTCAAATGTAACCTGATGGTTATAGTCTCTCCTCTGAAGTTGATTAAGTCGCCGTCTTGGTCAAGGAGCTTCAATGTTAGAGAACTTATACGTTTGGTGTTCACAGGCAAATAGATTACATTTTTGGGTACCTCCACTATTTTATACCCAGGTCCAACGTTCGGGGAAAACTCGTGGAGAGTGTGTACTTGTGTGTTGTTGAAGAATGATCCTGATATAATATTACATTCGATGCGTATAGTATTTACTTTAATGATGTTGACTGGCAACTCTGATGTATGCACTATATTAGCAGTCAAATTTCTTTTACTGAATCCTAGCAGAGGAGCTATGGATCTCTGTTTTTCAAAATGTGTTTCTTCAGTTGCCTTAACTTCACTCTTCAATGTATTATTGTTAGCCTTTATCACAACTTTTATCCTTTTCCCTTCTTTATCCAAGTATCCTTGCACATATTTTGCTATATCATCAATCTCATAGGATCCAACAGGTATCTCAACAACCTCATTCCCTACATGAACCAGATTATTGCTCACATCAATATTTGGTATAGAGTTGTATGTTTGAAAATCAATTAATCCACAAACATAATCCGTTGCTAGCTCCAGCGGGGGAAAGTACTCAGTAGTGAGTAGAGATGAATTTCCCGTGAGAGTAAGTGTTAATGACATGGCGGTTGATAATGAACTGTTACAATTTACATTTATTTATAGATAATAATTAATGGTTATAACAATTATATAAAAACTTTAAACATAAGTGACCGCAAATTACTGCATCATAGTTCTGATAAGAACTGTAGTTGTACGTAATATTACTACCCAAGTAGTTTATGAGCTCCATTGGTGGTTGGAGATTGCCAAAGCTATCAAAGTATTCGATGTTATCACCTTTCTTGTAGTACGCTACCCAGTGTGTACCTGCTCCAGTTGAGATGTCCAAGTTAACAATACCGCTTTCTCGCTTCCATGGCTTTTTAGGTAGATTATCACGCATAAATACTCCTCTGAAGTGTGGCAAGTGTGTGGTATACTTGTGAAGATCCAACTCGTTTAGCGGTCTTTTGGGTAGCGTCTTTAATAGTTTTTTGGTTGAGGTTGTAGATAGAGAGTAGTTACACTATAAGAGTTCTGGCGCACTTTTTCCATACAAAAAGTGCAAGGTAGAAACCAACTATTTTGCTGGCTCTAGACCGAGTTCTGGGCCACAGGGGGATTCCGTCTAGTGGTATACGTCACAGGGCCTGCCTGGAGAATTCCTTTCCTACCGTCTGTCTGACCAGGAGATGGCATTAACTTTTTAGTAATAATTCAAGTTTTATTTTTTTTTGCCCATGGTGTGCTGCGCCTAAATGTAGGCTTTTTTATTGTGATTTTGCTGTTTTCAAGTGTTGCACCTTAATGTAGGCTTTTGGTTTTGAACTAATATTAGTAATAATTAAAGTTAATAGTAGGACATTTTTGTTCATGCCAATGGATTCTAGAGCGTTGGGGTGGGGATATTAAGGGGGATAAAATTTTCATGAGAAATCCTCTACGAGCTCTGGTTTTCGAGATATTAGCGATTTGACCTTTTCAGATATAGTTAATATTATTAATAATTCAAGCTACCTAGGATAGTTTTGTTGATGCCAATAGATTCTAGAAGGTGTTAGAGGGGTAGGAGGTTAGAGGAGGAATAAAATTTTTGTTAGAAATCCTCTACGGGCTATGGTTTTCGAGATATTAGTGATTTTACCTTTTTAGATATAGTTAATGTTAGTAATAATTCAAGTTTATTTTGCTCATGGGGCGCTGCACCTAAATATAGGCTTTTTATTATGATTTTTTCTTGAGCGTCTAAATGTAGGCTTTTGGTTTTGAACTAATATTAGAAATAATTAAAGTTAATAGTAGGGCATTTTTGTTCATGCCAATGGATTCTAGAGCGTTGGGGTGGGGATATTAAGGGGGATAAAATTTTCATCAGAAATCCTCTACGAGCTCTGGTTTTCGAGATATTAGCGATTTGACCTTTTCAGATATAGTTAATATTATTAATAATTCAAGCTACCTAGGATAGTTTTGTTGATGCCAATAGATTCTAGAAGGTGTTAGAGGGGTAGGAGGTTAGAGGGGGAATAAAATTTTTGTTAGAAATCCTCTACGGGCTATAGTTTTCGAGATATTAGCGATTTGGTTTTGAATTAATATTACTAATAATTCAAGTTACCCTGGGGAGTTGTAGATATCAGCATGACGTCATCTTGGATTTGCTGTTTTCTTACTTGAATATTCCTTAGCGAGGAATTTGTAGATATCAGAAGTTTTGGATCTCTTTCTATGTGGGTTCTGAGGCAGTGATATTCTGGGTATCAAATATTAAATGTTTACCAAACATTAGGCATGCTCCCCTGTTTATGATGTAATTTGATATCACCGCTGTAAACAAATTCGCATTTTAGCTGAATGGTTCATACACACCCGTGTAAACTTCCTGTTTACAAATTCGCATTTTAGCTGAATGAGTCATGCACACCTGTGTTATCAAATTTAAGCAATATCAGCACATTTATTCTTTTCATGTAATTTGATACCACACTTACTGTAGGCAGTCAAAAATTTTATTGTTCCAAGAATTTTACCGATCGAAACTTTTCATTGGAATTCACATAAAGTAAACAAATTTTCACATTTTCTCTTCATCTTGAAATGTGTTCATGTAAACAATCTCATTTGATATTTGCAAAATTGAACCAGCAGAATAAAGTAATGAAATTTAAGCAATTAATTTGAGTGATTTATGTTTTTTTGTTTATCGTGTAATTCAATATCATCTCAGCATGTAAGCAAATTCGTTGGAATTCATCCGGTGCAATGATTATTGCAGCAGCAGGATCATTCATGTTCACAAACTGTTGCTATAAAAGCCCAAGCAAACTCTTGGGGAGCATCAGTCAGTTTTAGTGAGTCTCAGTGATAGTTTAAAAACCATACAAAAAAAATTAAAAAATGTCTTCGGTGTTAGTAAATAAAAGTTTTTCAATAATTGAAAATTTGCGAAAAGATGTGATGGAGTGTTTAAAAAATTCAGGAATAAAGACTATATTGTTCAAAAGTGCAATAGAAACATACATAAATTTCAAGTTGCATTTCGGAAGTGCAATAAGAGTGCTAGGAAACGCCATTTTGAGAGCTGTCTCGAGCAAATTAAAGCATTGAGAGCACTATTGAGAACTCCCCGTCGAGGTGGAGGAATTACTCGCGTAAGAAGAAGTGATTTTGTAAAGTGGGAGGAAATAAAGACAGCGTTCGCAGACAGAATTCGACAAGGTGTTATTGCAAATTTAAAACATATCGATCCGAAGCTATTTATGCAAGACGCTGCCAAATTATTTACACGTCGTGTTAAAAATACCTTAAAACATTATTTTAATATTAAAGTTTCTACAACGTTTTGTGGTGAATTTGTTAAAGAAACTGGTGACAATGAAATTATAAAAGACATTAAATACTTCCAAGCGAGAACTGCTCCAATTAGTGCAGATGATAATTTAGAGGACTGGTTTAAATCAAACATTTTGGATCCAATTAACACTCAGCTGGAAGAATTCCAGGAAAAAGACAGTGGCTGGGCACTGCACTCTATAATACATCTAGCAGTACACATCAACAAGTTTGAACAACTCCGAGGATCTTCGTATATACCTCTACCGAAGGAGATTGCATCAAAGAAAGCTTGCATTAATTTGAAAAATAATGATGAAGCATGCTTCGCATGGGCCGTAACATCAGCGCTATATCCTACAACTGTCAGCTCCGATAGGACCTCATCATATCCGCATTATTCTACTGTGCTAAATTTAACTGGGATAACATTTCCCATGACACTTAAGCAAATTACGCAATTTGAAGGCCAGAACGAGATATCAGTAAACGTGTTCATCCTAGAGAAAGAGCGTTTCTTCACCACAGTTCCAGTTAGACTTACAAAACACAGGATGGAGCGACATGTAAATCTCTTAATGCTACAAGATGACTATGACCAGGCTGATGATGATATGGATGATGATGATGGCAGATATCATTTCTGTTGGATTAAAGATCTTTCGCGCCTTGTATCAAAACAAACTTCTAAATATAATGGTAGAAAGTATATATGTGATAGATGTTTGCTCTACTTTTACTCTGCTGAAAAATTAACATCACACACTCCTGAATGCGAGAAACAAAACGACTGTAGAATTATGTTTCCCTCAGAGGAAAAGAAATGGTTGGAATATAAGAATTATAACCATAAGAATCCAGTCCCGTTTTGTGTGTATGCTGATCTTGAATCAATATTGAAGCCGATTCAGGGAAACGAACAAAATACCCAGCGAATCCAGGAACATGAAGTTCACAGCATCGGATTCTATTTCCACTGCAAGCATGATGCTAAGCTCTCATATTACAGAGCATATCGAGGAAAGGACTGTCAACAATGGTTTGCATTAGAATTGCAAAAAATTGTCTCCATAGCTGTACAGAAAAAGCTGAACATCAGGCCAATGCAGCCCCTGACTAAAGAAGAATGGCGTTCACATATGGAAAATACTTGCTGCCATATATGTGAAAAAACGTTTGCAGCCGATGAGGAACGAGTCCGGGATCATTGCCACTTAACAGGTAAATACTGAGAATCATAATTCAATTCATTTTTTTCATAAATTCTTTTAACAGGAAAATACCGAGGGCCAGCGCATAATGCATGCAATCTGATGTATCAAGATTGTCCCATAGTTCCAGTCATTTTTCACAACTTATCTGGATATGATGCTCACTTCATTATTAAGGATATAGCTACATCTATTCCTGGGAAAGTGGATCTCCTACCAATAAATAAAGAAAGATATATCTCGTTCACCAAGCACGTTGAAGGCAGTCATATCAAATTCAGATTCATCGATTCCTTCCGTTTTATGGCAGAATCATTAGATAAGCTATCATCATTGCTACCAATGGATAAATTAAATGTTACAAGAGCTGTATGGCGGGAATTGGATGATGATGATTTTAAACTACTTACGCGCAAAGGTGTCTTCCCATACGACTTCGTTGACGATTGGGCAAAATTGGGTTTCCAACACTTACCGGCACAGGAGCAATTCTATAATAAAATGACTGACAGTGATATATCCGCTGAGGACTACAATCATGCTGAAAAGGTCTGGCAGACATTTGAAATACAGACACTTGGCGAATATTCCGATCTATACCTGAAAACTGATGTCCTCCTATTGGCTGATGTCTTCGAGAACTTTCGAGAAGTATGTATGAAATTTGGATCCAGCACATTATTATACCATGCCAGGTCTAACATGGGATGCTATGCTAAAATACACCAAAGTGAAACTAGAGCTGATAACCGACGTAGATATACTGCTTTTCATAGAGAGAGGTATTCGAGGTGGTATAAGTCAATGCTCGAACAGATATAGCAAAGCAAATAATAAATATATGGATGATTTTAAGCCTGATGAGAAAGAGAAATACCTGATGTATTATGATGTAAATAACCTTTATGGATGGGCCATGTCACAGCATTTACCAACCGGAGGATTCAAATGGGTTGATGCTCCCAATATCAATGTTTTCAAGATTCCTGATGATTCACCAATTGGATACATATTCGAAGTAGACTTGGACTATCCTCAACATCTACATGATAAGCATAAGGATTTACCGTTTTGCTCTGAGCATGCAGCACCACCTGGAGCAAAATTAGAAAAGCTTTTGACAACATTACATCCTAAAACTAAATATGTTATACACTACCGAAATTTGAAGCAATGCTTATCACATGGTCTCATCCTGAAAAAAGTGCACCGGGTTCTTCAATTCAACCAATCAGCTTGGCTTAAACCATATATTGACTTAAATACTACCAAACGGAAGCAGGCTACCAGCGATCATGAGAAGGACAGCTATAAGAAGATGAATAATGCAGCTTTTGGTAAAACCATGGAAAATGTTCGCAAGTATAGCGATATAAAGCTTTGCGTAAAGTGGGAAGGTCGCTATGGTGCCAAAGCTCGGATTGCGGCACCCAACTTTCACAGTGCAACGATATTTGATGAGAATTTAGTTGCTGTGGAATTAAGGCGACTGAAAATCTTATTCAATAAACCCCTCTATATTGGAATGGCAGTTTTAGAAATTTCAAAGATATGCCTGTATGATTTCCACTACAGTTTTATGCAGCGTGAATTTGGAGATAAATGTAAAGTCATGTATACAGATACAGATTCTCTAATATATGAACTTGAAGAGAAAAATGCATATGAGTTTATGGCCGAAAATATAAACAAATTTGATACAAGTGATTACCCAGAAGATAATCAATTCAATTTACCGCTCGTGAATAAAAAGATTCCTGGTCTAATGAAGGATGAGCTGAATGGGAAAATCATGAGCGAATTTGCAGGCTTGCGCTCGAAAATGTACAGTCTACGTATAAACGATGGTAAAACTGTAAAGAAAGCAAAAGGAGTAAAGACTAATGTAGTCCAGAGGCATATCAATTTCGAAGACTACGTCGAATGTTTGAATAACAAGCGAGTATTAACTGCTAATCAGAGCTCCATACGATCGCATAACCATAATGTCTACACGATCAGCCAAAAGAAAATTGCATTGAATCCATATGATAACAAGCGGTATATTATGAGTGGGACAACGGATACTCTACCATGGGGACATTACTCTATTCAATCAGAACAGCAAGGAGCAGACGCAGAAAAAACATATAATCTAAGGCTAGTCTAAGATATGTATTGTAAATAAAAACTGTATTATAGCTAAAATACCATTTAATGAAATAGTTTGTTTTAATTGTATTATAGTCTAAGATGATGTACACTATTGTAAAATAAAGGAAAATATTATAATTATAGGGTAACCGATTTAAGGAAGCCTAATATAGAATGATACCTTAAGAATTAAATGGTAATCTAGAATGATACCTTAAGAATTAAATGTTAATATTTTTCAATTTATAATAAATCAATAATAATATTTTATATATGGTATTCTTTTATTCAATTTCCCTACTATGTCCAGAGCTCCCGAATAATATTTGCCGACTACCGTGAGCTCCTAATCGGGCGGTTGAGCGTTTTACCCAGAATGTTAGGATGACTTGAGAAAAAAACTTTTACACGTGGACTCGACCTTGACCCGGCATCACCTTTGAAACCGGAAGGGCGTCGGATCCTTGACCTTCATCCGGAAGTGAATTATATATAAGTGTATAATCAAACATTTCACAAGGACTCCATATTGTTTTTCAAGACAGGTCTGATAACTGCTTAACAGCTTTTAAACAGGTCAGATAACAGCTAAACAGCTTTTCAAACAGGTCTGATAACAGGTCTGATAACAGCTTAACAGCTTTTAAACAGGTCAGATAACAGCTAAACAGCTTTTCAAACAGGTCTGATAACAGCTTAACAGCTTTTCAAACAGCACTGATAACAGCTTAACAGCTTTTAAACAGCTCTGATAACAGCTTAACAGCTTTTCAAACAGCTCTGATAACAGCCTAACAGCTTTTAAACAGCTCTGATAACAGCTTAACAGCTTTTCAAACAGCTCTGATAACAGCTTAACAGCTTTTCAAACAGCTCTTAAGGTCTACCCTTCTATCTGTGGATGAGCTGAAAAAGCTGTTTTATAAGCTGTTACCAGACCTGTTTTAAAAGCTGTTAAGCTGTTACCAGACCTGTTTTAAAAGCTGTTAAGCTGTTATCAGACCTGTTTTATAAGCTGTTAAGCTGTTATCAGACCTGTTTTAAAGGTGTTAAGCTGTTATCAGACCTGTTTTATAAGCTGTTATCAGACCTGTTTTAAAAGCTGTTAAGCTGTTATCAGAGCTGTTTAAAAGCTGTTAAGCTGTTATCAGAGCTGTTTAAAAAGCTGTTAAGTTTTTATCAGAGCTGTTTGAAAAGCTGTTAAGCTGTTATCAGAGCTGTTTAAAAGCTGTTAGGCTGTTATCAGAGCTGTTTGAAAAGCTGTTAAGCTGTTATCAGAGCTGTTTAAAAGCTGTTAAGCTGTTATCAGAGCTGTTTGAAAAGCTGTTAAGCTGTTATCAGACCTGTTTGAAAAGCTGTTTAGCTGTTATCTGACTTGTTTAAAAGCTGTTAAGCAGTTATCAGACCTGTTATCAGACCTGTTTGAAAAGCTGTTTAGCTGTTATCTGACCTGTTTAAAAGCTGTTAAGCAGTTATCAGACCTGTCTTGAAAAACAATATGGAGTCCCTGTGAAATGTTTGATTATACACTTATATATAATTCACTTCCGGATGAAGGTCAAGGATCCGACGCCCTTTCGGTTTCAAAGGTGATGCCGGGTCAAGGTCGAGTCCACGTGTAAAAGTTTTTTTCTCAAGTCATCCTAACATTCTGGGTAAAACGCTCAACCGCCCGATTAGGAGCTCACGGTAGTCGGCAAATATTATTCGGGAGCTCTGGACATAGTAGGGAAATTGAATAAAAGAATACCATATATAAAATATTATTATTGATTTATTATAAATTGAAAAATATTAACATTTAATTCTTAAGGTATCATTCTAGATTACCATTTAATTCTTAAGGTATCATTCTATATTAGGCTTCCTTAAATCGGTTACCCTATAATTATAATATTTTCCTTTATTTTACAATAGTGTACATCATCTTAGACTATAATACAATTAAAACAAACTATTTCATTAAATGGTATTTTAGCTATAATACAATTTTTATTTACAATACATATCTTAGACTAGCCTTAGATTATATGTTTTTTCTGCGTCTGCTCCTTGCTGTTCTGATTGAATAGAGTAATGTCCCCATGGTAGAGTATCCGTTGTCCCACTCATAATATACCGCTTGTTATCATATGGATTCAATGCAATTTTCTTTTGGCTGATCGTGTAGACATTATGGTTATGCGATCGTATGGAGCTCTGATTAGCAGTTAATACTCGCTTGTTATTCAAACATTCGACGTAGTCTTCGAAATTGATATGCCTCTGGACTACATTAGTCTTTACTCCTTTTGCTTTCTTTACAGTTTTACCATCGTTTATACGTAGACTGTACATTTTCGAGCGCAAGCCTGCAAATTCGCTCATGATTTTCCCATTCAGCTCATCCTTCATTAGACCAGGAATCTTTTTATTCACGAGCGGTAAATTGAATTGATTATCTTCTGGGTAATCACTTGTATCAAATTTGTTTATATTTTCGGCCATAAACTCATATGCATTTTTCTCTTCAAGTTCATATATTAGAGAATCTGTATCTGTATACATGACTTTACATTTATCTCCAAATTCACGCTGCATAAAACTGTAGTGGAAATCATACAGGCATATCTTTGAAATTTCCAAAACTGCCATTCCAATATAGAGGGGCTTATTGAATAAGATTTTGAGTCGCCTTAATTCCACAGCAACTAAATTCTCATCAAATATCGTTGCACTGTGAAAGTTGGGTGCCGCAATCCGAGCTTTGGCACCATAGCGACCTTCCCACTTTACGCAAAGCTTTATATCGCTATACTTGCGAACATTTTCCATGGTTTTACCAAAAGCTGCATTATTCATCTTCTTATAGCTGTCCTTCTCATGATCGCTGGTAGCCTGCTTCCGTTTGGTAGTATTTAAGTCAATATATGGTTTAAGCCAAGCTGATTGGTTGAATTGAAGAACCCGGTGCACTTTTTTCAGGATGAGACCATGTGATAAGCATTGCTTCAAATTTCGGTAGTGTATAACATATTTAGTTTTAGGATGTAATGTTGTCAAAAGCTTTTCTAATTTTGCTCCAGGTGGTGCTGCATGCTCAGAGCAAAACGGTAAATCCTTATGCTTATCATGTAGATGTTGAGGATAGTCCAAGTCTACTTCGAATATGTATCCAATTGGTGAATCATCAGGAATCTTGAAAACATTGATATTGGGAGCATCAACCCATTTGAATCCTCCGGTTGGTAAATGCTGTGACATGGCCCATCCATAAAGGTTATTTACATCATAATACATCAGGTATTTCTCTTTCTCATCAGGCTTAAAATCATCCATATATTTATTATTTGCTTTGCTATATCTGTTCGAGCATTGACTTATACCACCTCGAATACCTCTCTCTATGAAAAGCAGTATATCTACGTCGGTTATCAGCTCTAGTTTCACTTTGGTGTATTTTAGCATAGCATCCCATGTTAGACCTGGCATGGTATAATAATGTGCTGGATCCAAATTTCATACATACTTCTCGAAAGTTCTCGAAGACATCAGCCAATAGGAGGACATCAGTTTTCAGGTATAGATCGGAATATTCGCCAAGTGTCTGTATTTCAAATGTCTGCCAGACCTTTTCAGCATGATTGTAGTCCTCAGCGGATATATCACTGTCAGTCATTTTATTATAGAATTGCTCCTGTGCCGGTAAGTGTTGGAAACCCAATTTTGCCCAATCGTCAACGAAGTCGTATGGGAAGACACCTTTGCGCGTAAGTAGTTTAAAATCATCATCATCCAATTCCCGCCATACAGCTCTTGTAATATTTAATTTATCCATTGGTAGCAATGATGATAGCTTATCTAATGATTCTGCCATAAAACGGAAGGAATCGATGAATCTGAATTTGATATGACTGCCTTCAACGTGCTTGGTGAACGAGATATATCTTTCTTTATTTATTGGTAGGAGATCCACTTTCCCAGGAATAGATGTAGCTATATCCTTAATAATGAAGTGAGCATCATATCCAGATAAGTTGTGAAAAATGACTGGAACTATGGGACAATCTTGATACATCAGATTGCATGCATTATGCGCTGGCCCTCGGTATTTTCCTGTTAAAAGAATTTATGAAAAAAATGAATTGAATTATGATTCTCAGTATTTACCTGTTAAGTGGCAATGATCCCGGACTCGTTCCTCATCGGCTGCAAACGTTTTTTCACATATATGGCAGCAAGTATTTTCCATATGTGAACGCCATTCTTCTTTAGTCAGGGGCTGCATTGGCCTGATGTTCAGCTTTTTCTGTACAGCTATGGAGACAATTTTTTGCAATTCTAATGCAAACCATTGTTGACAGTCCTTTCCTCGATATGCTCTGTAATATGAGAGCTTAGCATCATGCTTGCAGTGGAAATAGAATCCGATGCTGTGAACTTCATGTTCCTGGATTCGCTGGGTATTTTGTTCGTTTCCCTGAATCGGCTTCAATATTGATTCAAGATCAGCATACACACAAAACGGGACTGGATTCTTATGGTTATAATTCTTATATTCCAACCATTTCTTTTCCTCTGAGGGAAACATAATTCTACAGTCGTTTTGTTTCTCGCATTCAGGAGTGTGTGATGTTAATTTTTCAGCAGAGTAAAAGTAGAGCAAACATCTATCACATATATACTTTCTACCATTATATTTAGAAGTTTGTTTTGATACAAGGCGCGAAAGATCTTTAATCCAACAGAAATGATATCTGCCATCATCATCATCCATATCATCATCAGCCTGGTCATAGTCATCTTGTAGCATTAAGAGATTTACATGTCGCTCCATCCTGTGTTTTGTAAGTCTAACTGGAACTGTGGTGAAGAAACGCTCTTTCTCTAGGATGAACACGTTTACTGATATCTCGTTCTGGCCTTCAAATTGCGTAATTTGCTTAAGTGTCATGGGAAATGTTATCCCAGTTAAATTTAGCACAGTAGAATAATGCGGATATGATGAGGTCCTATCGGAGCTGACAGTTGTAGGATATAGCGCTGATGTTACGGCCCATGCGAAGCATGCTTCATCATTATTTTTCAAATTAATGCAAGCTTTCTTTGATGCAATCTCATTCGGTAGAGGTATATACGAAGATCCTCGGAGTTGTTCAAACTTGTTGATGTGTACTGCTAGATGTATTATAGAGTGCAGTGCCCAGCCACTGTCTTTTTCCTGGAATTCTTCCAGCTGAGTGTTAATTGGATCCAAAATGTTTGATTTAAACCAGTCCTCTAAATTATCATCTGCACTAATTGGAGCAGTTCTCGCTTGGAAGTATTTAATGTCTTTTATAATTTCATTGTCACCAGTTTCTTTAACAAATTCACCACAAAACGTTGTAGAAACTTTAATATTAAAATAATGTTTTAAGGTATTTTTAACACGACGTGTAAATAATTTGGCGGCGTCTTGCATAAATAGCTTCGGATCGATATGTTTTAAATTTGCAATAACACCTTGTCGAATTCTGTCTGCGAACGCTGTCTTTATTTCCTCCCACTTTACAAAATCACTTCTTCTTACGCGAGTAATTCCTCCACCTCGACGGGGAGTTCTCAATAGTGCTCTCAATGCTTTAATTTGCTCGAGACAGCTCTCAAAATGGCGTTTCCTAGCACTCGTATTGCACTTCCGAAATGCAACTTGAAATTTATGTATGTTTCTATTGCACTTTTGAACAATATAGTCTTTATTCCTGAATTTTTTAAACACTCCATCACATCTTTTCGCAAATTTTCAATTATTGAAAAACTTTTATTTACTAACACCGAAGACATTTTTTAATTTTTTTTGTATGGTTTTTAAACTATCACTGAGACTCACTAAAACTGACTGATGCTCCCCAAGAGTTTGCTTGGGCTTTTATAGCAACAGTTTGTGAACATGAATGATCCTGCTGCTGCAATAATCATTGCACCGGATGAATTCCAACGAATTTGCTTACATGCTGAGATGATATTGAATTACACGATAAACAAAAAAACATAAATCACTCAAATTAATTGCTTAAATTTCATTACTTTATTCTGCTGGTTCAATTTTGCAAATATCAAATGAGATTGTTTACATGAACACATTTCAAGATGAAGAGAAAATGTGAAAATTTGTTTACTTTATGTGAATTCCAATGAAAAGTTTCGATCGGTAAAATTCTTGGAACAATAAAATTTTTGACTGCCTACAGTAAGTGTGGTATCAAATTACATGAAAAGAGTAAATGTGCTGATATTGCTTAAATTTGATAACACAGGTGTGCATGACTCATTCAGCTAAAATGCGAATTTGTAAACAGGAAGTTTACACGGGTGTGTATGAACCATTCAGCTAAAATGCGAATTTGTTTACAGCGGTGATATCAAATTACATCATAAACAGGGGAGCATGCCTAATGTTTGGTAAACATTTAATATTTGATACCCAGAATATCACTGCCTCAGAACCCACATAGAAAGTGATCCAAAACTTCTGATATCTACAAATTCCTCGCTAAGGAATATTCAAGTAAGAAAACAGCAAATCCAAGATGACGTCATGCTGATATCTACAACTCCCCAGGGTAACTTGAATTATTAGTAATATTAATTCAAAACCAAATCGCTAATATCTCGAAAACTATAGCCCGTAGAGGATTTCTAACAAAAATTTTATTCCCCCTCTAACCTCCTACCCCTCTAACACCTTCTAGAATCTATTGGCATCAACAAAACTATCCTAGGTAGCTTGAATTATTAATAATATTAACTATATCTGAAAAGGTCAAATCGCTAATATCTCGAAAACCAGAGCTCGTAGAGGATTTCTGATGAAAATTTTATCCCCCTTAATATCCCCACCCCAACGCTCTAGAATCCATTGGCATGAACAAAAATGCCCTACTATTAACTTTAATTATTTCTAATATTAGTTCAAAACCAAAAGCCTACATTTAGACGCTCAAGAAAAAATCATAATAAAAAGCCTATATTTAGGTGCAGCGCCCCATGAGCAAAATAAACTTGAATTATTACTAACATTAACTATATCTAAAAAGGTAAAATCACTAATATCTCGAAAACCATAGCCCGTAGAGGACTTCTAACAAAAATTTTATTCCTCCTCTAACCTCCTACCCCTCTAACACCTTCTAGAATCTATTGGCATCAACAAAACTATCCTAGGTAGCTTGAATTATTAATAATATTAACTATATCTGAAAAGGTCAAATCGCTAATATCTCGAAAACCAGAGCTCGTAGAGGATTTCTGATGAAAATTTTATCCCCCTTAATAACCCCACCCCAACGCTCTAGAATCCATTGGCATGAACAAAAATGTCCTACTATTAACTTTAATTATTACTAATATTAGTTCAAAACCAAAAGCCTACATTAAGGTGCAACACTTGAAAACAGCAAAATCACAATAAAAAAGCCTACATTTAGGCGCAGCACACCATGGGCAAAAAAAAATAAAACTTGAATTATTACTAAAAAGTTAATGCCATCTCCTGGTCAGACAGACGGTAGGAAAGGAATTCTCCAGGCAGGCCCTGTGACGTATACCACTAGACGGAATCCCCCTGTGGCCCAGAACTCGGTCTAGAGCCAGCAAAATAGTTGGTTTCTACCTTGCACTTTTTGTATGGAAAAAGTGCGCCAGAACTCTTATAGTGTAACTACTATAGAGTCCAAGTCCTTTTCTGTACGGCTTCAGGAACAGCCCGTTTCCTTCTTTGCCAACCGCTATAGTTTCCATTGCTTGGTTACGACGTTTGGTTTCTTCCAATTTTGCCTTTGCGGCACTGGTGTCATTTACTGCTTTAGCTATGCCTGCTGCACCTCCCGATAGTGCTCCCAATGCTGAAAGCCCAGCAAACAGCGGGATGAGGAACGGAAGTGCTCCACCAACCTTTGGTATAGGTATCACTCGTGGAGTTTTAATTGATTTCTTCTTTCTTTTCACAATATTTTTAGCTGCACTAACAGCTATTTTTGTAGCTTCCATCAAGTCTTTCGGTTTTTTTACTTTTAAAATTTTACGTGCATTTCGTACTGCTTCTCGGAATGTGGGTTGGCGTTTATTTTTAGCCTTAAGACCCATACCTAGCTTAATTTTAGCCTTCATTGTGTTTGTTATAAGCCAAGCATTGGTGCGCTCACTCAAATTTGCATCCGTAGATTTTGCACGCTGCCAGGCTTTTTCAGCTAATATTTTATCAGCTATATATCGATCACTTGTGTCTTTATGCCGCGAGTATGCTATATCGTGTTCCTTGCAGGCTGCATCCAGTGGATTAATGCCCGGATCTCCTCTCGCCAATATTTGTTGTAACTTTGTTCCTGGTCCACAGTACTGGTATCCCGGTAGATGTAATTCTACAGGTAATTTGTTGATGATTGAATTTAATAGTCCTCTGCCCCCTTTCAAAGATTTTCTGGAGCGTTTCGATTTGTGATCCGACATCTTATAAGGTTCCGATGATACTGTTGAAATGTAATATAAGCAGGTGTATTTATAGGAATCCCGTTAGTCTTCAATATGCGGTTCATTAAACAACAACAAGCTTTTCCTGTTCGAAATGTTGATGTAGGTGTTATGAAGGTGAAAAAGAAGCATGGTCCCCTATTGCCTAATAGTATAAGGAGCATC
Organism: Dioctria rufipes; assembly: GCA_963924295.1. Taxonomy (NCBI): domain Eukaryota; kingdom Metazoa; phylum Arthropoda; class Insecta; order Diptera; family Asilidae; genus Dioctria; species Dioctria rufipes. The sequence continues at coordinate 191,038,406 of OZ002740.1, read as the reverse complement.
ATTGTTGGACCATCGAATTGTGGAAAAACTAATGTTATGATAAGTTTGCTGGAACATCCCAATTGTCTGAGATATGAAAATATTTACATATATTCAAAATCTTTACATCAACCAAAGTATGAATACTTGAAGCGAGTGATGACTCCCATATCAGGATTGGGGTATTATACATTCTCAAACAACTGCGACGTTCTACCTCCAGAGGAAGCCAAATCACATTCAGTGTTTATTTTCGATGATGTAGCATGTGAAAAGCAAGATAATGTGCGATCCTATTTTTGCATGGGTCGCCACGAAGATATAGATAGCTTCTATCTCTGTCAAACATATACGCATATACCAAAGCACTTAATACGTGACAGTGCTAATTTAATCATCCTATTCAAGCAAGATGACTTGAATTTGAAACATATCTATAATGATCATGTGAATACAGACATGAAGTTTGATAAATTTCGAAGAGCCTGTGCTGAGTGTTGGAAGGATGAATATGGTTTCTTGTTGATTGATAAGGACAGCTCATTAAACAAGGGGCGCTACCGTAAAGGATTTGATACCTTCATTGTACTATAAAAGGATGAAACATGCGAAATATTCATAAGTCGAAGCTGTAACTCAGACGAAAGCACACCGAATCCTGTGGACCTGCTGAATAGATTAAAGCTGTTCACCTATTATCAGACCTGTTTGAAAAGTTGTTAAGCTGTTATCAGAGCTGTTTGGAAAGCTGCTAAGCTGTTACCAGACCTGTTTGAAAAGCTGTTAAGCTGTTATCAGAGCTGTTTGAAAAGCTGTTAAGCTGTTATCAGAGCTGTTTGGAAAGCTGTTAAGCTGTTAGCAGACCTGTTTGAAAAGTTGTTAAGCTGTTATCAGAGCTGTTTAATAGCTGTTAAGCTGTTTGAAAAGCTGTTAAGCTGTTATCAGAGCTGTTTAAAAGCTGTTAAGCTGTTATCAGAGTTGTTTAAAAGCTGTTAAGCTGTTATCAAAGCTGTTTGGAAAGCTGTTAAGCTGTTAGCAGAGCTGTTTGGAAAGCTGTTATTGAGTTAATAACTAAGATGAATGAAAATCTATTAAAAGAAATTATCAAGACTAGGAATGCAGTGCGAAGGAAACTAAAAGCCCTAAGGATGGGAAAAATTGAAGCAGAAGCTCGACTTGAAGAAACCTTTAAGCCAATCACTAAACCCTTAAAAGAGTTTGTTAGAACAGTTAAATACGAGCCGCCTGTCAAATTTGAGACAAAAGATGTAAAAGAAGAAGAAGCAGAAGAAGCAGAAGCAGAAGAAGAAGAAGAATCCAATGATACCAAAGCTATAATCAGTAAACTTATACAGCATAAAGGCCTGGGACTAATGCGTCTGCCTAAGGAAAACATTGATCACATTTACTGGGATGATCCAAATGAATTAGTGGATACACTGCGCATTCTAATGGCATCACAACAGGCTGGAAACACCAGTCACAACAATGAAATTATATCTATCCTGGAGGAGTTGCGAGAAGCAGATATTATAGTTTAAATACTACCTCATTACCATACTTCTTCACAATCTACAGATGAGCGTTGATAAGTTTGGACGTTTCTCTAAGCGAGGATATCTTGGGAAACCAGGTGAACGTGGACCAACAGGAGCTCAAGGACCAGCCGGTGAACAAGGAATTCAAGGCCCAGATGGTAAATAAGGAGCTCAGGGTCCAGCTGGTGAACAAGGAGAGCGGGGTATTGGATTTAATTTAACGATAAACGGAGACTACGATCTAAACTCAAACTGTATAAAACGACTTGTTGAGCCCCTTGAAAATGATGATGCTACTACCAAAGACTATGTTGACAAGAAAATTAAAATAAGTGTGGAAGAAATAAGGAAAACTATTAATATAGAGGCGGAAACTTTAACGCTATATATCAATGATGAAATCGCGAAGATTGAAAACTATTTGTTTACTTCAGTAATAAATAAGAAAGACTTGACACCAAAAGATGGTGTATATGAGTAAAAACTCTTGAGAAATCTGTTTCATTTATAATTACGATGAGTAAGAGACAAGTGATAAATGAGCTTCATAAACCAGCGAGAAAAAATTTTAAACGACGTCGTGTGATTATCAAAGGACTTGATGACTTGTGGCAGGCAGACTTGGTTGAAATGGATCTCTACAAGTATGTGAACAAAGGTTACCGCTATCTGCTGACAGTAATTGATACCTTCTCCAAATATGCATGGGCAATTCCAATTAAAAGAAAAACTGGTGTAGAAGTAAAAGATGCCATGCAATCTATATTAAGCGAGGGACGAATACCTAAAAACCTGCAGACTGATGATGGAAAGGAATTCTACAACAACCTCTTTAAAAATCTAATGCGGAAGCATTCAATTAATCATTACTCTAAGTACAGTTTCCTCAAAGCATCAATAGTGGAACGATTTAACCGAACTCTGAAGGATATGATGTGGAAGGAATTCAGTTTTAATGGAACTTATCAGTGGATTGGTATGGTAAAGAAACTGCTTACTGAATACAACTCAAGAATACATCGAACTACAAAAATGAGACCACGTGATATCAACATCTCCAATGAGAAACAACTGCTTTCAACTGTATATAATCATATAAAATTTGTTGTTCCTGCAAAGTATAAAGCTGGGGATTTTGTACGCATCAGCAAATACAAGCATATATTTGAGAAAGGCTATACACCAAACTGGACAGCTGAGATTTTTAAAATTATTAAAATTCAAAACACAAACCCCATCACATATCATCTGGAAGATTATCAAGGAAATCCAATCACAGGAGGCTTTTATGAATTGGAGCTGCTGAAAGTTAAACACCCAAACCTATATCTCGTAGAGAAAATCTTAAAGAAGAGTGGAGATAAAGCTTACGTTAAATGGCTCGGATTTTCATCAAAACACAATTCTTGGATTAATAACAAAGATGTTTTATAATTTGTTGAAGAAACAACTATAATACAATTTAAAAGCAAGTTTGATCACTGCAAACTCACCGATGTTACAGTTCATTTGAACTCAGAATCATATCCCTATGATGATTTGAATTTGAAATTTGATTTGAATAGATACGCATTGCTGTATGAGATGTATATAAAGTTTACACAATCATACTATGGTCATCAGTATCAGCCGTTCCTCACATGGGAGAAGTTCAAAACCGATGCTCCGATCGCTGTCATTGATTGCTCACATCAAAATGAAACAATAAAAACTGGACCTGTTGACATAAGGCTAGAATTCAAGACATCTGAAAATATACCGGCTAATACAACAGCATATTGTCTGCTTCTACACGATCGAATAGTGGAATACAGTCCGCTGACAAGTGAAGTTAGAAAGTTAAATTAAGAAGATGGCTGTCATCGTAGACGTTCAAGGATTCAAAACTAGTCTCAATGAATTTATCACTAAAGAACTGGCAATTTTAAACAATGAAAACCAGATACAGCACTTTATATTTCAACCACCGTTCAGATACAAGGATTTGACTTCAGCGAAAAAGAGACAAGTAAAATGGCTTCAGCACAATTTTCATGGATTCCGCTGGGATGATGGCTACATACCGTATCACAAGCTGTACACTATAGTTGAACCACTGCTTCGAAATAAAATCATATATGTAAAGGGAGCTGAAAAAGTTCATTGGATGCAGAAGATAGTTGGAGAGGGTGAAATCATTATCAACGTCGAAGATGAATACAACTGTGGAAAACTAATAGAGATTAACACAAATGCTCCATCTTGCCAAGTTCATATTGGGCAATGTGCTATAAGAAATACTTTTGTAATAAGAAATTTTATTGGAAATAAAAACAAATTTTTGTAAAAAGAAACTTTAAAATAAAAACAATTTTCCATAAAACTTATGACTTTTCAATACACACTCCTAGATGCAAAAAACCATTGTTTACTTTAGTTGGCGGTATCAAATTACCGGCCACCTGGCCACCGAGGCTTTAATTTCCACTACTTCTTACAAGCAGCCGTGATCTATTTTTAGATATCATGATCACTCTTGGCTTTTAATCCGCAGTTGTTTTTTTTCAGCAAAAGAAATTTTCAAAACTCATCTAAGACAACATATCAGTTGTTGTTTTTTTTTCAGCTATTGAGAATCTTTCATAAATTTGTTTACTTTACTCGGCTCTGTGAGAATTTTGTTTACATTATTCGAATTGTTTATGCAATGAATGAAATTAGGAGCATTACACCTGAAGATCAAAAATTAGGCCATTTCTTATCTAAGCCAACATATCTACCTACGTTAGTTGTTGTTGTTGCTAATTTAATAACATGGTACTGAATATAGCCTGGTAGAAAACATTTTGGTATGACATAGTGTGTGTGTGTGTGAGTATGGGTGGTGTGTGTAAATATCGCCCAATTTGTTTACTTTACTCGGCTGCGATTTTGTTTACATTATTCAGAATTTGATTATCGGACATATCCAAGTCCGTATACCTGCCTACATTGGTTGTTGTTAGCATAAGTATCCTCCTAAAAGAAAACTTCAAGCTGATCTCAAATTTTCAGTACAAAAGCGACCTCAGCCCCCTCCCCCCTCTCCTCTCCCCTCCCCAGAACCATGGTCCAGAGCCATCAAAATAGTTTGAAATTTCCGGACACTTTTTGTATGGAAAAAGTGCGCCAGACTCAGCCACCAAGTAGCCCAACCCAACACACCACAGGCACTCATACTAAAGTGAACAACTAACAACAAACTCAAGCTGACAAGTATACATCCCCGATATCAGATATTGTCACTAAAGCTCTCAGACAACCTCCAGCACCCAGACACAGGAAAGGACAAAGGTCAAATTGTAGCCTCCAAGACCAGATCAAACAAAAGGTTGGCGTCATCTCCTGGTCAGCCATACGGTAGGAAAGCAATTCTCCAGGCATACCCTGTGATGTATACCACTAGACGGAATCCCCCTCAGTGGCCCAGAACCCAGTCCAGAGACAGCAAAATAGTTGGTTTCTACCTTGCACTTTTTGTATGGAAAAGGTGGTCCAGAACTCTTATAGCGTAACTACTTACCAACTACGGGTATTATGAATTCAACCGCATGCCGTTCGAGCTACAAGGCCTAGAATTTTTCGTCTGCCAAGATGATATCGTCAATTATGGAAAAAGTCTGGCAGACCATAACGAAAAGCTTCGCAAAGTGTTTGACAGGTTTAAAGAAAATAACCTGAAACTTCGACCAGAGAAATGTCTTTTTCTCAGGCGCGAGGTAGTAGATCTAGTACACAAATATTCTAACCAAGCAGCAATGCCTGACACTAGCAAAACAGCATGCGTCTAAACTTTCCCCATTCCTAAGACAATAAGGCAAGTGCAATCATTTTTTGGCTTTTCTAATTACTACAGAAAATTTATACTCGATTTTTTAAAAACAGTACGTCCTCTAAGAAACTTATTCCGAAAGAATGTAAGGTTTAAAAAAATGGACTGAGAAATGCCAAGAGGCATTTCAAAATATTAAAAGCGCTTTAATTTCCATTTCACTCCTAATATACTCCGATTTTTCAAAACCCTTTAACTTTACCACAGACGACAGCAGCGAGGCTTTTGGAGCAGTCCTTCCTCAAGGAGAGGTAGGAAGTAACCAGCCCATTGTCTACGCTAGCCGTTCCCTGAACAAAGCCGAACGTAACTATTCCACGATTAAGAAAGAGTTTCTGGCTATAGTTTGGGCGACCAAAAATTTCAGGTGTTATCTGCAAGGCCAAGAGTTCACGGTCCTTACAGATCACAAACCCCTCAGGGGGTCTTCACTGTTTAGGATCCCACTTCCCGCTTTGTGAAATTTCACCATAAATTTTCCGAGTTCAATTATAAAATTGAGTATAAGCCCGGAAAGTACAACACGACTGCTAACGCTTTAAGCCGCATTCCACGGGATAAAGTCAAAGACAAAGAAACTACAACCTTCACGGTAGAAGCTATAGTCCACCACCAAATGGACTCGGATACAGAGGAAGAAAAACACTCATCGGACCTTACGGAGTATGTGCAATGCAGTGCAGTAACCAGAGCCCAGACACGAAATATTTAGGAAAGTGGATCCAACCCAGACAACCAAGCCAAACCAATAGAACAAAAAGATCAAACTCATCAATTAAAGGAAGCAGAGGACCTTGAAAGTCCACCTAGTGCCAATCCACAAGATACAGACATTACCCCCCTGAAGTAATCACCAGATTCATTGAATCTTAAAATATTATAATGATTCTCCCTTTGGCGGCGATCAGGCAGTGATGAAAACCTATAAACGGATTCGAAGAAAGTACTGGTGGAGGCACATGCTTAGTGACATCAAGACGCACATTAAGCGGTGTGCTAAATGTCAAACAATGAAGGCCTCACAACAGTATAAAATGCCTATGGTGATAACGGACGTAGCGGAACAAACTTTTGATAAGATCTGTCTAGATATAGTCGGCCCACTAGAGGAACCTGAATCTGGAAACAAATATATATTAACGTTTCAGGATAACCTCACTAAGATCGTAGATTGGTATTCCATATCGAATGGGGAAGCTATAACGGTAGCGCAAATTTTCTTTTACGAAATCGTAAACCGCTACTGCATCCCCAAAATAATAATCACCGATCAGGGAAGTTATTTCCTGAGTGACTTATTCAAAAAGGTGTGCAAACTCCTTACGATAAATAAGTTGCACAACTCGGCTTACCATACCCAATCAAATGGAGCACTCGAACGTGCACATAGATATTTGATTGAATACTTACAAACTACAGTGGGCGAAAATCCCAGGTAATGGGATACTTATATGCGAGACCCCGAACCCGTGTATAACCACGAGAGCTACTACCATATTCTCAGGTATAAGTTTCAGAAGTCGTACGCTATGGCAAGGAAAGATCGTCTGATGAATAAACAGTGCCCAAAAAACTACTATAACAAAACTGTACGACCCCTGATATTTCACAGAGGAGACAAGGTTCTATTAAAGAGCGAGAGTCGTAAACGTAAGCTCTCCCAGATTTGGGTAGGACCCTACACGATAACCGACATCCCTAGCTCCGTAAACACCACAGTAAAAGGTTTTAGCTTTTGCTATATACCGGAGAATCCCAAAAAAATTCTTTCTTGAACAAAAATAAAAGTTCTTAAAAGAGAGGTAACGGTACATAATAACCGTCTAAAACCTTTCTACGAATAAAATGGTGTCCATAGAATCTAAATAGTTTTAAGGTACATACATACATGAAAAGAGAGAATAATAGGATGTAAGCTACAAAGACAACAAAAAGCCATTCTAATATCCTACCTTATTCTCTCCTAGATAACAATGCGGTCAATAATTTTCTACGGACTGTTCCTAATCACGACCGGAGTCTGCGCTGAGGAACCTTATTCGAAAATCTTGGAAGCTTATTAGTCTACCACGAAACCTGGAGCATCATCAATGAGTTAGATCTGGCCGAGGTGGACAATCAAACAAAACTGGCAAAACGTGCGGAACATTAAGTACATCAATTATGTGGTAACAAATCTTTTGATCAGGATCTATGTATCCTACAAACCAAGCATGTACGCGCCCTGATGGAAAACATCAAGAGACGCACCAATGTCATTAAAGAGGCAGTGCATAAATCACGCATGCCCCGATCCATTTGCGATGGAATAGGTAATGCGAAGCACTATCTCTTCAAAACTATGGACAGCGGAAACGAGCAAGAGGTGTACAGCCGACGAAGCGAATTAGAGGTAAATACTCAAACCTTAGATGATCTGGATAAGCAACAGATTAGCGCAATAAAAATCGCGTTTGAACAAATACGGAAGCCCTTATCTGCATTGACTGAACGACAAGAGATCGTCTAGTCTGACAATACAAATAATAGAGTTGGAGTTTAGAGAATACGCTCTACTGGACATAATAATATCAATAATAAATTTCACCCCCTTTTAATTTCCCCGAATCTCTTGCTAGAGATTTATCACAAATCTCACTCCACTTGTCCCAATCTGCAGGACTGTCTGTCAGCTCTGTATCAAACGGCAGAGATCAAGACGCATTTGTTACAGGACATCCGAATCACACTTCCCATTTTTAATATCCCCAAGATGAATTTACAACAGATTAGATGTTTCCCATACGGGTGGATTCAAACCATTCATTTATACCTGATATCGGATATTCCCATGTGGCAAGTCAAATGCAGACCCAGGAATTTCTGCTGCTTAAGCCAGAAAACCCGAAATCATTCAGAAAGATTTCAAAAGGGATCAATACATGGGTTGGTAAAGTGCTGTGACCCGGGTGCCCATTGACCCGAACCCCTAGTGTTGATAACGTTCTTGCAGTTTCTATAAATCCTCTATAAAGCCTATTTGGGCACACTGTATAAAGGCAATGGGAACCACTTTATTAAACCTTAACACGATACTTAAGTTCCTCCGGGAAACGCTCTAGGAGCACATATAAAGCATCTTATAAAACGAGTTTTTTGTAAAAGCTTGTTGTGTAAACATTCTAGCAGCGTTTATAAAACTGATTTATTATTGCTGTGAGTACGTTCTCGGTACTTATATGCACATATATTTCAAGTTTTAAATGTGTCTGGTAGACGTGGTTATTGTACTTCTTACAATATATGTTATTCTTTTCTCCTGATGTAAAATATGTATACAAATAATTTTGCTGGTATGCGATATCATCCTATAAATGAACAAGTATTTATTTTTATAAGTTTAATCATATATGGCAAATATATTAACATGTATTGAAATTGTCGACTTTAAAGTAAAATAAAATTTACGCCAAATATATTCAATTAAATTTATTGCCAATCAAATTTTTCGGTAAAAGTTTTAAATATAGCTCGAAATAGTACAACGCGCCTGTGAATTTGTGAAAATTTATAACATTGCTCTAAGGTCCGGTATAATTTGGATTATTAGATAATTTGATATTTTACTCTAAAAGTATTTTTTAAATTGTCAGAATAGACCGTTAATTTTTTTTAGCATAAAATTCATAAATGCACCAAATATATAGATTAAAAAAATATTAAATTTGTGCTTTCGCAAAATGGCGGCATTCGCAGCTTTATAATTTTTGAAACAAATGGCCGATGTTAAAACAACAATTTAGCTCTTTCCAGAGCTATAATAAAACAAAATAGTTTTTCTCAAACATCTATAAAACCACTAAATCAGATTTTCGCGCTTGAGAATTTTATAAAACTAATTAGTTACTCTGAAAAACTTAATAAAACCATGCAACTCTTTTGCCTTTTTTAGAGCCCTTATAAAATACTTCAGCTTCCTTCATAACCTCTATAAAATGTTACAGCTATTTGGTTTCTTATCGAACTATTATATAACTTCTAAAAAACCTACTTATCCCTACCGGTTAATATCCAAGTTTGAAGTTTACCTTCTACGATCATATTGATAAACCATGTCGTTTAAAATTGTGCAAACAATCGAAACAGGGTACTCCAGGGTCCCTATATCGTGCCTTCAGCTTGGGAGTCTGATAATCTGTTGCATTGGCCTAATAAACGCTCAAGCAATATTAACAAGCTAATCAGAGATAAGTACTCGCAGCCTCAGACTGACTGGTCGCTACAGGCTTGCATAAAAAAATGAGGCAATTTTCATACTTATGAAGCTGCGACAGAGGAGCTAAATAAAATGATGACCGAAATTTCTGCTAGTGATAACAACGATGTTGTAAAGTCTGCAATATCTGCAGTAAATAAAAAAATGTTTTTGAGACAACAAATAGGGCGAACTCCACAAGTCACCTTTAATGAAGTTTTAGAAGCGGTGGGTATTATTTCAATATTTTTGGGACAAATCACTAAATAATATTCTCATATAGCAACAGTATCAAAAGCAGCCCGCATGCAGTACCATCAATACATGTGATAGTTCTCCGGCAAGTAGTGCAGTATCGCATCTACCTTTGGAAACTGTACGATTTATATATTGACCTAAATTTCTATTCTATTACTATGTATTACAACGTTTTTTTATAGGATGAACCCATTGTGTACCTCACACATGGAGCACTGCAAAATGAAATATTTGAGGCGTCCACTACTAAGGTTGCTGAAGAGATTGCCCAATTAAATGAAGATGACGGGATAAATCAGCAATTTCAAGTTATTTATATATAACTTACTTCTACCTAAATCATCACAATCATCTTCATTGTTGACTCTATTAAACAAGCCCATAGATCTTGATCAGCTTGAGGAATTGCAGAAAACACTATCCAATGAAGACTATGATCGAAATGGTATGTGAATTGCAACGCAATAACTTATAATACTTATATAAATGTTTCTTTTCCATTACAGGTTGAAAAACTTAAGTTAATATGCAGGGATACAGGAAAAATGGATGGCAATAATTGCAGTTATAAGCTTGTGGATAAATTTTTTCTCGCGAAACTTTCTCACGACGTGCTCTCGGACAGGTGGCAGCAAAAATTTTAGTGAGGGGAAGATTACATTTAATGCATTCCGAAACGTAATTAACTTATTTTCGAAATCAGTTATGTTGGCTGATAAACACTTTTCTGAGATTGAATGTGAATCATTTCTTAAAAGTGTAATCAAAAACAGTACAAGAAGAAGCCAAAGTTATCCGTGCAGAGCATCTGCAAAGAAAAACGTCCCACTAATCTCGAATACAGGTACAGGGCCAAACACAAACTCCATTTGAACACTGTTAGTAACGATGACCAAAATAATAATGATAACTATATCATATTTGATGATGAAATCAATGATAATTTAACTGCTAATGTTGAGGTATCTGGTAGAAGATGCACTGTGTTATAAAAGGATGTGAAAAAAAGAAGGATTATTATTTTCGTTTTTATAATGTACATTTTCATGATAGGAATATATTTGTTTTGTTTTCTAAATAAACTGAAGTTTTTTCATATTAAAATTGTTTTATAACGTATGAAGTAATGGTATAAATACAGTTTCTTCGTCATTGTATTGTACTGCTACTAATTTACACTTGATGCTATTTACAGCATATTACTTAGATAAATTTTCCTCGCAATCAGACACATATATGTTTAAGTAGGGTGTTCTGTATTCGAGTGATCTTACGAGTACCTCCCTTGAGTTCACCTGGTAAATATTTTCGTTTCTAACGGAGCAGCGGAGTGCAATTTCCGCTATAATAGGCGAAGCCTTGGTGTTAAAGAAATGGCAAAGCCAAATGAGGCTTTGCACCAATTTAATTAACGTTTACCTTGTTGATAAATAAATGGCGAAGCCAAATGAGGCTTTGCACCAATTTAATTAACGTTTACCTTGTTGTTAAGGAATAGGCGAAGCCAAATGGAGCTTTGCACCTATTTAATGAACGTACGCCTTGTTGAAGACTGAACTAACTGAACTTTTATTCTTATTACTGCAGTATATTTATACAAAAATTGTCTTACTCTAAGACTACTAATACTATACAGAGTAATATATGAAATACCTCTGACCCAGCACTTTGTTTATTTAACAATTCATACAAAGTGTAAGTCGGAAGTATTTCATTAACAACTATTACTTAATTTTACTATTTACGGAAGCATGCAAGTCACGGCACTCGTTGCTTTTTATAAATTTGTATGTAAAACTTACCCAATCCATGTTGCGGGTTTTCAACTCATTGTTTATTTTAATTTCTTTCCTACTCGAATTACACTCAGTACTTTGCGGCTTATTACAAAAACAATTTAGTTACTTACAAACATATGTTCTACCTCTGGTGCTAGGTCGTCGTATTTCAACGTGCGAATTCTTGCGCGCAGTGGTATTATGACATCATTCACTGAAATAATTGAGGTAGATCAGTGATGATTAATTATGTATGTATGTATATGGTTTGTTTTTACATGCAGTGGAAACTGATGTAGGTATGTAGGTATACCATGCCGTAAACTTTTTGTTTTATTTCCTGATCGGAATATGTATGTGAAATGTTTACCTGCAATGTACTGATGTAGGTAGGTAGGTAGGTATGCAATGAGTTGCTTCCGGATGAAAATTGATGTTTTTAGATTGGGGTTTATTTGGGATTTTATGATGTTTTTAGGTTGGGGTTTATTTGGGATTTTATGTATGTAACAAATCTCCCCCTTGTAAAAAAAATGTGTTATTCTTTGAAGAGGAATAACGCATTAAAACATGATGAAAGGGTTTTATCTTATTGGCAGTACTTCGTTATTGATTTTATATGTATAAATGATGTCGAGCGCCGGGACACGCATACGGATAGGTCGTTAAGACTAATAAGTACAAGTTCATCTATGTCTACAGTAAATTAAATTAAGGTTAGGAATACGTTACAATATTTCTTATAGTAGTACAATAAAGTGATAATATTTGATAGTTTGATTGGCACATATTAAAAATTTCTCATTGTATAATTGTTTTTTTTTTTTTTTTTTGATAGGGCATAGTTAATAATATTGTATATACATATTTGTGTGTACATATTTTTCTTTTACTACAAGTATTGATAATCGGATTGCTTTAATTCTTATTGTTATAATATATTCTTCTTAATTAATTTTATTAATTATATATATATATATTTTTTTTTTTTTAAATTTATTTGTTTTTTTTGTAGAATTTATATATCAAACAAGGCAGGTATTTCTTATTATTTCTGGTATTTTTAGAAATTTATATTCAATGATTAATTAAACTACTTGTAAATTGCGGGGTCTTTTAATTGAATCTAGTTCAAAATTGTTTAAAGATGGTGGAAGTGGTGGTGGTGGAGGTATTGATTGGTAAATTGTGTTTACTATTTGTCTGTGGAGACGAAATATTTTGTGGTTTAATTGAACCTTTAAATTCAGAACGAGCGATTTGAGGGGCAATGCGTTCTTTGTTTGTTGTCATCTCTTCTGATGCATTAATTAGTGGGTTTAGTCTGGCTTTGTGAGCTTTGGATATTTCCGATTGGAAGTTTTGGGAGATTTGTTTGACTTTTCCAGTCGACACCTTTTCCTGGGGTTGAGTATACGAACGACACTTGGTATCTACTTTGCCTTCGGGATTTATGTCTTCCGTAATTTTTACTTTAGGTTGTGGGTGTGTTTCCGCATCTAATTAAGGTTTTGGATTACCGACGATTACTACTTTGGGAGTTTCTACTATCTTTTTCTTTTTCTTGTTTTTTATAGTT